>CM076582.1:1432246657-1432805371 GCA_034641835.2 Pinus albicaulis | reverse complement strand
GATATAGTTTGAAGTTTGCCGATTTGTTGACTTTTCCTTTCCATTTCTTCTCTCCACCTGTCTTCAGTCTCTTTTATCTTTGGCAAACTGCCAGGAACACAGTCTGAAATGAGATTAATTGAATATAAGCTGTCATTTATGAATTGCGTGAGATTATTCATTATATTTCCGGCCCTTGATATTGCTCTATCAGATTTCATTAATTGATGTTCCCATTCTGTAAACAAGATTTCTTTGTGTTTTTCCTCTATCCTAGGAAGATTTGCTTCTTTTCCCTTTTCTGTATCCTGCCAGTTGAGAAACTCATAAATCTTTTCATCGGCATCATCTATTTCTTGTCTAAGAGTTATGATAGTTTGGATCAAAGATGAAGTAATCTCACAAAAAGGTTCTGCTTGTGACAGTTTTGAGCAAAATTCAATTAACTGCTGAGTCAATAATTTATTAGCCTCAAGGGCTTCCGATTTGAATTCATATAACTTTGGATAATCTTTAAACTTATCCAAAGTTGCTTGAAATTCCTTTTCTTGAATCATTTTTGCCTTTTCCTCATTTTGTAACAAACTCTGTAACTTAGAAATTTCTTCATTTAGCTGCTTTTGTTTGCCTAAAAGCTTTTCATCAACCTTCTTCTTTTCTTCAGCAAGCTGTTTCTCCAATTCTTTAGACCTGAATGTCTGATCCTGTAGTTGTTGTTGCAATTGGCTGATCAGTTGCTGATTCTCCTTAGCTTTTTCTTCCAGTGAAGCTATGTGAAGATCTTTCCGAGTTATTAGTTGAGAAACTTCTACAACTTTATCCACTGTTGCAGCACTATAAGCTCCTGTATACTGGGACAATTTCGTAAGGTCTTCAAATGGATTCATTTCATTGTTCTTATAAACAATATTCATAAACTCATCTGATGGAGTAGAAAATATACCCTTTTCTGTTTTTCTTTTCTTTCTTTGTCTTTTGACAACAGCCTTATGTTTAGGGCTGTAAAATACATCCAAAGGAGGGATCTCCTCACCTTTTAACTATTACATGCTGCCTCCATTAAAGGAACCATTTCTATAGTGAAATTAGAGGAGTCATGTAAACCCCATAATTTACACATCATGATCCCAGCATAACAATAAGGAGAACATAGAGAATCAACAGAATACATACCGGAAGATTTATGCTTGTGTTTTGCCGGATTCTGCCTCCAATTCCGAATGGGTTCAGATTCAGTTTCGTTCTCATTTCGGAATTTCTCCAGAAATGCCTTGTTGTACTTCTTCTCTGGCTCAGGCAAATGATACATTTGCCTCAAATCATTAGCTTGAAATGAACCGAAGATTCTCCCATCTCTGGTGCAGAAGGTTCTGTCTGTGATTGGGAGTTCCTCAATTGCCCACCTTACTACATCCGTATATGGGAGAATTTGTTCCCGAGCTACTATCCGATGAAGGAAAGAGTCGGCTAAGTCCTTTAAAGTACCTTCAGATTTTTGAGTCGTATCTATTGTGGCTTCTACTGTTGTCACTTCAGGTTCTTCAGCTTTTATCAAATTATAGGTACTTTGCCAAGAAGTTTTGCCGAGACCTAAACATGTAGTATCAGATATCAATCCTTTCTTTTTATTTCCTGGATCAGTGATGGCTTGTTTTATGGCTGGCGAAGCGGAAGCGTTTGCAGTTTTCTTGGACTTCTTCCCCATTTTGCTTGCATCTATTAGCTTGGAAGAATTCTGCACAGGAGTAAAAATAAGCGTAACACAGAGAATTGGCAGTGAAAACCAAATACGGGCGAAATATATTGATTAATGCATGATGAAGAATTAACTTAAGGTCGCCGTGGATACAATCCGTGAAAAGATTTTAGACTTACTATTTCATTAAATGGCCGTAAAAACCTGTCAATCTTTTAAATGTCCATCACGTCGTTTATTGGTGGAATGATTTGTTTAAGCGTGCCTTGGCCGTTTTGGCGGTTGAGCGCAGGTGAATCTCTATTAGAAAGATAAGGCTTTTAATATGAATTAATCGTAATATCCCTGTTTTAACAACTTTTTTGAAGTTCGTGCTTTTGGCTTTATCGCATCGCATCAGGGCGAAAAGGCGCTTTTGTTATATTGGCATCTCTTGGAATCCTCGTTCGCCGATAGCGATATCGCATCGCATCGGGAGCATTAACTGGGGCTCTTTTAAAAGCATGCATGGTATATCGCCGATCGCCTATTGCGTGTTATCACGTCGGAGCAAACCAATGGTTTTTTAAGTTATGCCTCCTTTGTCATTGCGATATGCGATCTTGCGATCGCTTTATCGCAATGATAAAAGATTTAATTATTTATATCAAAAAGCCATTATTGGTTTGTCAAAAAGGTTTTTTGTAATGTTTTTTATTTCATTTTCGGACCTTTTTGAATAATACAAAATTGATACCAATTAAAAATAAAAGGGACCCATTTCATATTATAGTGTTGTGAATAAAAATTATATGAAATGGGGGGTTGTTGTAGAGGACAACAATTGGCGATTCGCTGGAAGAAACAGTTATCTCTGAAAAGTATGGAAATACTTAAACTTTTTCAAAATAGAGTTTCAATCAAAAGGGAAAATTCTAATATAACTAAGTATATATGCACTCCAAATAAAATGAAATTATTTTTTGCTAATTTCCTCTCTTTGTTGAAAATTAGATACATTCTAAGTTTTAAATAGGCCTCTATTGGTTTATAATGATAAAACAGAAAACTTTTCCAAAGCAGCTTTTTGGTTAACTCGTCTGTCATAGGTAGAGCCTCTGCTGCCAGCGAACGTTCATAGTTCCGACAGGGATACCTTTTAACCATGTTATTGTCCATTATCCCATCCATTTGAGAGTATGATTAACAGAATGAATTCAAAATATGCTTTCATATTTTGTATTTCCTTTTACTTTTTCTGTTATTTCTAAGATAAAAAAGCCATTGTCCTGGTTTGGTGGCCAGCAGTTTGACAATGCCATTCACTAGTAGTAATCTAACCGAACAAGCTAGCTCGTGATGAGACCCCTTGTCTTATAATTATAAGCCATTACCCTGTTTTGGTATGCAGTATTGGTAATGTCGGTTAAACTATTTCCCTATGATCATGGTAAGCAGGCTTGTAATAAGACCTCTTATCTTTTATATCAAAATTTTAGAATTACACTCTGAGTAATCATAAACTTTTGGTGAATGGGATGGACAATTTTCTCCTTAAGAGTAAATGGATGACAGGATAAGAGTTGAAGATGCTGAAATTGGATTAGTTTCTGTTTTGATATTGATAACCTTTTTGTTGACCAATTTAAAAACATAAAATGATTTTTTAATACTTCTAAACTTTGAGAAGAGTTCGCAAAAATTGAAAGGTGGCTTCAGAATGCAATTATACTTAGTTTCCTAGAAATTGTTTCTCTTGTTTAAGACTTCTATTTATTTAAAAGTGAATATCAACAATCCTTTCTTTTGAGCAACTTTTAAATACAGCAAAGGTCAATGGAAGATACCTTACAACTTTATTTCCTAATGATCCTAAAAATAAATCCTACTTAGAACTAAAGGAGAAGGGATTACCTTCTCAATTGAAGAATTTCTTTAAGATGAGGCCATTAACAGGAAGAGAATCCCTCTTTCCTATTAGATCTTGTAACATGAATGTCGAATGGCCTATCTTCTCGCTGATATGAAATGGTCCAAGCCACATCTTTTGGAACTTGGTGTGTTTACCTTTATCCTCATGGGCTTTATCCCATTTCAGAACTAGATCACCAACCTGCAACTGTTTAGAACTAGATGAAGCTAAATCAAATGATTTTTTGATTATCTGCTGATGTTTTGCATGAGTAATTTTGGCCTTTTCTCTTTCTTCTTCTAATTTTAAAATTTGATCATGTCTAAGTTGGATAGAAGAAGAGGGGCTTTCTTCAATAAACTGTACTAGGGCTAGAGAAGGAAGTGCTAGATTGGTTGGTAGTATTGTTTCTTTCCCATATACAAGATTGAATGGAGAAGTACCTATGGAGGCCTTCTGTGTTATTCTATCTGCCCATAGTGCGAATATTAAAGATTTATGCCAATTTTTATGATTATGTTCAATAGTTCGCTTAATGATTTTAAGGAGATTTTTATCGGTAGATTCTGCTAGACCATTACCCTGGGGATAATAATTTGCAGAATATTTTAGTTTAAAACCTCTTTTAATAGCGAACTCAAACATGGCATTACCAGAGAAATAAGATGCATTATAAAAAACAAGAGCATTTGGGACACCAAACCTGGTAATAATGAATTGATCTATAAATTCTATAATTCCTTCAGAGTTTGTTGTTTTTAACGGAATTGCTTCAACCCACTTGGTAAAGTAATAAGTAGCAGTAAGGATATACTTATGTTGTTTGGAAGACTGTGGAGAAATTTCTCCAACGATATCCAATCCCCATTGTTCAAAAGGTTGCTCAATGTTGACTGGTTTCAAAGGGAAAGCTGATTTTCTTTGTCTTCCACTGGAGGTTTGACAACTTTGGCATTTCCTTACATATTCGTGAGTATCTCTGAATAAAGTGGGCCAATAATACCCAGCATGAATGATTTTGTGAGCTGTAGTGTCAGCTCCAAAATGTCCTCCGGCTGGTCCATCATGTAGCTCCTGCAAAACCTTTTGTGCTTCAGGTTTTTCTAGGCATCTTAATAAAACCGAATCATAGTTTTGTCTAAAAAGTACATCATCAATGATTATGAAGTTTTTTGCTTTTAATCTAATGGCCCGTTTGTTTTTATAAGAAATATTAGGAGGTGCATATCCATTTTTCAAATAAAAGATTAAATCTGCGTATTGAGATTCGGAATTGGTAATACTTATCTGATTGATTTCTTCCATATGTTCTGTATCACCTGATTCCGGAATGTTGGATGCTCCTGCTAACAACCTGCAAAAACCTTGACCCCTCACAATCTTTTCTGGCTTGATTTCCAAGTCATACTCTTGAAGTGCTGTAACCCAATTGGCCCTTTTTTCACCTAATTCCCTTTGGATCAGTAATTGTCTTACTGCAGAAAAAGGAACTATAACCTTTGTATGAGCTTTTAAAAGGAAGGGCCTATAGTGTTTAATGGCTTTATACACAACAAAGGCTTGTTTTTCAACTTCGGAGTAATTTAGTTCTGCACCCTGGAAATTTGAACTAAAAAATGAAATCGGTGCTTCAAGGTCATGATCATTAATCTGAGTGAGTACTGCTGCATAAGATGAATCGGATGCGATAGTATACAATGTGAAATGATTGGAAAAATTGGGAGTGTTTAAAGCGGGGGCATTGATTATTGATTGTTTGATTAAATCAAATGATTCCTTTTCCACAGATCCCCATTTAAACACTGAATTTTTCTTAATCATATGTTGTAATGGTAAAATGATCTGAGAAAAATCAGGAACAAATCTTTTGACAAAGTTGATCTGACCTAAAAATGACTGCATGGATTTTTTGTTATGAGGAAATGGGATTTCAAAAATTTCTTTAATCCTGTCAGGATCAATATAAATACCATCTTTGGAAACAATAAAACCCAGGAGCTTTCCTTGATCAAGAGCGAAGAAGGATTTTTTAGGATTGAGTGAGATACCATACCTTTTGCAGCATTGAAAAATTTGATTTAAGTCACACAAATGATTGGATCTCTTTTTAGAAAATACAGTAATATCATCTAGGTAGACAACTACTGTTTTATTAATCAATCCTTTGAAAGCGATATCCATCGCTCTTTGGAATGTGGCTCCTGCATTAATAAGTCCGAAAGGCATTTTCTGATAAGCATAAGTTCCCCATTTTGTTCTGAATGTGGTTTTAAGTCTGTCATCGGGATGAACCAAAACTTGGTTATATCCTGAAAAACCATCTAAAAAGGACATTAATTCAGAGCCTGCTACTGATTGGAGTATCTGCTCCATAGTAGGTAATGGGAAGTTATCTTTAAGGCTTGCTTTATTCAGATTTCTGAAATCTATACAAATCCTAATGTCGCCATTTTTCTTTATGACGGGCACCATATTAGAGACCCAATTTGAGTGTCGAACGGGAAAAATAATCTTAGCTTTCAAGAGTTTATTGAGTTCTGATTTTATTTGACTCTCTAAGTTCGGATGTATTTTCCTTAATTTCTGCTGAACTGGTTTCTGATCGGGAAGCATTGGAATGGTATGCTGGATAATAGTTGTATCATATGTCTTTAAATCGTCATATTTCCAAGCAAAAACATGTTTATGTTTCTTTAAGAGTTTAATGAATGCTTCCTTTTCTTCTACTAAAAGTCCTAATCCTAGATTAATGTTTTGAGGATTTTGATCAGTGCCAAGGTTTATCAATTCAAACCTTAAAGTAGAGCTTTGGAGCTTTGCATTAGTCTCAGGTTTAAATCTGTCTTTAATATCATAAAGATCCTCAAGCTTCACCACAGGCTTTGGAATTGAATTTTCCTCGGATTTACCTCTCATCTGAAGGTCATGTTTGCTTTCCTCAATTATCTGGTCATCATAGGACTTTTCTGAAGTCAAAAATTGTAAAATGTCTTCATCGTGATTAAATATTCTCCAATTAGTGACATTGTCAGGAATTGTCGGCCTAAAAAGTAATTCTATTGAAAATCTATCTGGGCTATAATCTTCGGAGGGTATGAGTTTGGAAGCAACATTGGCTAGTAAATCTGCTGCTGAATTTTGAGACCTAGGGATAGAAGAAATATTGAATGCAGAAAAGTGCGTGGTGAGTTCTTGTACCAGCGACTGATAATGTTTGAGGTGATTTGAAAGACAATGAATTGTATTTCTCACCTGTTTGAAAATAATTTCAGAATCGCCGAATACCTTCAAATATTGCACTTTAAGGCCAATTGCTTTATATAGACCTTGGACTAAGGCTTCATACTCGGCTGTGTTGTTTGTGCATTCAAATTCTAACCTACAAGACAGCATTGTTTTTTCTCCTTGCGGGCTAACCAATATACACCCTGCTCCTGAACCTTCGTTAGATTTGGAGCCATCAAAATATAAAGACCAAAATAAATAAGTATTAACAATCTTATTTACAGTTTCCCCAGTATCATTAAAACATCTTGACCTATCTGTTTGTGAATAGTTTTCAATCTGTGATGTTAAATTGTTTACTGACAAAGGAGATGGTTGGGCAGTGAGATTTCCAAAAAATGACTCTGATGAATAATTTCCCAAGATGTTGTTATTAAATGCAATTGGTTGATTTTCCTGTTCAAAATCTGTTACAGTGTGGGTCATGTGTTTCTCTCGATTGATTTTTATTTGATTTGGCTTTCCTCTATAGGGTAACCACATGTGAGACCAATCGGTAGAAATATACCCATGGAGCTTTTCAGACCAATCCCTACTCAAGATCAACCCATAAAATTCAGGTATATCAGCTATTATGATATCAATTCGTTGAACTACCCGTGGATCAGCTGATAACCTGATAGTTACAGAGTTAATCTCTCCTAAAACCTGGACCTTGGTTCTGTCTAACTGTACAATGTGTATGGAAGACTTTTGGGGTTCTATGTTCAGTTTGGAACAAACTGAAGCTGGCATTATATTGGATGATGCCCCCGAGTCAATCAAACAGTTGTGTAGGTTTCTGTTGTAGATCTCAAAGGTCAAAAGGAAGGGTGGAGTATGAGAATTCGATCTATCTCCAATCAGGACTGAATCAGTAGCTTCTATCATACCAGAAGGTGGTTGACCCGAATCATTTGCAGCTTTAGCACTGGGAAGAGGTGAAGAGGGAACAACATTCAATTCTTTGAGAAGCAATTTCTGCTGATGTTTTAATTTGCTAAGTTCAAACATAGTAATGTTTGTCTTAGTTTTCTTCATATCATCAACAATATTGTAATCCATTGAATCGGACACTACTAATGTTTTAGATGTTGAAGGAGTGCTTGAAGTTGAAGGTTGGTTTTGGGGAACTGGTGCAGGTGACTTCTTTGTAGGTACTTTTTCCTTTGTTGTAGCAGCACCTGCACTCTGTTTCTTTGAAGTTGCCTGAACAGGTTCGAAGGTACTTTTACTCCTAGTAGAGACAGGAAAAGCTTCTTCATCATTATCTGTATCGGAGTTGGGCAGTATGAAATCCCACATGCCATGGCATTCAACAACTTCCTCTTCATTATCAGTTGGTGAGATTGTTTCCTCTTCCTCTTCTTCTTGATCTGAATCTGCATTAGATATGACATTCGGTGGTTTTGATTCGGTTTTCTTGTAATTCTTAAAGGGCCTTTTGGTTGAAGTTTCAGTGACTTGTTTCTTTATTTCAACCATTTCATTTGACATGGTCTTGAGGACCTTTTGGAGGCCCTCCATGTCATATGGATCTTTCAAGGTTTTCTTCTTTGAGTCATATTTGAACGAAACTTTTTTGGTTTTTCTTTCCTCAAGAGCCGCTTTCTTTTCTAGAGCATTGATACGTTTCTCCACAACAAGTGCTTCTTTCATGTTTTCAACGAGTGTTGGTTTTGCGGCCCTGTCTACAAAAATAGCTATATTGGCAGGTAGGGCAGTAATATACCACTCACTTCTGATTTGTTCACTTGGTTTGGAGGTCGTTGGGATTTTATTCAAAAGTTTATTGAAACGAGCATTAAATTCTTTAATTGGTTCCCTATGCTCTATCCTAAGATTGGAGAGATGATTTATTAGTGTAGCTAAAGATCTGTCATCTCCATACTTAGTGAGAAACTGTTCTTGGCAAATGTTCCAACTGGTAATAGAACCAGAAGGCAGGGAAAAATACCAGGATCCTGCTGATCCTTGCAACGTATAAGGGAAAAGCCTACAACGACATCTTGCTCTGTTACTCCCTTCAAATTAACCGCTAACATGAATTTATTGATATGTTCCTCAGCTTGGGTTCCATCTTCTGGATTAAACTTGGGTAGCCATTTTTCAGGAGCATCTGGTAATGCATGTAATGGTGCGGGCATATGGACTGCACCAGGTCTGGTCCATGGATCTGCCATTGTAATACCAGTGGTGGATGATACTGTTGTTGAGATTCCATATGTCTGGGAAGGAATTGATGTTGAGGAGTGAGCAGGTTGAGATGTTGAAGTTCCAAATTCCTGGTGAACAACAATATGTAATGAGGGAGTGGATGGTTGACTTCGCACTGGGGAGGATGAGATGGAGGATGTGGATGAAAGTGCTTCACTGTCAGAATCTTCAGTGTTTTTCTTTGCCCTTTTCCTTTTAGGTAAAGGGAAATCAGTAGGTTCAATACCGAGCTTCCCACTCTGAAGTCTAGTGAGAGGGTGAGGTAGATCGAATTGCGAAGTCTCACTGCTTTGAGATAGCTCAGATTTCTGTGGTGAAATCGAGAAACTTTGAAGTTTTTGGATGAGAGACTGAACTTCAGGAGATTCAAGACTTAATTGTTCTGGAGTATGGTGGGTTTGAGCAGTGATAGTGGATACCTCTTCTTATTGCTTGGATGCTGGAGAACCAGCATGTAATTGGGAAGTACGAGGTGATGTGGAGGGAGAATTACTCTTAGAATGGTTTGCAGATTTGGGTTTGCTTGCCATTCACAGTTGAGGCCCTCCTTCTAGCGCCAAAAATGTTGATGCCTCGAAAATCGTTGCAACAACATTGGGGGATGACCACCCGGTCCGGACCTTAAACAACTCCTTTTCCGTTTGGGATGGTGGCTCCGACTGGATATAATGGGACCAGTTTCCCGATAAAGAATAGAAATGGGTGAATGAGTGATTGGTTTAATAATAAGTGATAGTGAATGGAGTACTTAATCTATAAACAAAAATATAAATGACTATTTTATCCCGGGAAGCTTCTATTCTTAAGTGCAACGTTTGATGATCTGTGTTTGTCAATAGGCATATAGATGACATTATTCAATAAACAAAGATATTCATTTAAATAATAATTACTTCATTCAATTAGTTGAATGAAGTAATTGATAAAACATTGTTATACTTATCTTTATATTAATGATACTTAAATGATTGAAAGAATAGCAAACTGTAAACATCCAATAGTGGAAAGTATAAAGATTACTGTTAAAACACATTTAAATATTCAATAATAGCAAAAGTAATCAAACAACAATTTTCATAAAAGAATGAATTCAGACATAGATAGTAGTACCATATGAGCTGCAAGTCTTTCTCAATGTCAATCGCAATTCGAATTCCTTCTTCCGACTCAGAAATAATTTTAAATAAAGGCAGTAGTGCACATCCACATAAAAGCTTCGTTATCAAAATTTGGAAAAATTGGTCCAGTTTTCATAAAAAAATATGCCTGAAGTACAGTAGTGCAACTTCAGGTTTCAGTCATATACAAAAACTTACGACCCTTTCTAAATACATGAAAGGGTCTATAAATACTAAATTAAACTAACAAACTACAAAATTAAAATGCTACTAAGTTGGTGTAACTTGATCTAGAATATCTCCTTCTATGGCAATCTGGTAACCGGCAACATGATTCATCACTTAGGCTGTTCGTCTTTAGTCCTGAGTTGGCATATTGCAAGCATCGGCTCCACTTCTGGTGGTCGGTTAAGGCGAGAATTGAGTTGGGCATCATAGGTGGAATCCTGTATTTCGGGAATGATGCACCCGATTGCATCTGAGAGGCATTTGAGGGCGGCTCTCTGGCTGTAAGGTTTGACTAAGAACATCCAATAGGTGTCCCATGTCAAACTGTTAATTCCTGCGATTAATCTGCCAATTTTCTCCAGCTCTGGGTAACATGACTGTTCCAGTGTTTTAGCTGATGTCAATTTAACTGGGGTACATTGAGAAATCATGTTAGATAAGTAGAGAGTGTTATTAATAAATTCAACCAAATTACTTGTGGTTAATTTGCATCTGGAAACTTCCCTCTCTGCTTTCATTAACTGGGATTGCCATTCCATAAATAATATCTCTTTATGCGATTCTAGGATCTTTGGCAATTTAGCTGACTGTCCTTCCTCAGTACCTTGCCACTCAAGATAATTGGTCAATGTCTCATCGGCCTGCTCGAAGTCTGTTCTAGCATCAGCCGATTTATCACTTAGAGATGTTGTTGAGTCACATAAAGGTTCTGCCTAGGTGATTTGTTGACATAACAGCTTTATCTGTGTTAATAATGCTTTGTTTATTTGCACTGCCTCTGCCCTGAATTCAGCTACCTGTGGAAGATTCTTTGTTTTCTCAAGCTGGGTTGATAGTTGAGCAATCTGCTCATCTTTTATCTTCAGTATTTGTTCATTGGCTGTCTTGAGTTGTGCCAATGCCTCTGATAACTCTTTCTGCTTCTGGACTGCACTCTGATCAATCCTCTGCTTTTCCTCCTGCAATTGTTGAGTTAATTGAGTATTGGTTTGCTGTTGTGTTAACAATTGCAGTTCTGCCTGCTCTGTCTTCTGCCGTGCTTCTGATAATTGTGCTTGTAATGAGAAAATTTCCTGGTCTTTTGTTTTTAATAAAAGACTCACCTCTGATGCCTTATTTATTGTTGCTGCCGAATAGGCTCCAACAAATTGTGATAGTTTTGTTAGGTCTTCAGAGGGGTCAAATTCCTCCTTCCAAACTATATTGCCCGTTACTGTTTGTTCTGGAAATAGGGAAGGCTGATCAGTTCTTCTCCTCTTCCTTTGTCGTTTTACCACAGCTTTGTGTTTCGGGCTATAGAAGACATCCAAGGGAGGAATTTCTTCTATCTGCAAAATAATTTGATCGGAGGGATACTTTGGGATTATCTCTACTCCTTTAGAACTGGGTAGGCCGCTGGTTTCACCTCGAACTTGTTTTGAAATGGTCTCCTGTGTGTCTGCTACTCTTGATGCTTGGGCTTCCTTTGAACCCTCAGGATTGTTGATAATTGAATCGAATTGCTGCCATTCCTGGAGCAATTTGGGATCAATTTGAGTATCTTGATTTACCTTTATGGTGTTCTGTTCCTGCTCTTTCGTCTGGGTTTCCTCTTGCACTTTCTCCTGTTCTTTTGTTATAACCGGAGGTTCCTTAGTATGTCGTTGTTCAGGCTCGCTTGATCCTGCTGCTGGGCTTGTTGCTAACAGGTCTAGGGGCAGAGTTTGCAACCTCTGTTCTCTAAGTCTGTTGAATTCAACTAACCCTTCATCTTGATATTTCATTCTGGCCAACGATCTAACTTGGGACATTGACTCGGCTGTGGAGAACAGATCATCAAACATATCTTCTTTATGATCAAACTTTTCCAATTTGGCTTGTTCAAGGGCATTATAGGCAACTTTGTCAGGATCAAATTTCCTATTAGGGAGAGTTGCTAGAGTTAATGATTTCATCTTTGTAGCTTCTTTCTCTGCATGTTTGAGATCATTCAAGGTGTAGACACCACATCTAAGAGGAAAAGAGGGCCAGACCTGCTTCTTATTTCTCTTTAGAGTTTGTGTAACGCCCTCGGAAAGAATCTGATAGGCTATCTCCCTTGCCAGCAGTTTATCAAGTATGTACAAAGGAAGAACATGAGGTTTGGCTTGGCTGCCAAAAATTCTTATATAAGTAAACTTTTCCTCTGCAAACCATCTCCCTAAGCCAGTTAAATCAATCCCTGCTTGGTAGGAAATCTTGGGGGCAGGTTTATCAAAAATAGAGTAATGAATGGGTAACATGAAGCCATTGCAGATTTGGTATAAATGGTGCCTATGGGAGGTTTTCCACACTTTCTGATGGTATATGTGAATGGGCATGGGGTCTTGTGGAGTCCACCTCCAACCGAGCACGGGAAATTCAGAATTAAAACACAGGGTGTCCAGGATATAAGCACTGTAGTAGAATGGGGGAATAAGCCTTTCAGTAATGCGGGTCTTGTTTCTGAAATCAATAACTGCGGTGGCTAACTTATCGGACAGTATAGTTCCCCAATCCATAATTTCGCTATTACACGCTGCCTCTATCAAAGGAACCATTTCTATAGTGAAATTAGAGGAGTCGTGCAAACCCCATAATCTACACATCATGATCCCAGCATAACAATAAGGAGAACATAGAGAATCAACATAATACATACCGGAAGATTTATGCTTGTGTTTTGCCGGATTCTGCCTCCAATTCCGAATGGGTTCGGATTCAGTTTCGTTCTCATTTCGGAATTTCTCCAGAAATACCTTGTTGTACTTCTTCTCTGGCTCAGGAAAATGATACATTTGCCTCAAATCATTAGCTTGAAATGAACCGAAGATTCTCCCATCTCTGGTGCAGAAGGTTCTGTCTGTGATTGGGAGTTCCGCAATTGCCCACCTTACTACATCCGTATATGGGAGAATTTGTTCCCGAGCTGCTATCCGATGAAGGAAAGAGTCGGCTAAGTCCTTTAAAGTACCTTCAGATTTTTGAGTCGTATCTACTGTGGCTTCTACTGTTGTCACTTCAGGTTCTTCGGCTTCTATCAAATTATAGGTACTTTGCCAAGAAGTTTTGCCGAGACCTGAACATGTAGTATCAGATATCAATCCTTTCTTTTTATTTCCTGGATCAGTGATGGCTTGTATTATGGCTGGCGAAGCGGAAGCGTTTGCAGTTTTCTTGGACTTCTTCCCCATTTTGCTTGCATCTATTAGCTTGGAAGAATTCTGCACAGGAGTAAAAATAAGCGTAACACAGAGAATTGGCAGAGAAAACCAAATACGAGCGAAATATATTGATTAATGCATGATGAAGAATTAACTCAAGGTGGCCGTGGATCCAATCCGTGAAAAGATTTTAGACTTACTATTTCATTAAATGGCCGTAAAAACCTGTCAATCTTTTAAATGTCCATCACGTCGTTTATTGGTGGAATGATTTGTTTAAGCGTGCCTTGGTCGTTTTGGCGGTTGAGCGCAGGTGAATCTCTATTAGAAAGATAAGGCTTTTAATACGAATTAATCGTAATATCCCCGTTTTAACAACTTTTTTGAAGTTCGTGCTTTTGGCTTTATCGCATCGCATCAGGGTGAAAAGGCGCTTTTGTTATATTGGCATCTCTTGGAATCCTCGTTCGCCGATAGCGATATCGCATCGCATCGGGAGTATTAACTGGGGCTCTTTTTTAAAGCATGCATGGTATATCGCCGATCGCCTATTGCGTGTTATCGCGTCGGAGCAAACCAATGGTTTTTAAGTTATGCCTCCTTTGTCATTGCGATATGCGATCTTGCGATCGCTTTATCGCAATGATAAAAGATTTAATTATTTATATCAAAAAGCCATTATTGGTTTGTCAAAAAGGTTTTTTGTAATGTTTTTTATTTCATTTTCGGACCTTTTTGAATAATACAAAATTGATACCAATTAAAAATAAAAGGGACCCATTTCATATTATAGTGTTGTGAATAAAAATTATATGAAATGGGGGGGGTTGTTGTAGAGGACAACACCATCTGGTACCGTTCCCTACCCAGTGCTTCTATTACTTCATGGGACCAGTTTCATTGCGTGTTCCTGCAAAAGTTTGCAGAGGATAAAACACCCTCTATGCTCCTCACAGAGTTAAGCACCATCAAGTGTCACAGAAAAGAGAAGGTTAAAGACTTTAACCAACGCTTTGCCACAATATTGCAAAAATTCCCTCCAAACTTAGCATTGGACGATTCTATCACCATCGACTACTACACTAAAGCGCTCCCTAGGGATATTGCCGTGTTCGTCAAACGTGAGGCTCGCGCTACCCTTACAGCAAATTACGTTGCTGCTCTCGCGGTAGAAAAGGACATGTTGTCAATAGGAGTCATGGACCATGAAGGAAAGGATGATCACAAACCAGCCACTAAAAAAGGTCAGTCTTCCACCCCTAATAGAGAGAGAGAAACTTTTGATTTCGAGAGTATGGCCAAAACCCTCAAACTACTAACGAATGAGGTCTCTGACTTAAAGAGAAAGGGAGTTGAAACCTCTACTATCAATAAACCTCCTAAACCCTTTTTCAAGAAAAGTAATCCCAGCACCAGCAGACCTCCGTCAAACTCCAGCGCCGCTCTCAACGTGGAAGAAATAGGGAAAGACAATTTTTGCTCTTTTCACCAAGCTGCCCATTCCGAAAAAACGTGCCCGCAATGGATTAGCAGCATGACCGCGGTGGTTAACCAACTTTTGGATGACCAAACTCTGGGAAACCAGACAGAGGATGATGTTTCTGATCGAGATGAAGGTTTGCTCCTAGATGGGGAATTAGGAGCCTCTGTCCTAACTTTTGATATAATCCGCGGGGGGGAGAGTCTTGCTCCCATTGATATCAACATGGCAGGCAGTCCCAAGGCTTAGCCCCCTCGAAATTATAGTCTCAGAAGCAAAGGATCTGTCCCCGAAAAATCATATGAAGACAAGAAAAGGGCCTTCCTGAGGAAAATTCTTCCCCCTAACAACGAAGGACAAGTTACGCCGGAGAAGCCTACAAATAGTAACAACAAAGCAAGTCACAAGACCAAGCTCCCGGTGGAACCCTCGAAGACCACTACTGAACCTAGTCCCCAAACCGATACTAGCTACAACATAGTGGAGGACATGAAAAAGACCAGAGCTAATATCTCACTATATGAACTGGCCCGCATCACAAATCAAAAGGAACTTATTTTAAAAGCTTTCGCCAACAACCAAAATACGAAAACCGTGAGCAACACATCTGCACAAACCAGTCCAGATATCCAATCTATAGTGAACGCTGTCAACGCGAATTCGAGAGGATCCACCCCTCCATTCCTCTTGTCTTTTGAGATGTTTAATTTCAACGTTCATAATTGTCTCGTTGACTCCGGCGCATCCACGAATGTCATGCCTCTATCTGTGTGCAAGAAACTCAACATCCTCCCAGAGAAAACTGATGCAAAAATCATTCAACTTGATAGGTCCCAAGTACCAGCCGTTGGGGAATTGAACAATGTCATCATCCGCCTCTCATCCGACTCTAGGGTCCATCAATGTATTGATATTGTGGTGGTTGAAATCCCTGAAGCTTATGGTGTACTGCTTAGCAGGGACTGGTCTAGCAAGTTGCAAGGATACTTTGCCACAGATTGGTCCCACTTATGGCTACTGTACAAGGGGAGAAATAACCAAATCAGAGTCGAAAGTGAACCATACATGAAACACACTGTAACTGATTTGGATGCCACAAATGAACCTATCAGCTTTGCCCAGGAGGAACTTGGTATGTGTTTCCTAGATTCCATTTTTGGATGTTACCGATCTCCTCAGTCTGCAGTAGGCCCCGAGGTCCTTTCTGAAATGACACTCGTCGCAGAGGAACAAACCCAAACTGTCTCACACCAAGCCGAAAGTCCTCCGCAATCCACTACCCCCAAGGACCCCAAAAATGATATATGGACATTATATTATGACGGCTCCAAAAATCTTGATGGTTCTGGCGCTGGCTGCGTTTTGCTTGATCCGCATAAGAAAAAATTCTTAGTCTCTTGTCGACTGGAGTTCCAATGCACTAACAACACTGCTGAGTATGAAGCTTTGATCCTTGGGCTGAAAAAGGCGCTCGATTTGAAGGTAAAATTCTTACAGGTCATTGGAGACTCCGAGATCATTACTCGGCAGGTACGCAATACTATTCATTGTTTGTCTCCACATTTAAAGGCGTATCAGCAAGAGGTATGGCGGCTCATTTCTGCTTTTGACGCTTTTGGAATTAAATCTGTTCTAAGAATGCATAATGCAGCGGCAGATACTCTAGCTAATGCTGCCGCCAGATTCACCCCTTTGAGGGACGGTTTTTCTATTGAAGTTATGTATAAACCCTCCGTGCCAGACAATATCACTAACTTGCGTGTTTTCGATGATGATCAACAGGTGCTGGAATTTATGTGCAACTCAGAGATATTCAAAGACGCTGCTATAGATGAGGATGAGCATGACAGGGGTGTGCAAAAGGAGTATGAGCAAGTCAAAGGAAACCCCATGCCTAAAGGGGTGGTATCACTTGAGAAGCTTTTTGATCTGCAAAACCGCTTCCGTGGGCCCCCAAATGCCAAAGTACAGAGCTCTATCTTAGCTCATCGACAAGTAAACTTGGGATCAGAGGATAATCCTAAATTCGTAAACCTTGGGAAGGACTGCACCCCCCAAGAGGCTCAGGATTTCACTCAGCTATTTCGCAAATATCGTGACGTGTTCTCTTGGACATATGAGGAATTACGCACATACGATACTCGAATCATACAACATGTGATACCCATCAAAAAAAATGTAAAACCTTTCCAACAAAAGATTAGGAAAGTACACCCTACGATGGAACCACTGATTCTGAAGGAACTCAAAAAACTGTTAGATGCACGCATTATCTTTAAAGTTCGCCATTCCACATGGGTGTCTAATTTGGTTCCGGTACGGAAGAAGTCAGGTGAAATTCGCTTATGCGTAGATTTCCGAAACTTAAACCGGGCCTCGAATAAAGATAATTACCCGGTACCCCCTATGGAGCAAATATTACAAGCAGTGTCCGGGTCAGAGATGTTCTCTCTGTTGGACGGATTCTCTGGTTACAATCAGGTACTGGTGGCTGAACCAGATAGGTTGAAGACTACCTTTCGGACTAAGTGGGGAACTTTCGCTTACAGGCGCATGCCTTTTGGATTAATCAACGCAGGAGAAACGTTCCAAAGAGCTATGGATATAGCATTCAGGGGTCTGATAGGCCAAAGTGTGGTAGTCTACTTGGATGATGTTACGGTATTCTCTAAACGTCGGGGGGATCATTTGCGTCACCTCAGACAGATCTTCGAAAGGTGCAGAAAATACGGTATCTCGCTCAACCCAAAGAAGAGCGTTTTTGCCGTAGCAGAGGGAAATTTACTGGGTCACATCATAACTAAGCAAGGCATTGTCGTTGATCCAGAACGTGCGAAAGCCATTGCTCAGATTTCTCCCCCCAGCAGTAAGAAAGCAATGCAGTCCTTTTTGGGAAAGATCAATTTTGTACGTAAGTTTATATCAGATTTCACCCAGATAGTTAAACCACTACATGGAATGATAAAGAAAAATGCTACCTTCAAATGGAATCAGCCCAAAAAGGAAGCTTTCGACCAGATCAAGAAAGCTATAGCCGAAGCACCTTCCCTCCAGAGCCCAGATTTCGGCAGAGATTTTAGCTTGTATACTTTCGCTTCGGATTCGTCCTTAGCAGCTGTACTCACGCAAAAGGACAGGAATAATGACGAACGCCCCATTTCATTCATGAGCACTGGTCTACAAGGGGCTGAATTGAATTATCCTGAAATCGAGAAACAGGCCTACGCGGTATATAAAGCAGTCAAACATTTCAGACCATACATCCTAAAAAACCATGTCACGGTTTACGTGCCTCACCCAGCTGTCCGCTCACTGTTCATGCAGCAAGAGCTGGGCGAGAGATGAGGGAACTGGGTTGCGTGTATGAAAGAATATGACTTAGAGTTTAAGCCAGCACACACAGTTAAAGGGCAAGGTCTATGCCAAATGGCTGCAGAGGCCGCAAGTTCCCAACAGAGTGAAGAAGATAATTGGGAACAAGAAATTGATATGTACCAAACTGACGTCTTGCCTCAGGTAAGGAACCCTTCTTGGTACTCGGATATTTCAGGATATTTAGCACACGGTACATTGGACCCCGCTCTAAATGCCCGGCAGAAACGTGCAATCAGACTCAAAGCTGCGCCTTACCAGTTAATCCAAGGGAAGCTTTTCAGGAAACATTCCGATGGGGTCATGTTACGCTGCCTGGAATATGATGAAGCTCGGAAGATCTTAATCGAGCTGCATGATGGACCAGCAGGAGGTCATTTTGCCAGGGATACTACAGCCCATAAAATAATGCGAGCAGGTTATTATTGGCCAACTCTTTTCAGAGATGCCCACGCATATGTTCGGAAGTGCATTCAATGCCAGAAATTCGCAAACCGAGAAGCGCGCCCCGCCGCCCCTTTGTTGTCAGTAGCAGTGGAAGAGCCTTTTCAACAATGGGGTCTAGACGTCATTGGCGAGATCCTACCCCACTCTTCTAAGCAACACCGGTACATCCTAACAACCACTGATTACTTCACCAGGTGGGTTGAAGCAGTACCATTACGCCAAGTCAACGATCAGGAGGTAATGCAATTTGTCATTCATTCCATCATTACCAGGTTTGGCGTTCCGACTTCCTTGGTCTTTGATAATGCAACATATTTTTCATCTTTTAAATTATATGATTTTGCTTTAGAAAATGGCATCGTCCTTAAACACTCTGCAAAATACTATCCCCAAGGAAATGGTCTAGCGGAATCAACCAATAAAAATCTGATTCGCATCATTAAAAAGACCTTACTGTCTCACCAATGCAACTGGCATAATACTCTCCAAAATGCACTTTGGGCCGATCGCGTCACCCCTAAGTCCTCAATAGGCACCTCACCATATTTTCTCGTGTATGGGAAAGAAGCTGTCCTCCCACCAAATTTGTCTCTTCCTGCTCTACAGTTGTCTCAAGAGTGTCATGGTACCCCTTGCCCCGCCTTGCAAACCCGCATTGACACCCTGCTGAAATTAGAAGAGGAAAGGCAGAAAACCCGGGAGAAATTCGCCATCCACCAGAGTCGGATCAAGAAATGGTTCGATAAAAAGTCTGCAGGAGATAAAAAATTTGAAGTAGGAGACCTCGTCCTAAAGTGGGATAAAGCTCACGAAGAGAAAGGAAAACATGCCAAATTTCAAGCACTATGGATAGGTCCCTTTCAGGTTAAAGAAAAGGTTGGTCCCCATACTTTCCGATTGCAAACTCTGGAAGGAAAAGTCGAGGTCCTCTCGGTAAACGGGCATGACCTCAAACACTATTTTACTTGAACAGCCCTCAAAGGGCTGTCTTCCCCCTTGTATCATAAAAGTCGTCTTTTGTTCTTTAAAAAAAAAAAAAAAAAAAAAAAAAACTCTTTCTCTAAGAAGACCTTGCCTAAGATGCCCGCAACCGGCTCACTCCCTGAAGAGGTTCTATGCTAATGAGAGGCCTTTCCCGCAAAACACGGGGCAGTCGAAACTCGCTTGTAATGGGCACTGAAGGACAGTACACGGCCTTACCAGAGTATTCAAGCATAAGAAACCACCTAGTGGCTTCGAAGGGTGCAGGCAGAGAAGGTCTTACATAGTAGCAACCGGATCGTGAGGGAACAGGGCTAACTCAAGAGAATTGCTAGTCATCCGGGAAAAACCCAAGTCCTCATATGAGACCAGGAGCAACCTCTCTGCAAGCAAAATAAGTCGGGATCCCTCATCCGCCCAGGCAAAATATGCCCATCTAAATAAGTGCTACAGGCACATTTTCAAATAAGTGCTACAGGCACATTCTCAAATAAGTGCAATCGCACACAAATAAAGGGTAAAGGATTGAGAAAGGCTTCCTGTGAAAAGAGGTGATGTAACGACTCCGCCGGGGTACTGACCAGGCTCGCTGGCAGCGGAGCGACGTTCATGACTCCTTAGGCAGTGACTCCGCCGGAGCCGAGAGGTTCGCTGGCAGCGGAGCAACACCATGAGGACGAAATAATTGTACCGGACCCTGCAGTTGTCCAAGGTTTCCCCGACCCTCTCGATCCTGGAGCGCGAGGAATTAAAATTCGGTTGATCTGCACCCAATAAGCCAAAAGGCCAGGCAACTATGCGGGGTGGAAAAGGAAGGAAGGTGTAAACTCTGAGGTAAAAGAACAAGCTAGTATTAG
This sequence comes from Pinus albicaulis, assembly GCA_034641835.2. Taxonomy (NCBI): domain Eukaryota; kingdom Viridiplantae; phylum Streptophyta; class Pinopsida; order Pinales; family Pinaceae; genus Pinus; species Pinus albicaulis. The sequence continues at coordinate 1,432,784,680 of CM076582.1, read as the reverse complement.
ACCCCTCCCTCCTCCCTCATCGACCCTTCATCGGCAGAGACTCTGAATTCATCCAGTGAATCGCCATTTGTTGTAGCTCCTACAACACCCTCCAAAAATACAAAAAATCATAACACACACTTCAAAATTTTTGGAGCCCCTTTGAAACTAAAGAAGGAAAAAGCCAAGTAAAGTTTTTAAGAGCAAGTCGCTAAGTCGCGGATCCATGATTTGCGACCCATGCGACCTATGCGACTCTGCGACCCTTGAGGTCGCAGAGGTCGCCAGGTCGCAAGAGTCGGAAGTCAGGCAATTTGCGACCTTGCGACCCAGCGACCTTAAGGTCGCAAGGTCGCAAGGTCGCAAAATGAAGTATTAGGGGAATTAGCGACTCAGCGACCTTTGCGACCCAGCGACCTTAAGGTCGCGAGGTCGCAAGGTCGCAAACTGACAACTTGCGACCTCATTTATTGCTCGCATGTGAGACTCCTTTTTATAAGGACAGGTCGCTAGGTCACATTTGTGACTCGCGGCGAAAATTGTGGAATTGCTCTGACAGGTCGGCTGGCGCATTTTCTTCCGGGTAAGTTGCCATTTCCCCCCTATGTTTCCTTTCCTAGCATTTCTTACTAAATTCCAGCCACCCCATGGCCTTAATTACTCGCCGGTGAGCAGATGGGTTTTCCGGTTGAGTTTTACTCTTGTTTTGTTTCTCACAAACCCCAGGGTCACCTGTGTCTTGCCAAATTCCTCATGGCTGTGATTTATTTCCAGTTTAGACCCTTTCCAGCCGCGTATTTTTTCCGTTAAAGAGAATTTATCCGCAAAACTGCGCGCGCTCGAAACCCCTCGGCAGGCTCAAGTGCGACCTGCGACCCAGCGACCCGGTCGCAAGGTCGCAAGGTCGCGCAACTCCCTGATTAGCGACTCTGCGACCCTGCGACCTAGTCGCAAGGTCGTGAGGTCGCACGTGAAGTTCTTTTGTAGATCAGCGACCCTGTGACTCCAGAGAGCAGTTAGTTAAACTCTGCATGTGTAGACTTTATTTAGCCGTTATCATCATGTCTTTCTCATCCTGGGATTCTTTCTTGAATGCAACAGGTGAACTTAGAGCAGACACGGTACCGGTCCTCTCCGACTCTAGCGATATGGCACCCCGGGTATCCCGAAGGAGAAGTAAACAGGTGGTGGAGGAAGAGTCAGACACAGACATACAAACATCTCCTCCACCAATATACATAGACACCCTTTGCACCTTCGCAAAGGAAGACAGCCTTAGGTGGTATGAAGTATACCGCGAGTTCGCCATAACGGAAGATGAGTTTCCAGAAGATCTTCCGGACCGGGAGGTATACCTGAAGGTCAAGAAATCCAAATTGCACCTAGCAGGGTCACATCCCGCCATCTTTCCGTGCCTAGAAATGATAGACTGGATCATACAAAAGACGGATCCTAAGAATTTCGCAATCCGAGATAGTGGAGGTAAAGCTTTTGCAACGTTGGAGAGCTCAAAAGCACAGGTCTACTACTCGCTCCCCAAACCAGAGGTAAAATTCACCCCGAGATGGTTTTCTGGAAATGAAGTGCCGATGGTTGATACAATCAGAAAATGGTGGGCGGAACCAGATAAATTTAAAATAAAAAAAGACCAGGAGTACCCGGTGGCCAGTCTGAGGAAGGTGTATAAGTTAGTGGCCGCCATGCTGTGCAGAGTATACGGACGTTCGGACGCCACCAATTTCAACGGAACATGGGCAACCATTATGGAACATGTAACAGTACACGGCACTCGGTTCAATTGGGCTGGTATATTAATGGGCTCCATGCACACAAATTTGGCTTCAGCTTTAGCCCCAGATGAGGGAGCGCCGTCAGAATTCTATATGGCTTCGTATTTATTAGATGCTGTCTGTGCCCAGCTGCATGTTGAGGGATGGCCACATAACTGGGACTCCAAACAGACCCGGGCAATCCATTTGCAGACCAAGGTATTCTGGGAATCCAGGTACAAGTCAGACATCGAGAAAATCTCTCATATATTCATTCCCGCCCTTTACGGGAAACTATTTGGTCAAGACACCCCCTGCATGTCTTGGCGAGCAATGGAGACACTAGGTCAGGTGGCACACTGGTTTCCATTCGCGGAATTTACAATCATCCGAGTATTTGGCACATTCAAAGCACCACATACTCTGCCTAAGTTTATTACCGATAAGGTGCTCATGCAGGAGGTATGTTTCCAGATGACCTCGGGCTTCTCCAATGTCCTTTCCAAAGGGAAGAAGAAACCTTGGCCCGCTCTACCTCTCACCATTGGTGCTTATACAGTCAAGGACTTCAGAGAAGTAGGGCGTGAAGGGGAAGAGATAAAAAGTTACCACTTCAGAAATCTGGATTGCCGAACTTATGACCCAGTCAGGATAGTTCCTGAGCATTGTAAAAGGGAAAATTTTAGATGGAGTTATCAGCATGTCGAGCGCCCGGCAGAGGACGAAAAAAGAAACTGGTACAACGTGGACAGGCATCTAGCTCCAGGGATCGACTCTGACCGAAAAGAAGAGGATCACCAGAATTTAGAAGATAGAAGCCATAAGCTTGGAGGCTTTTCTTCCTCCAAAGATAAGAGAACACAGACCAGTATGGGGCCTGACACCTCAGATCAGCAACAGGCAGCAGAAGCCCAAGCCAAGAAGGAAGAGGAGAAGAAAATGAAGGAGGATGAGGAGAAACGTAAGAAAGATGCCAGGACAGAGCGGAAAAAGAAAAAGGAAGAGGAAAAGGAAAGACAGGAAAAGGAGGCACAGGCAGCGGCAGAACAAGCACTTAAGGAAGAACTCGACAAAGTCGATCGTCAGAAGAAGGCAGAACAAGCCGCCGCGGCAGAGCGAAAGAGAAAAGCTGAAAAGGAAGTAGAGGCAGAGACAGAACGAAGGAAGAAGGAGGAACACAACAAGGCGGAAGCCGAGCGCCGTCAAAAGGAGAAAGAAAAGGATCAAACACAGGATGAGGAGGACGAGCTAATAGACGACATTGACATATCTCCCCTGGATATCCCTTCAGGTGGCGCGAAAAGTACCCTCAATGTCGATGATTTTCCTGAGGAGCAAGAAGAAGAAGTCTTCGACCTGACTAGATTGACATTTGACCAATTCTCTTTCAAAATACGGCAAGAGAAAAGGAAATCCTTGGCGCAAAGCCACCCCGCCATATCTACGGTCGCCACTGGAAAGGACATAGTCCCAGATACAAGGACTAACCCTGTTATGATAGCGTCAGCAGGCACCGCTTTTGCCGCAGCCACAGAGGAAAATGTCACTAGAATGAGCAGGGAGATTATTTCCCTACAGAACAGGCTAAAAGCAGCGGAGCAGGAGAAATCAAGACTAGAAAGTGAGATGCTACAGCTCCAAGGTAAGCCCGCCCAAGTGAATGAGGTCCCACTGGCGGTCCGGAAAGAGTGTGACATGTTGGAAATGACCATGAGGCAAGTATATAAGGAAATGCTCACACTAAAACAAACAGTGGCCCCGTTGGCAGAGGCACGAGAGGAAACCAAACAGAAGCATGAGCAGCTCAGGGAAGCCTCGGCAGCTTTGGACAAAATGATGAACTGGACAGCGCAGTATCAGCAAGCTCCTGAACATGTGCCTAGGAAGGATTGGAGTCATACACAAGAAGCCAAAGTACAAATTCGGATGAATATGCAGTCCAAAGACAAGGTGGCCAAAGATTTGGACAAAGTGATGTCTGCATATAATCACCTGATCAGTGGTATTGACTCCATGAGCACTCTTCATCACATTCCATCATTAGGGGCACTAGATGAAACTAAAGACTGGGAGCAGGTAGAGCAGGAAATTCAGTCTTTTCTGCAACCTTTGAGACAAGCTGCTGCCGCACCAGAATTCGAGGCATCACAAGAGAACCTAAATCGGTTGCTTGTCACTCCAGTGCAAATCTATACCAAGCTTGCCTCCCTCTCAATCCTGATCTCTCAGAAGAAGGAGACTCTGGTACCGAATGCCCTAGAATGTATGCATCGAATAAAAGAGGAAACCCCTCTTGTCGCTCCTATAACAGCGGATTACCAGACTTGGCGAGATTTCCTCAAGGGCAAGAAAGTTGACGTTCTAGAAACCTCAATCACACAACCACCTCCATAACTAAGCTTTTCAGGCGCAAGTCGCGACCGTCCCCAGGTCGTAGGTCGCGACCGTCTCCAGGTCGCAGGTCGCACCGGCGCCTAAGTCGTAGGTCGCAATCTTCTGGGTCGCAGGTCGCATGTTCGGCAAAGGTCGCAGGGAAGCTGAACCGTCGAGAAGTTGAAGCGTCGGAAAGCGTGAGGGTGTTTCTTGAAACTATAAATACCCCTGTGGGGCACATAGTTAGGGGCGGCTCTTTTTTGGACTGAAAGGCAATATTGCATTGTAACTGAAGAATCATACTCTTGGCATATGTAATACAATACATGTTAAAACCCCTTTGATTGGATGATGTGTTTAGCTGTGACAACACTGTGTGTATTCTGCTTACAGTTTCAGAATATCTTTTGATTAATGAATCTGTGTTATTAATAGTATCATTTATGCACCATAGCTATCTGTGATTTTGTTGATGATGCTCAAGTCTATTTACTCTTATGATGAATGTTAATGAACTGTTTTATTAGCGTTTCGTTATATCTTTCGGAAAGTTAAGGGATATTCTTGCCATAAAGAACTGTTTCTTTGGTGGTCAGATTATCCTGCATGCATACCCCATAGATGTGTTGCTAACGACATTTCCTGAGTGTATGCATTTTGTCTATTACCTTGCTACGCACAGTGTCACTATTGGTATGATACATCAGTCATGTATTCTGTATCATGTAAATAAGTGTATGTTTGCAGTTTCAATCAGGTTGCTCGAGACCGAAGAGAAAGTCATTTAAGTGGTAGCCGGACCCACACCCCGGACGGGATCCCTACTCCAAACGGTTCAAAGTCTAATTGGGACTTTTCTACCGGGGAGATCCCCTACTGTTGGCCAGACATATTTTCCCGTCAACAGGCATATTTGGAACATTTATTTATGAAAAGTAATGGAAATTATGAGAAAATGAGGTGAAAGGTCACAGGTTGCATGTGAGGAGGAAAATGAAGGAAAATAATGGAAAATGAAGAAAATAGAGGCCTCTTCTATAAAAAGGCTTATGAGGATCAGTGGTACCTTTTGTCAGTGCATTTTTGGATCTCTCTCATTATTCTCTCTCTCTCTATCAGCCTTGGACACTTAGAGTTTCTTGGAGCATTTTGGCATTGGAGAAAGAAAGGAAACAAAGAAAGAAGAAGGAGGAGGAAGTATCAAGCAACTACAACATGATTCTTTGCATGTATTGATTTGCACGTATGATTTCCTTGCTAGATATGACATGCATGGTATTACATGTGGTTATTTTATTTCTTGGCATGGGTTTTTTTCCAAGTGTGACAATGTATTCAACATAGCCTTTCCATTTCCGGATAGCCATGGTTTTATGGAGCTCTCATGTTTTGGTTTAGCTAGATTTACAGATGAATTCAAACCTGAGTGAGGTGGATCTCCGAATGATATGACACATAATCGATTTATGTGTTTCCTCAGTTTAAGGCCTATTGATCTAGGTTTGGATTGTGGTAAAGCCTCAGAGTTGGTTTTCTCTCCATTCAGGCCTAGGAATCTTGGGTTTGGGATATACGATAAAGCCTGGAGAGTATGTCTTAGTTTAGGGAGTAGTGACCCATGATTTAGACTGTGGGTTGTGGTAAATCCTGAGAGAATAGGATACAAGATAATTCCTCATGGTTTAGGCAGAGAGAATCCTGTGATATCCATGCTTGTGTTGGTGGAGTGATTGGGTGTGGATCACGGTAAAGCCTGATTTATATTTGATGAGGATGAGGTGGTTTAGCCTCGGGATGTCGTGGTTGGTTCTTTTAGTTTGAGTTACACATTCATGCTTGGAATATGGCACGAAGGTGATTGGATGAAGATATATTTGGCTCAACCAATATATGGTCGGGTGGAACATGGAAGTCCCATATTCGATTAGTTTTTAAATTCATTAATGAGAAGCTCATTACTTTTGCATTTGATGTATAATTTCACTAGTTATTATATGGATTCTATTGTTGTTGTAGCCACTATAGTTCTGTTGTTATTATGCTAATTATAAGCATGTATTTTATCATTGATGATATATGTCTCTCCCGATGTTTTTACTTGTAAATGAATGCAATAGGGAAACATAAATCAACCGAAGCTATATCACATTCAGTGAAAAAGGTGCATTCAAAGTACATTCCAAAAGAAAAAGGTACCATCAGCTATCTTAGAACCTAAATAAGTTTCAGTTTCAAAGGATTCTACTGAAATATTTCAAGTTGAAACTGCTTCTATAAAAGATAAAGTAGATGATGTTAGATTAAATTCAGCTGAAAGTACCTCTCAGTCATCATTTATTAAATCAGAGATAAGTATTACTCCATTCAAAAAAGAAAAATTAGAAGCCTTTGTGTTTATAGAATGGGAATTAGAACAAGTATTGGCAATTGCACCCTTCCTAGATAGGGTTATTTTAATTGAAGAAGATATTAAAACAATTCTAAGCTTTCTTCAAACTCATCCTGAATATCAGTCCTCTCTTAGTCCTCAACAAGATTATTTTCCTTTGTTCCAAAACCCATATATTGGCTCATCCTCGTCTCATCAAGGATAAGGTAACTTTCCTGAAAATTTGACTTTTAATCTCTCTCACTTTTTAGCTTAGTGGAACAATTTTGAAGTTTCCTCAATCCTTCAATAATCTACATCTGAATCTGATTCTCCTGGAGAGGTTGAAATAAAGTCTTCTGTTGTTAATTTCTTTGAAAATCCATTGTTTTCAGCGCCAAATCCTGAATAACTAGCCCACAAAATTCAATATTTTCTATTCCAAAAAAAATAACATCTGCATCATCAAGTCTTCCACTATTTGTACCTCAACAAGTCATGGCTCAACCTCCTCCTACAAGGATGCAACAGATTGTTGCTGTAAGATATGCACCGCTCACTCTTCCTCATCCTTTGCATCCTATTCCTTAAGAGGATTATCTGAAATATTTTCCCAAATATATAGGAGAGGGAGAAGGAGTATCTTCTGAAGAACACTTAGTTTACTTTTACAGTTATGCTAATAACCAAAAAATTTAACATGAAGATGTCTGGTCAAGACTCTTTGTTTAGATCTTGGATGGAGAAGCTCGTAAGTGGTTTAGAAATTTGCCACCAAATTCAATAACATGAATAGATGCTTTGGAGGAAGTGTTTGTATTACAATGGGGTGACTGCAAGGATTATTTGGATTACCGTACAAAGTTTGGAGCTTTAAAGAAGAAGGTTGATGAGTCATTGGCAAACTTTACAAAGAGATTCAATAAAGTATATCAAAAGATTCATGTAGAAGTCAAACCTCCTAAAACCACAACCATGATAACCTTTGCCAATGCCTTAGACTCCAAGTTTGCATTGTGGTTGAGAGATGAGAAGCCACAAACATTGGTGGGTATGCAAGAGGTTGCTATTGGAGTGTAGTCCAATCTTATGGCCTCAAATAAACTGAAAATTGAAGAGGGGAAGTGAGCAAAGGATAAGAAAAAAAATGAAAGAGGAGAAACCCTCTTCTTCCTCTAAAACTTTCATAGCTGAAGAAAATCTTGATCAAATGTCTAATTTGATTAAATATCTTGCTTCCAAAATGACAATATTGGAGTTAGAAAATAGGCCTGCTATTAGGCCCATTCAAAACGAAGGAAATAGAAATCAGGCTCCTTTTAGGAGACCCTTTCAGCCTCAACAAATTTTACAACGCCCAAGAAGAAATCCCGATGATCAAAATGTTCAGCCTCCACTGAATAATTTTGCTGAAGAAAATCAACATGAACAAGATGGGGAAGATGAAGACATAAATCTTGTTGGGGAGAAATCACAATCAAATTGTTTGACTTTGCAAGAGTATGAAGATCAGTCTAGGATAAATCTATTTTCAGATGATGAAGATACTCATATTCATGTCCAAAATGAGAAAAAGAAGACTGAAAATCAAACAAGAAATTATAGTTTGAGGTCTAAAGGGGTTGTCCAATAGCCCCAACAAAAACAAGATTCTGAAAAACATGCTGCCAAACAAAAGGAAAAAGTTAATAATGTTCCTCCACCACCTAATCTTTCCCCAATCATTAAAAATTCAGCAGAAAATAAGGATTTGTCTCCTCTCAATTTAAGTTTCAAGTCAGAATTGAATAAATTCAAGATTCTGGTTCGACTCCTTTGATTGTTGAAAAATACAGCCTACATAGAGTCATTTAAAAGTCTGTTACAACCATCTCTTGCTCCTGATTCAGTCAATCTAGAGGATGAACATCCTACCATCTACTTGGGAAGCCATGTAAAAGATGAAAATGATGAAAATTCTCCACATTTTTATCTTTCACTCAATATTCATAACAAAATGTTGCATAACTGCCTATTAGATTTTGGGGCCTCTCACAATCTAATGCCTAAGAAAGTGATGGATGAATTAGGACTGGAAATCACTAAATAATACCATGATATTTACACTTTCAATTCTGAAAGGGTCAAGTGTTTAGGGGTGATCAAAGATTTGGTAATTTATCTTACCCAGCTTCCCATGAAAAGTCTAGTGATGTTCATAGTGGTTGCAAACATACCATCTAGATTTGGAATGCTTCTTTCCAGATCTTGGTCCAAAAATTTGGGAGGCACTCTTCAAATGGATATGACATACACCACTATCCCAGTATTTGGAGGAGAATTCAAGAGATTGTATAGGGAAACACAAATGGCTTATTTCATAAGTGATCAGAAAAATCACTCAAATAATCCTATATATGCAGAAGAGAAGGAGTTGGGGTCATCCATATTGCACCTTTCTGTTGATGACAAAAATTTTAAGCCTGAAATCGGTAAAACAACAGAATTTACAAGTCACAAATGAGAAAAATTTAGAAGCATGGAAATTCTGGAAATTATATTTTGATGAAGCCTCATCAAGAGAAGGATCAGGGGTTGGTGTAGTTCTTATTTCTCCCACTCAAAAAGTAGTGAATCTATCATATAAATTACAATTTGTCACTACCAATAACACTGCTGAGTATGAAACACTTATCTTGGGTATGAAAGCAGAAAAAGATTTGGGATCTGAACAATTCATTGTTTTTGGTGATTCAGAATTGGTGGTATAGCAGGTGAGAGATAATTATCAAGTAAAATATTCAAAATTAAAACATTACAGAAATGAAGTGTGGGATTTAATTAAACATTACTTTTCAACACTCAATTTGAATTATGTTTCCAGAGAAGAGAATGAAATGGTAGATTCAATGGCCATAACTGCTAGTAATTTTAAGGTTCCTCTTGATGTTAAAGCAACATATGATGTTCAGATTAAACACATACCTTCTATCCCTAACAATATGAAATACTGGCAAGTATTTGAAGATGATAAAGAATTTATAAAATCTTGGAATGTGTGGGGGAATTTTCAGACATTAAGATTGATAATGAGCAAGACACAGTTGAAAGTTAGAACAAAAAGCAATTCAAAAAGACTATAGCTGCAAAAGACATTATTGATCTAAAAAAAAGCTTCATTCCTAAAGGTTTGGTTCCTTTAGAGAGGTTGTTTGACAATAATGATGTCTTTTTAAAGCCTGATAGTAAGACAGATGGAGAGAGTACAATTGACTGCAATATTGGTACAAAAAATCAGCCTAGATATGTTAAAGTTTCTAAATTTCTTCCTTAAGAAACTAGAACTAAATATGTCAAGTTGCTGAAGCAATATACAGACATTTTTGCATGGTCCTACAATGATTTGAAGACATATGAAAGAAGTATAATGGAGCATAAAATTCCTCTTAAAATAGAAGCAAATCCTGTAGCACAAAATATAAGACATATTAATCCCATATTGCTCCCTATTATTGAAAAGGAAATCAGAAAGATGTGGGAAGCCAAAATAATTCCGCCTTTAAGATTTTCCAATTGGGTAGCTAATGTAGTCCTAGTTCGAAAGAAGAATAGTGAAATTAGAATTTGAGTTGATTTTCACAATTTCAACCAGTGTTCACTGAAGGATAATTATCCTTTACCAAATATGGACCATATTTTGCAGAAGTTAGTAGGCTCAAAGAGGTTGTCAATGATAGATGGTTTTTCAGGGTACTATCAAATCTCAGTTGATAAACAAGACAGGGATAAAACAACTTTTACTACACCCTGGGGAACTTTTATGTACAATAGTATGCCTTTCGGTTTAATGAATGCAGGTGAAACATTTCAGCGGGCAATGGACATTGCCTTTGTAGGGGAAAATGACAGATTTGGAGTCATTTACTTGGATGACATAACAATATTTTCAAAATCTGATGTGGATCATTTAAAACATTTGCAACAAGTGTTTAATAAGTGAAAAAAATTTGGTTTGTCGTTAAACCAAAAGAAATCATGCTTTGCTGTTCAAGGAGGAAAAATATTGGGGCACATAGTGACAGAAAATGGTATTTTAATTGACCCAGGGAGAGTTGAAGCTATACAGAAAATTAGTTTACGTAGAAATAAGAAAGAGTTACAATCATTTTTGGGTAAAATTAATTTTCTGAGGCGTTTTGTTCTGAACCTTGCAGAACTAATTAAACATATAAATGTCTTGTTGAAGAAAGATGCAAAGTTCAGATGGAAAGATGAATAAAAATATTCTTTCATAGCAATCAAATCTGCCTTGACTGAAGCCCCAATGTTAATCAACCCTGATTTTGAGAAGGATTTTCAAACATTTTCATATGCTTCTGAGGAAACTATTGCAGCAGTTTTACTTCAAAAGAACAAAGAAGACTTGGAGCAACCTATTTCTCTTTTTAGTTGTGCATTAAGAGATGTTGAGTTAAAGTACAACTTGATTGAAAAACATGCATATCCATTGGTAAAGGCTTTAAAGTCTTTTCAAGTTTATGTTTTGCATTCAAAAGTCATTGCTTTTGTGCCAAATATTGTTGTCAAGGATGTACTGTTGTAGCCAGATACAGATGGCAGGAGGGGAAGATGGTTAACAAATATTCTGGAATTTGACATTGAAATCAAACCTACTAAGTTGATAAAGGGACAAGGCTTAGCCCGATTAATGGAAGAATCAAATTGCAAAGCTCTAAATCTAAACATGGAGGTAGCTGAAGAAACAAATAAAGAAGGTATACTTATTATCCTGAAATATTTTATTCCAATTGGTATAAGGATATATTGTAATTTTTATTAAATTTTAGGGGCCTTAAAAGATCATTGGAGTAGGAAAAACAAGGGGCCTTAAAAGAGCACTGGAGCAGGAAAAACAACATGAGGCAGAAGAACTCACCTTTGAGGAGGGGATTGCCATGGAAATTAATGAGAACATAGAAGTTTGGCTTGATAGAGTAAACATACATCTAGATAAGCTTCTTCACAAGATAAATAAGGACGATCATATGTTGAGGCACATGGTTGACCGCTACCATACCAGAAACAAGATTTACAATATCAAGATCAAACAATTGAGGGATAAGTTAAAGGAAACCCTAATCAGCCAAAAGGAGAAGGGTAAACTTGACTTACTTGCTAATGCCTCCTTGGTAGCTTGACATACTTCACCAGGACTTCATCCAACAATTTTGAAGGTTTTTGGGCAAGTTTTTTTGTTTTTTTGGGCATTTTGGTGAAAATTTTCAAGCTTTTTGCACAATTAGCTGGTAAAAAGCACAACGTGGGCCACGTTGCGCTTTTTCTAGAGGCATCTAAATGAGGAAAAATATACATGGTTGGATAGAGAATGGTCTCTATATCAAATTTTGACTATTGGCACTCCAAAAAATGAGCTTTTGACAGGTGGAAAATCCCAAAAACCTCCTAAATAACACCTTTATGCCACCTTTTTTGGCCTCACACTGCGATTTTTGACCAGTATTGGGAGATTTCATTTTCGAGGAGCTTCACTCCATAATTTTCAGTGCTTGAGGACATTTTTGACAACTATATAGGAATATATTTTGAATGAGTTATCTTGGGATCAATTTGGACCGTTTAGGAAGGCAATCAAAAGTCAATTTGAAGGCCCATGCTACACTTTTCCCAGGGCATGTTGCACGTTTTGTAAGGATGCTGCGCTTTTTCCAGTCTGCTGTTTTCTTCACAAATTTCATTTTTTCTCAGTTTGTTTATGGATTCCAAGGATTTGTGATGATTTAAATGTAATAAATAAATGCAATTATTTATTTTATAGTTATTAGAGGTAGATACATCAAGTAAATATGTAATTTTGGGTCAAGTGAATCAGTTTCATCAAAGATAGGGATGAGTTTGTTGACCTCCCTAGTCATTAGGATTCCAGTTGAGGACTTTGGGGAAAAACTCCAAAATTCATGGATTCAACCCCGAAGAGTGGGGAGAATCTATTTTGGTCTATATATTTCATTTCATTTGTCATTGCAAAGGTTGGATGCTGTGTATTTGATCTTTGAACACTAGTGTAATCATTCATTTTTGGCAGGAACTAATAGACAAAGTTGCAGCTATTTTGGTGGGATTCTTGTGGTATGTGTTTTATTAGTGTTTCCTCTTAAGTTTTCATATGTTTTAATGTATTATTCTTTCCATATTCATGTCCATCTCTCAATGTGATTGATTCCTAAGTTAGGTAAGAATAATTCATTATTTGATGTTGCTTTGTTTTGGAGGAATTATTACAGTTGTGTTTCACTTTCTTCTGAAAGAAAATAATTATTGATTTCCATGCTATTTTTGAAAACCCTAGCAGTCTCTCACACTCATCAAGATACCTAAATGTGCTAAAGCATGTGCCTACCTTGCCCCATCAGATCTCTGCAATTCTGATCGTTAGTGCCTTGACCTAGTCTTTCTTTGACCTAATTCACCATCCAACACTCAAAATCAATCAATCAAATCCTAGAGCCTACTATACCTATCCTAAAATCATTATTATTCAGTAAATTTGGTTGTGATATCATGGAGAGAGCCCTCTCCTGCCTATTAGGGCTAGCTACTAGGCCAAAATGGTTTGTGGTTACCTTTGCTAGTATCCTTCTCAACCTTTGGACATCCGGTGGAGTGATAACATCTTGGTGATCATACTGGGGAAGAAAGTGACAGATCCTCCTTGGTTGTACCATAATTGAATTGAATTCTAGGCCTGTGGGTGATAGGTCTAAGTCTTCGTGAAGGCTGATTTGAAAGTTGCAAAGAACCAAGTTGTTGACACAATGAATATTATGGCATCGAGGAGATACACCATATAAAATCTAGATCCTCATCCAGCTGATCCAGTTGAAGATCCAAAGAGACTTGTTCGGAAGCAGAGATATCAACACACAAAATTTCAGTCAAATCCTTCTCCATTGGTAAGATCTTCCTCGTTACATGCAAGATTTTTATCTCTCGAAGACATACCTTTTGATTTGAAATTTGAGCTGTCTTTATTTTGATCTAAGTCTGAAACCTCACTATCTAGTATAATATTTGACCCATTAAGATTTTTTGAAGTAAAATCATTGTCTGAGGTAGCTTTTGATTCCTTAAAACTCAAAGATAATTTACTTTCTAAAGAAAGTAAATCTAAATCAGACTTTGATACAAAAGTTTGGAGTCAATTCTATAGGCTTGAAAAGTTAGCTAATCAACTTCAATACACATCCAAAAAGGCCATTATCCAATACCAGCAAGACTCATTACCCATTATGACATAATCCTAGTTAGTTGTTGCTTCTTCATCTACACCTTCCACTTCATTACCCATTCAGTCAAATCCTTCCATTGTCACTCTTGTACCTCACTCAACAGGAGTCATGGCCATATTTTCACCCTTGATTCTACCTGCTCAACTCAATGCCTTACCACAAGGCTATGGCCAGAGAATCCCTCTCTTTGATGATAATTCTCAAATCAGTGCAAAACAACACATAGTCAAAGTCAGTGACTTTATTGATCTGGAAGAAATAGATGCCAATGATGCCAAGATGAGAATCATAGTTTATAGATTTTCTGCATATATTAAAACATGGTTTATATATTTGACTATAAATTCCATAGCCACTCCAGATCAACTGATAGATGCATTCAGAGCCCGATGGGAGGAAAATAGGAACCTTTTGCAGATTATTTCTGAATATGATAACCTGAAAAGGAATACAAATGAATCAGTTCAGGGTTTCATTACTCATTTCAATCGAGTATACAATTCAATTCCAAATGAGATCAAACCTCCTTGAGGTTTGGCTCTCTTGCATTATCCGGATGCCTTTGATCCATACATGGCATACCAGCTGCGAGAGAGGAATCCTGCAACATTAGAGGACAAGCAAAGGAATGCAGTCAGTGCATAAGAAAACTTTTCAATTAAAAATTCAAAGATGAAGGGTGAGAGAAAAGTAACCATCAATGAAGAAGCATCCTCATCCTCTGAGGTAAAATTGGACACTTTGATAAGGACAGTAGGAAGAATGATTGACATAATGTCCATTATAGAACGAAAACTAGAAGCACAGATTAGAAATTCTAACTTCAAAGGACAACAACATAAACCTCAGTTTAGGATCAAACAAAGATAAAAAAGGGCTCCTAAGCAACCAACACAACAACAACAGATTCAAAAACCCTTGCAGAAAAATTATGCTCAAGGAGTTGAGGAGGAAGAAGAAGATCATATTGTGGAAGAAAATCAATTTTTTACAGCAGATAGCTAGCCCATATTTTTGACAGAAAATGAAGAATATGTTGAGAAGACAGATGTGCCTAAGGATGAAGATTATATACTAGCCAATGTGGAGGTTGAGTCTGATGATTATCAGCGAGGTTATTTGAATGCACTCAGCTCACAATAGAGGAAATGCTCATTGAGGAGTAGAGATGTCCTAGTCAATCATATTCACAAGTGGGCAACCCAAAAAAATATACTCAACCGAACAAAATCCTCAAGGTAATCAGAACAAAGGAAAGGATCCTGTAGCTAAAAATCAAAGCAAAGTTAATCAACCATATACAAGCACACCGAGCAAAGAAAAAGACAGTAAGAAGAAGGAAACTACACCAAAGGATCAACCTGAAAAAAGAGACACATTCATTAAATAGGTAGACAAATCCATTCCTTTCAACTTAGAAACTAAAATATCTAAATTAAAAGTCTCTATCCCTTGAACTAAACTTGTAAAAAACAATCAATATAAGTATCACATAGCCAAAATGTTGAAATTAGATCCTTTATCTGATATGGTAAATGTCGAATATGACTAACCTGAACTCATTTTTGGTCCAACCATAGATGGTAAGTTAGAGGATAGTGGAGTTCCCCCATTCTATTTGAGTCTAAGAATTCATCAATTTTTCCTTCACAATGCCATGCTCGACTCTAGAGCTTCCCATAATTTGATGTTGAAAGCCATTATAGAGAAATTGGGCCTAGATATAACTCGTCCTTACTGTGACCTGCATTCCTTTTATTCAGGTAGAGTTCATTTTATTGGTCTCATAAAGGATTTGGTAGTTTCCCTTAAACAAATTCCAATAAAGAATGTCTTGATGGATGTGGTGGTAGCTGATATACCGCCACATTGGTATGTTGCTGTCGAGATCTTGGGGAGCGAAGTTAAGAGGCACTTTGAAAATAGATTTCTCTTATGCCACCATCCCGATTTTGGGACAATTAAGAAAGTTGTACTGGGAAAGGAAGATGAAATACATGATTACCAACAAAGAGAAACCTAACAATCATCCAATTAATGTTGTACATACAGATCTTGAATCATTTATTTTGTTTAATGATAACGGTTTGAATGATGTAGGTAGTCAGCTTGTAGAAGTAAAAGTTATTCCAGAAATTTCCAATAGTGTCAGAGTAGTTTTAGATGAGGGAAAAGGAAATATTCCTAGTTCTTCAGAGTAGTCATCAGTAATGTAGCGAAAATTTCAGAACTAAATGAAGAAGTGGCCCGAAAAGATGAGACAAAACATAAATCAATATTCCAACACCTGGATGATGAAAATTGTCTTTGGACCATGGATTTTGATGGTTCCTTGGGGAAATATGGGGTAGGCATCGAAATTTGGATCCGCAGTCCTCTTCATCAGCAAGCTAAAGTTCCAAAAAATGTAAGATTATGTTCATATAAGTTCGCTTTTGACTGTTCTAACAATGAGGTGGAATATGACGCATTGATCACTAGCCTCAAAATCCTGAAAAGTTGGGCGCAAGAAGAATTTCATTTTATGGCGACTCCAAAATTGTGATAAAATAGGTAAAAGGGGAATACCAGGCCAAGCATCCATGAATGAGAGCGTATATAAATGCTATACTGGATATCTATACATTATTAGTAGTGTTGAGAAGTTAGAATATTATGGCAGATTTTCTTGCTACAACAACAAGTAATTTCAAGATCCCTATATTTTATAATAAGAATTTTGAAATCCATGTTAAACATCTGATGACTGTCCCTGACAACTTGCAGTATTTGCAAGCGTTTTGGGATGACAAACAAGTAAACAATTTTTTGCAAAATGAAGGTGAATTTGAGAATTCTTTTATTGATGAAGTTTATGACAAGGATGATCAAGTCATCGAAGCCACTCAGTTTGATATATTACAGTTGAAGGATAACTATATTCCAAGAGGTCTCATACCTTTGTAAGAATTGTTTGATCGGGATGATGTTGCTAGGAAACTGACATTGGTTCCTATAGAGAAAGGTGTGGAGGATGTGAACATTGGAACATCGGACAAGCCTAAGATGGTAAAACTATCCAATTATTTATCTCCTGAGGTAAAAGAAAAATAAATTTCTTTATTGTCTAAATTTTCTGATGTATTTGCTTGGGATTATGCAGACTTGAAAGTTTATGATAAGAATATCATTCAGCATACCATTCCAATTAAGCCCGACCAAAATCCCTTCAGAAAAAATCTAAGAAGAATCAACTCAAGGTTGTTTCCATCGATAGAAAAGGAAGTGAAAAAAATTTGTAAGTCTGACATCATTGTTCCCATCAGATTTTATGACTGGATATCAAATCTAGTTCCGATAAGGAAGAAAACTGGAGAAATCAGGCTTTGCATTGATTTTAGAAACTTAAACAAGGTGTCTCTTAAGGATAATTATCCCCTTCCCAAAATGGATCATATCCTACAGAGATTGGTTGGGGCTTCCTGAATGTCGCTTCTTTATGGATATTCAGGATACAATCAGATTTTAGTTCATGAGAAGGACCAAGACAAAATTTCCTTCACGACACTTTGGGGCACATTTAAGTATGCTAATATGCCATTCGGACTCAAGAATGCAGGGGCCACCTTTAAACGGGTGATGGACATAGCCTTTGCAGATGAGAAAGATGTTTTCTTAGTTGTATATCTTGATGATTTGACAGTTTTCTCTCATTCTGATGATGAACACTTGTATCACTTAAGAATTGTATTTTAGAAATGAAGGGAATTCAGAATTTCTCTTAATCCAAAAAATAGCCTTTTTGATATGGAGGAGGGCAAGCTTCTCAGTCACATCATCTCCAAGGATGGTATCTAGATTGACCATTCTTGGGTTTAGGCTATTCAAAAAATTGACTTTCTACATAGTAAGAAAGAAATCCAAGCTTTCAATGGTAAGATGAACTTCTTAAGGAGATTTATTCCAAATATGGCTAAGCACCTTCGAGAAATGACCAACATGTTAAAGAAAGATAATGAGGTAAAATGGTCTGAGGATGCCAAAAATTATTTTAACTCAGTGAATTTTTCCTTAACTACAACCTCGATTATTCCATTGATTTGATCATATTCTCATTTTCCTCCAAGCATACCTTGGCTGTGGTATTGATTCAAAAGAAGGATAAGACTGAGCAACCCATTGCATTTTTAAGTCAAACCATTAGGGATGCAGCCATTCGGTACGATATCATTGATAAGAAAGCCTTGTATTTGTTAAAGGAATTGAAGGAATTCCGTGTATACATCTTATATTCACATATTTTGGCTTATGTCCCCAATGCAACAGTAAAGGATGTTCTTATGTAGACTGATCTGGAAGATAGAAGAGAGAAGTGGATAGAAGCAATGTTATAATATCACCACGATATCAAGCCCACAAAGCTGATCAAAGGTCAGGGTTTAGCCAAGCTCATGGCTGAGTCAAATTTACATGCTCTAGAAATCAACCTCATTTCAGCTTTGTCCAATGAAGAAGAGGATGACACTCTCATACAAGTATCTGATATTTTTGTTTTGTCTCTTTGGTATTCAAACATTATATATGTTCTTCAGCATTTAAACCCTCCTCCAGGCATGTCTAAGAGTAAGGGTAGGTCATTAAAGTTGAAGGCTTCCAAATACTGCATTATGGACAACACTCTTTATTGGAAAGACCCAGGAGGTATTTTTCTAAACTGTTTATTTAAAAATTAAGCCAAAGAAGTAATGAATGATTTCCATAGGGGAGATTGTGGAGGTCACCTATTTTGGAAAACCACGGCTAACAAAGTGTTGAGGGCTAGATATTATTGACCAACTCTTTTTGCAGATTTGTATAAAAAAATGATGAGTTTCCATGAGTGTCAGGTGTTTCAAGGTAAAATAAAACTTCTTCCATTACCTTTGCAACCTATTTCAATGCATGCACCTTTTCAGCAGTGGGGCTTTGAATTCATTGGAGAGATTCACCCTATATCATCTGCAAAACATGAATGGATCTTAACAACCACCGAGTACTTCACCAAATGGATCGAAGCGATCCCAACAAGGAAAACAATAGATTTAGTAATTATTCATTTTTTTAAGACTAACATTTTGTCTCGTTTTGGTTGTCCTCATAAGATAATTACTCAAAATGCGGCTGCATTCAAGTCAAAGAAAATGGTTGAGTTATGTGACAAGTACAACATCAAATTGGGGAACTCAACCACATATTATACGCAAGGTAATGGACTAGCAGAATCTTCTAATAAATCTTTGATTAATATCATAAAGAAGATACTAGAGGCAAACAAGAAGAATTGGCACAAAAATATTGTTAATACTTTGTGGGAGGAAAGGGTGAGTAGTAAGAAATAAATAGAAATGTCCCCTTTTTAGTTGGTTTATGGTGTAGACACTATTTTTCCTACATCACTTGTAGTCTCGGTCATGAAATTGTTACAAGAAGTGGGAAGTGAAGAGAATGATGTACAACAACATATCAATCAGATGATCCATCTTCAACAAACAAGAGATGAGGTCTTTCAAAACAACTCAAAGCTTCATGAAAAAAGAAATAAGGTATATCATTGCAAGACAAAGGCAGATGATTTTAAGATTGAATATGTGGTCCTTCGATGGGATGCTAGGAATGAGGAAAAAGGGAAGCACATAAAATTTGAGAACCTGTGGAAAGGGCCATACAAGATCTCAACCTTTTGCGGACAACATGCTTTCATATTGAAGGATATGAATGGAGAAGAGTGCTTAGGAGGACCATTCAATGGTAGGCTCCTTAAGAATTATATTTTCTAATGCAGATTTCAGATTTCCCAATTCCATTGTATATATCAGTTTAAATTTTCTGCAAAGTGTGAAGTGGAGAATCATCGGAGCTTGGAGCCCGAGGTGAAGGCCATTAAGTTTCATTGTTTTTATGTTGTTTCAAAGTTTAGTCAAAGTCAAGTCAATCCAATTTTGATTCAGTTTTGAGTCAGTTTACTATATCAAGTTTTCAACATTCAGTTTGGTGTTTATATTTTGACTCCATGCCCAATGGTTAGGCTACTTGGTCTACAGTGTTCTTGACACCTCCAAGGAGCTGCCATCCCCAGTTGGAGCCAATGTTAGTGTCAGTTTTTGCATCCTGCCACTAGTGATAAAATAGATTCTTATCATGTCTTGTTAGGGTCCCATTTTCAAATTTTTATCATTCCATTAGGTCATCATGCAAAAATTTGGTCACTAGATGTAGATCTAGGTCTGATTTTACTCCTTCCAAAATTTTACTACTTGTTGGCTCATTTCACCTCTCAGTTGATTGTACCATCATTCACGACTTGTCATCATCATTAAATTAATTTTCATCATGGTTTCATTCAGTCCATATTCTCCATTAGATCTTAGGGTTCCAAGGTCATCAAATCAAAATTTCATGCATAAAGTCTAGCAAGTGAAGGAGTGACAATAAACAAATTTCATCAGTAAATTTGATTTGTGTAATATCCAAAAAGGGAGAATGAAGTAATAATTAAAGACAATATAATAACTACAAAAAAGTAAACAATAAATCTCAAGACAACATCATAATTTACAGAGAAGCTGAGCCATTTTATTATATTGGAGAAGATTCAGTTACACAATGTACAAAATATGAGGGGATCTAACCAAAGAGATGGCATAGAATCCCCCAGAAAACATGCCACAATAGGCACTGCGTAACTGGAGAACCATTGAAGAAAATATTGTGCTGTCCCTTTAGCAGAATATGAACATATGACTGCAGGCTGAAAAGGAAAATGCAGATCTACTCAAATCTGGAGCTCAGATGATGCCAAGATTCAAGATCTAGCCAATGTGATGGATTCCCAAGATAACCTAGAAAGGATTTTCCAAATCTACAACTTTGGAAAATCACCTCCCTAGGATTTGATCCTTGATATGCTAGGAAATACATATCTATTGCTAGATTTGTCAAATAGATGGCTGAAATATGTCGCAAGATCAAATCTAAGCTTGAAGGGTTGATCCCTTCTTTAGATCTAAAGCTAGAAGCTCTAGATCTAGTTGTGAGGGAAAGAGAGGCCTTCTGCCTGTTGGAAAATGTTGTAATAAACGCCAGGGTGATGGAAATACTGATGGAAATTTAAGGGGATGATCCCTCATAGGATTACTAGCTAAAATGCTAGTAACTTCCTTCCTCCTTTTGGATCTACAAATTGGACAACGTAATTCCTGAAGGAAATACAGCTGCTAGGAGGTCAATAACTTTTGGCTTGATGCCAGATCTGAAATGAAGCTCTGGGAATGCTTATCTATAAGCCCAAGGTGATAGGAATAAACCCTCATCAGTTCTCCAACTGAAGTACTGAAGACAAATTCCACCTTCCAAACTGATCTTCAGAAATCTGCAATTTCTGAATATGAATGTTCTGCAGAAAGTAGGAAAAGAGATGTGGCACCAATTCCTGATGTAGAATGAATTACAATACTCTTTATAGAGCTACTCTAAGAGAGAGGTGGTATTCCTGATCAGGAACACCTCGTGCTAAACAACACTTGCAATCTTTGCTAAACAACTCGAGAAAGCAATGGAATGTCACATGACAATTCCAGATTTGAAAAGATCCTTAACATCAAGAATCATTAGCATACCTCCATCCTTACCTTCATATTCTTTATATAATGTTTGAGCCTTCCCATGCCTTGGCCCTCGTCTAGACTATGCTGTGCATGTGGACAAGATCCTTCAAGTTTGACTGCGTTGTTTGACCAAATCAACCATCATGTCTAGGTGCAATGTACACCCTCTCCATCATGTGTACTTTGATTGCAGAACATCCTCCATCACTTTATCATGAATGTTCCATGATCTTCTGTTTGACATCTTCAAGATCTTAGTTGACTGTGTCAACCTCCATGATCTATCTCAATTAATGAGACATAATCTCCAATTCCATTCACATTAGTAGTTGCTCAACTACCTCATCATGTAGATCTAGGCTTAATTAATCCACATTCACACACAAAAAGTGGATATTTATTCATATTGAGGATTGTGGGTCCCTCCACCCTTCTATTTACTTAATTTATTAAGAAAGTTAAGAAATCTAATATTCCAAATATTAGGTGAAAATTTGGGAATATTACAGTCCTCCCCAGCAAAATGTTGCTTGTCCTCAAGCAACTAAAAAGGTAGATGCAAAGCCATCTATTCCCCTCCAAATGGCATCCACATAAGGAAGGCTTCCTCCATTTGCTGCAATGTGTTATGTATGTTTGGTTCCAAATTTGTCTTTCAAAAGTGTATAGAATGATTTCCAACTGCATGGTTAGATGTCCTCCTTTCACCATGAAGTACCAAGTGACAACCATATGATGTTCAACATCATCATTAATACATGAGATACATAAAATAAAGTGGCTATTTCCACAAAGGAAAATCTCCATCTCATAGTAAATCTCTTCATCCCATGTTTTATGAATTTGATTTAGCATTGATATGCTGTCCTCCTTAGCCCTATTGGCCTTGTTGGATCCAAGCATCATTCCAACGTTATGCAAAAGAAGAAGGAAAGGAGTTATATGGGTAGACAAAGATGTAAAACCATATTCTCCTAATAGTAACCACCGGAGTAAGGCCCTTTGCTGCCATCCTCCATCTCCTCCATGTAAGATGGACAAGCCAAACTCCCCCAGAAGTAACCAAAGCAACAAGAGATCTTGTTGTTTTCTCTCCTCCTCATGTGCATCATGAAGTAAAAACATACTAATGGATGTATGGAATGTCACATCAGCCCAATACAAAAAAACATCATCAATGCACATCATGAGAGCATCATGCCAAGATTTACCCAATACAAAACACATAGACATAGGAGATTTCATGTGGTGGCTATTCTCTCTCAAGTGAAACCAAAATGAACATGCCTTATTTTGCTGCATTATATCATTGATACACAAGGCATGAATCAGAAAAATATGAGTTATTGGGTGGTAACCATACTCACCCAAGAGCAGCCAGCGTATCCGTGCCTCCTTCTTCATTTCATAAGTGTTCCTCAAGGCATGGATCAAAGAAATATGAGCCTTTGGGTAGTGACAAGAATCTCCCAAGGGAAACCAACATAACCAAGCTTGCTGGCCCATATCATAAATCTGCAAGTGGTCATGCAACCCCTTGCTTATCATCCTCACCCACTCACCCCAATATGGATGTTGAGTGATGTGCTGCATAATCATAGTATCCTCCCTTTGTAGAATACCATATTCCCCAAACTGATGAAGAAATTTTCACTTCATGTTTCGGGGAAAAACACCCTAGAGGTTTGTTGGGTCAAAACCTCCACAGATCAGGGCATGCTATTCAGAAGGACTCACACACAACCACACTTGAATGCTAAAAATTAGATAACAACGATAGTAGAACTCACCCGTAGTCCTACATTCGATGTAGATCCCACGGGGTCCAAACCCCCAACAACCCTTCTTCCTCTTCAATCTGAAAAACAAGAAAGAACATGCACAGAAACCTAGTTGTACAACATATATTGCTCCTAAATGTTAGTGTAATCCATGTGAAACATTATATGAACAATAATAAATGCTTAATGATCAATATTTTCACATATGCAAATAGACATTAACACATAAGTTCAGGAACAAGATGTTTCTTCATTATTGCGAACAACATGTACAGAAATAAAAAGTGGAGAGATCACCTGAATCCTTCCATGATCTTCGAACAGACCGTCGTCCGGATCCATCCTGCCCTTGCCTCGCTAAGATACTTTCAAGACTTGTGCACTCGAGATGGCATATAAATGGATGAACATCTCCAGGAAACAAGGGTTTCCTATAAAAATCTGGGAAAGTGCAGGAGGCACGGGAATTCAGACTTGAATTGGGATTCCAACAGAGTATAATGTCTATAAATTTCTCTCTCCCTTAGGCCATGCACATGAGGGGATTTTATACTCCTTCAAAGTAGTTTCAATCAGTTGGAAACAGTTGGCCACGTACTGGGGTGGTTGAACTACTGGAGTAACCATCAACCCAGCCCGAAAATAGGGAATTTTTATATATATTTTTAATGATTTTAATGGCATACGCGGAAAAGTACATGTGGACTCGTGTATACACGCGGAAAAGTCTGGGCATACCCGCGTATGGGAATTTTAACACTGTTTTTTAATGAATTTTGTTCAAGTCTGTGGGAATGGGTGCCCAAAGCCATAAAGACAATCATGAATCACCTGAGGGTGAAAAATGATGCTATAACAAATGCCCCCTAATATATGAGGTCAGAAGGGGTACATGATGGCCGAAATGTATTATGCACATAGAAAGAACTTCGCAAGGACAAGAGAGGACTTCACCAGATTTCAGCCTGCCAAAAACCAATGAAAGAAAACAGAGAGTCAACTCATGCTGAGGCGGGCATACCCATGCTCAGTAAAAAATACATCATATCGAAAGTACATAATGGATCCAAAATGTATACAAGTATAGCTGAACTGGAAGTACACAATGAATCATCTGAGCATGGCCCGGAAGAACAAGTCAGAATCAATGTCTAAGTATCACATATAGAAAGCTGATCAATGATGCTGAAACTGGATGTTTGATCATATAAGTAACTGAATCTCCAAGTACCAAATCATAAAAGGTCGACTAAATGGTACAATCACGCAACTCGGGAGCCAACATATAGGATGCTGCTGTACTGACACTGCAACATATAAGGGTGAATGACATCACCGACAGAAACTGAAGGGACTGTCAAAAGTGAACTGTGAAATGTTGATGCAACCCGAGGTCTTCACCGATCACTATGGCACAATTCTACACAATGGGAATAAATGAGTTGAAGTCGACCATGTGAGAAATCGTTGGATTACCGGTCAATAATGTAAACTGTTAACCAACGCGAGACAACCCACCAATAATGAAAATGAGTGTCAAGGTGCCCCAGTACAATCTAACAAGTGCGAATAAATGAGTTGAAGTCGAACACTTGAAAGAATCTACCAATCAGGAGGCAATGATGAATCCCCACTGTTGATAGCGAAGAGTCTGCCACTGATGACTGCAAACCCTAAGGTATTGAAAAAAAGACTCTAGAC
Organism: Pinus albicaulis; assembly: GCA_034641835.2. Lineage (NCBI taxonomy): Eukaryota > Viridiplantae > Streptophyta > Pinopsida > Pinales > Pinaceae > Pinus > Pinus albicaulis. The sequence continues at coordinate 1,432,759,801 of CM076582.1, read as the reverse complement.
CTTATTCCCAGAGCAATGAGTCGGAGTCAATGGGAAAAGATCTGCTGGAAGGAAGGCATTAAGGCATCCCACATCAGTCCAGCGCGAGTGTAACCCGCAGGCCAAGATTTGGAAGGAATCGGACGAAGTAGAGTGACGGAACCAAAACCGAAGTACGTTTTCGACATGCACAAGATGAAGCTAGCGCATGGAAGAAACCCTCTGAACCAACCAATAATGAAAGCTGACACAGAGGCGAGAAATCCACCGATAGGGTCAAATGGAAATCCAGGTACTGCACGAATCCCAAGTGTGATAATGTGTGCTGACGTCGAACACAGGGGAAACCACTCGGTCAAAGACCCATGATGATGATCAAATGCTGAGCACGAGGTCACCTATCAATGATGGAAATAGGCCCAAGGTGCGGCTCTAGGCTTGCTCTCAGAGCAATGTGTCGTAGTCGATAAGAGACAAACCCGCCGACAAGAAGTCAATGGGGACCTTCTCAAACCAGCACGAGCAGAAGATCAAAACATCTGATGTGATAGAACATGATACTGACAAGACCGGGAAGGCCGACTGAATAATGAGTCAAGAAACACCGCAGAATGGCCGACTCAGGCTAGACTTCCCTTGAACAAAAGCACGACTCTGTGATGACCATGGCAGTAAAAAGTGACATTGTATAAGTCTGTCTTGCAGGAGGAAAAACAAACTCTCCATATGATTGGAAGAGATAACCAACCGGGGGAGAACTGACAAGTGAAACATGGTAAAGGCTGAACCTAGGTCAAACTAGAACCATCCCAAATGATGGAAATATATATAAGTATATGTGCTTTGTTCAAGGGCGACAAACTGACTCTGTACTGCCATCAAAATAACGAAGATACATCCCGTTCCCGCTCTTTTTTTTATATTTGATTTTTTTGTCTTTTTCATATAATAAGCCTGAAAAAGAATAAAAGAATGCTATGGTACAATGGATAGAACGAGTATCAAGAAACAGATGCACTAGTTCCTGGGATTGGAACGATCCTATGCTCGATGCAAGGTGGCGGAAACTGGTAAGCGATACTCAGAGGAATGTTCCATCCATATGTAAAGAGGTTGTCAAGTCGTGATAGCTAAGTGCATGCAATGGTTAACTTGTACAGACAGTCAAGGTCAAAAGTTGGCTTAAAAATTGAGTCCAAATGAAGCCGGCTAAAGGCCAGGATAAACAAGTAGCCAATATGCAATGCAGTAGTACAACTCAACAACACCAGGGAGCCTCTAGGGTAATAGCCAAAAAAATGATAGTGAGGAAGAAGAAGAATGAAGCTTCAACACATAAGTCATGGCGGGACTAAAGAGGACTCCCGAGCCTACATAAAACGCAGCATGGGCAACAAGTGATAGCGAGGAACTAACTAAGAAGCCCATGTAAAGGAAGGCTCTACCACCAAGTCATGATTAAATAATCAGCGAGTGAAATGGGTGTAATACTCAGGACCTGATGGGATTGACCCTATGGCAAGTGATCAGAATGGAGGCTAGTATGCAAAATGCAACGGAAAGTGGATTCCCTAACCTATATGCCAGTGAAGATCATATACCTGCCATGACGGGTCAGCAGTCATGGATCAAAAACTGGGAAAAATCTGAAATTCGTCAAAATGTACCTGAAAATATACCAATCTGGGCACTTCCAAGCATCCGGGTTATGTAGCTTAAGATAGATTGAAAAAAATAAGCATAACAAATTTTTGCAAAAAATTTCCAATTTTGGGCATAAATACACAAGTTACCTCATATTTGGTTCATTGTTACATTGCTGATTTGGGAAAAAGTGCTCTGGAGAAAAAGCCTCTTTCGTCAAAACAGGAGCAACCGACCGTCAAACTTTACCGAATTTGTTAGGTAAGCTCTTAATTCATCCTTGTTATTCATTTTGTCCGTTCATAAGTTAAAAATTAGGAATTTTCACCATAGAACCATTTGTTTAAAATCACGGGTTTGCGCATATGCGGGTTTATAAAGACCAAGTCGCGTATATATGCGACTGTGCACAGAGAAAGTCACGTATGTGCAACCCAAAATGAAAAAATGCGTAGCTAATGAACGAATTATTGAATTTTTGCAGGATGACTATATCTTGGAGAGAGCGTGAACACAATGCCATTGACAATGAAGTCATGCAGGACCAAGCATCACTAAATATTCTCTGGAATTGTGGATTGCTCAAGTTTTTCAAAATGCCAAATATGAAGAGTAATGTCTGGTTGCTCGAAATTCTTGTGAACTATTGGGAACTGGAAGAAGACTGCTTTATAATAGATCAAATGCCCATACGCATCGAAGTGGAAGATATCTATTTTATTACTGGACTCTCCCGAAGGGGGGAGCCAGTAGACTTGCATGGTAAGCCTTTGGGAGGGCTAACCGTGGAAGATTACGTCCATGTCTACTGCGTAGAGGGTTCCAAGAAAGTTGGAACTCAAATTTCGATCAAAGATCTAAGAGACTTGCACATGAATATCCTCCTTTTTACCATTAGCAGGGTAGCGGGATCTGCTTCCCTACACCAGGCATCCAGGACTCAAATGAGTATAGCAGTGGAATGATTAACTCATTTATATGATTGGTGCACAGCTCTACTGATGAACATGAAGCAACAATTGACTTCTATCCGAAAAGTAAAGACAAAACATTTTGGATATGGTACAATCTTGATGACATTCTTCTTCGAGAAGATTCCTGGGCTGAGACCCAAAGTCATCTCTTCTATCAGCAGCCCGAGAGATCCAAGAATTTCCTGATGGGCTGACTTGATGAAGAGATTGGGGGGAAGTGAAGTTCCCCGAACCACTTGGGATGATGAGTTATTCCTTTGGTGGGGAGAACAAATCATCGCTGTGGAAGACTATCCCTATGCCGGGATGGATTTCCGAGGCGATCCAGACCTTGTCCTTCCACCAGGCGCGGCATGGGGCACAATCGGTAAGTTTGCAATTTTTTGACTTATATAATTTTTTGGCTTTTTTCAATATATGTGAAAAAATATGTAGAAAATAAACATGTTTTTTGATTGGATTCAAAATGACTTACAATTTTAAAATGATCATGAAACAGATATTGGACCAGTTCGACCTGAGGGTTACCCACGACATAAGCGTCGCAGGGGCGAGGTGGATACAGTAGATTCAAACAGGACCCTCCAGGCTGTACAGAGGAACTTGGAGGGGTTAACCCGCCAAGTACCTATGGCTGCAGTGGAAGATCTGCCTGAAGCCATCCAGAGATGGGTGGTAGGAGTACCCCGTGACTGGGTGCGGTTATTCCGCCGAGTTGCCACCGCGATCGTGTTCTATAGGAACACAACTTCTGGGTAGGGACCTCAGGAGTAGATAGATATGATGTATCAGATGACTTTATATTTTTTGAGACTGAACATGATCGGGCATAAGCCCAATTTTTTGTATGACTTATGGATCCAAATTTTGTATAGTTTTTTGAACACTCTGATGATATATATATACAACGATGTTTGATGTGATGTGACAAATGTATAAAATTGTATGATGTTTTTGATGATTAAATTTTATTGTATGGAATGATTAATATGCCAATCAATTGCTTGATTAGCTAATGAGTCTGCCATCCAACTGTCAGCTCGAGGAATATGAATAAAAGTTAAAAATTGAAATGATCTTTGTAACAAACGTACCCTCAAGAATAACCGGAGTAAAAATGGATCTCAAACCCAATAAGTATTGTTCAACTGCGACACCACCAGCTGAGAGTCCAAGAAAACTACCAATGAATCAACACCCAAAGATATTGTGTCCGAGAGAGATAAATAACTACAGTGTATTCTGCTATATTATTGGAAGCAGGACCAATGCAGACCCCTCTTGATACTAACAACTGACCGGATGGATAATGAAGCACCCAAGCCGCGAAGCCAAGTTCCGGGTGTGTCTACTAGCACCATCGGCGAAACCAAAATGACTTAGGACATCTGACACAACCTGTCAAAGCAGATAAAAAACATCACCATCCCATCAAAAATCGAAAAACAACCAGCTATGTACAAAAAAAAACTACTATATACAAAAGCAAAATGTCAGGCCGAAGCCTAGGCATAATACTTTTTCAAATAGAGCCCATTTCTGTGCTCCGGCAACTCGTTTCCTTCAAAATCAACCAAGGTATATGCTCCTTTTTTAAGGAATTTTTTAACGATGAAGGGGCCATACCACATAGACTTAAACTTTCCTACCCCCAGGGCATCTTTTCTTGGGCATAGACCAAAACAAGGTCACCTTCTGAAAAAGCCCTAGGTTTGACCACCTTATCGTACTGAACTTTGACTCGGTTTTTATGCGCTTCATTCATCGTGGCAGCATCCCGACGCTGCTCATCGAGATGTTCCAGATGAAGGAGGCGTTCTTCAAGACTAGAAGTGTCAGGAAGAAGTTCAACAGCTAATTTAAGAGAAGGAATCTCACATTCAACGGGAAATACGGATTCCAACCCGTAAACTAGCTGAAATGGAGTAAATCCAGTTGCAGTTTTCACTGACGTCCTGTATGCCCAAAGTGCAGGATATAACATGATATGCCAGTTGGATCGAGCTTTATTGATTTTCCTTTGAAGAATTGTCTTCAAGGATTTATTACGGCTTCCACTTGCCCATTGGCTTGAGGATAATACAGAGATGAATGCTCCTGCCGGAAACCTAATTAATTTTAGAGCCAACTCAGCCATCATGCTATTTTGAAAATGATTGCCATGATCAGTGACAATCTCTCTAGGAATACCAAAATGAGCAATAACCTGGTTGAAAAGAAAAAGAGCTATTGTCTCACCATCATTCCCGAAAGTAGGCATAGCCTCGACCCACTTCGTAAAGTAGTCTATTGCTACAATAATGTACTTGTGACCTTTAGCCGAAGGCAGGTTACAAGTGGTATAATCATTACCCCACTTTGTAAAGGGACCGACAGTAATGACTGGAAAAAGCAGAGTTGGATGAGCACGCATTTTTCGAGTATAAACTTGACACGGATGACACTTTTTGACCGACTCCATACAATCCTTGAAAATCGAAGGCCAAAAGTACCCAGCAGGCAAGATATTTTGGGCTGTAGCAAGCCCAGATAAATGACCACCACAAGCTCCACTGTGGCAATCATTCAGCACAGCCTCAGATTTTTCGAGAGTTAAGCAGCGTCTCAGGATTGAATCAACCCCTCGACGATATAAAGCATCACCAATGATCAAGTAATTCTTAGCCAAGTGACGCAACTTACGGCGCTCATCTTTCGAAAAAGTAGAGGGAAACTTTGCAGTCTAAAGATACACAATGATATCTCCATACCAAGGATCCTATGGAGAGATAAGAAACAAATGTTCATCCGGGAAGGATTCATCATAGACTATCTCTTCCCCACAGGGCAACTCGGAGATCAATTTCGCGAAAACCAATGATTTCTTGGACTTGGTAGACATAAACTCAAGATCAAATTCCTGCAAAATCACAATCCATCTATTTTATTTGCCCCCAATCACTCGCCTACTAAGGACAAACTGAAATGGATTGGCTGCTGCCAAAACATAAGTTTTTCGTAGAAGAATGTAATGCCGGAGTCGCTGCACAACATGAACTGCTGCTAAAGCTAACTTTTCTATCGGAGTATACCGAAGCTCAGGACCTACCAATCCTCGACTAAGATAGTATATAACATGCTCTGCAAGAGCATCATCCTCCTGAAAAAGAACCATACCAATGGTAGATTCTGCTGCTGCTAGATACAAAAGGAAATCCCTGCTATAATCAGGTGGACTCAATAAAGGAGCAGAGGTCAATGCTTTTTTCAAAGCATCGAATGAGCGTTGAGCGAAGTCATCCCAAAGAAATGGAACTCCCTTCTTCAACAATCTCATAAATCCCTTGGTAACTTCAGCATAATTTACGATAAATCTCCGAAGAAAATTAGCCTTTCCTTGTAGACTTTGAAGTTGACGAATAGAGGACGGGGGAGGCAACTGAAGTATTGCCTCAACCTTGAAGGGATCTACCCTAATCCCTTCCCTAGACACAATAAATCCCAATAACCAACCGGATGTAACTGCGAAAACGCACTTGTTCGGATTCAACCTAATCTTGTAGAAATGACATCGTTCAAATATTTGACGGAGGTGAGCAGGATGATCCATCCTCTTTCGAGAATGAGCAGCTAAATCATCCAAATATGCCTCTATAATCTGTTTGATGTCATGGAAGGCATATGACATGGCCCGCTGAAACGTAGCCCCAGCATTTTTAAGACCAAAAGGCATCTTCTTGTAAGCAAACGTACCCCAGGGACAAATAAAAGCAGTCTTATGCTGATCTTCAGGACGGATAGTAATCTAATTATATCCGGAGAAACCGTCCATGAAGGAGAAAATTTCATTACCGGCACACTCATCGATGATCTGATCTATAAATGGTGTGGGGTAATTATCTTTCGGACATGCTTTATTAAGGTCTCTGAAATCGATGCAAACTCGAATTGTTCCTTTGTTTTTATCTACGGGAACAGGGTTTGAAACCCATTCAGTCAAAGGAACAGGGAAAATGAATCCCGCCTTAAGCAGCTTCTCCACCTCAGCTTTGATAGCTGCAGCCTTCCTAGGATTAACCGGACGAAGTTTTTGCCTCACAGGCTTAGCTTTTTCGTAAGTCTTGATCTCATGCTGGACAATAGATGGGTCTATACCAGACGTTTCCTCATAAGACCAAGCGAATACATCCCTATACTCTTTAAAGAGATCGGTATAAATCTGAATTCTTCAGGGGAACATTCAGCTCCGATGAAGACATTCTCAATAACATTGGGATCCCTGGAGATGTTCACCGGGATAGTTGGAGAAATCACAACCATGTTCCCTTCAGCATATACATGTGTTGGTGCTAAAGGGTTCAGGACTGGGCGAACAGGACCAGGAGACGGAGGACTTGGAAAACTCGTTTCAACTTCGCTCAAATCAGGTAAAAAGTAAGATCGATGATGAAAATCATCCCACGGTCTATCTATACCAGTCATAGCTTCCAGGATGGCCTCTTCAGATGGAAGAGTGGTATCAAGGCAATCCTGGGCAGAAGAAGAACTAAGTGTCCAAGCCGGAGCCACATCTCCATCCAACTCTTCTGGTGAAAGAGGAGCTGGGATGGACTCTGCAGAGTCAACAATAGACTGATAAGAAATCTCAGCTGTAGACATTGGAAATGCCATTCCACCCACTTGACCTTCCGCTAATGTGGCGGTAGGGGAAGGTAAGGTCCAAGGGTCCGAAAAATAATGAGTTCTGAAGAACTCTCTTCGAAGAGGAGCCCTGGAGGATGAAATTGCATTTATATGAACCGTAGGAGGAGGAATATCAAAAGTACCCATCAAGGAAGAATACATTCCAACCCCTAAATTCTCAACATGCGCCTTAGTATTATCCAACTTTGGAATAGTTGAGTCAGTAGATGCATTCGGGTCTACAGGAGGACAGTCCAGTTGGTCCACTGTAACAATCCTCCCTTCGTGATGGAAATAAATAATCCGAAACAATGAAGATGCAATGGCATCCATCTCATAAATCCAGTTTCTCCCCAACAGAAGGTTGTAGTCCAAGCTTGCATCAACTATCTCAACCTCTATATTTACAGTTTTTGCCCCAACACAGATAGGCAAAGCTGGGACAATACCATGCGGTCTGTGAGAATGACCATCAAACACAGTAAGAAGAGTAGCAGATGGAACAACTACGGGAGATCCAATTCCCTTCCAGCATGTGAGAGACATCACACATGTGGAAGCACCCTCATCAACGACCGTCCGGAAAATATTGCATTTCCGATACGATGATTTAATATGAAAATCCATATGATGAGGAAGTCTCTTTTTAAAATTAGTCATATCGAACGTAATCATAAGAGATTTCTTTGGATCGACAGCCCCAAGAGCAGTGAGTAGAGCACTGCGCTGAGCCGGACAAGACTGGAGCACCTCTAAAGCCGACATGGCACAAGGACTCTGTGCTAGATCTTCCACAATAGAGTAGTTCTGGGCAGCCCTAGCATTTGGATTAATCGTCGTTCGCTTGGTAGATGCTTTGGGCATTCGAGGTATAGGCTCAAAAGTAGGCCTCGTAATATGAAGCGGCTCAGTAGCATTAGGAGCACCCTTATCTTTCGAAGACTCTTCTTCGCCATAATCACGGGATCTCGTAGCGACATCCACGTGAGCACTCATCATGTATATGTTTGATGGAATTTCCCCTTCCTGGGTGCCCCCAGAGGAAGCCCCAGTATTTTGATTCGTGCCAACAACTAGTTGTTTCCCTTGGGGAAAAGGGTTTGTCAACACAACCTGGGAACAGGAAGAACCCTGCTGGGCTAACAAGCGCTGCACATCTTGAATTTTAGGGCAAAGGTGTGTAAGATGGTCTCCAACACACAATTTGCATGGAAACTTCACTTTCTTTTTATCCTTTGGACCCTCACCAACATGCTCGTTGGTTTTATTCGCATTACCCTTCCCATTCTTTCCATTTTTCTTATTATTCCGTCCTTTCTTCTTCCCTTCGAATTGTTGATTTCCTTTGGGGTCGGAAGTTTGGACAGCATTTACCGACAAAGATTGGGAAGGCGATGACTCAGCAGACACAACCTGACCAGAAGGAGAAAATTGCAAATACAACTACTGCAATTGAGTAAGCAGGCTAGCTGCACCACTATTGATCGACCCAATAAGTCCATCACCATGAGGACCAGCCTTAGTTTTGGATAAATCTAATTTGGAGCGAGGAGCATTGGGTAAATATTTATGAAGGACCCCAGACTGAGAATATATCAATTCAAGCTGTTGGGCCCTAAAAATGGCCTGTTCCTGAGAAAATACCCTAGACAGGGATACATCCTTAGAAATGTCTGACTGTAGATATTTCAGAAACCATTCCAAAAGGAATTCTCCTGGAATATGAGCTTTAATAAGCCTCTTCCTTCTCCGCCATTCCTGAATATGGTCAGAAATGTGGGTTGCGTCGTCCTGTTTAAAATTAGCTAGGAGTTCAGTCCCGACGTCATAACGGAGGGGCAACTGGAAATGACTTAGAAATGTAACAGCCAGTTCTCCAAATGTAGCAAAACTGCCCCCAGTTAACTCAATATACCACTTGGCAGCATTTCCAGTTAAGGTGCGTTGAAACAATCTCAACCTAATCGAATCATCGATCAGGGAGTTAGACGAACACCATAAATGGAAGGTGGTGATGTGGTCAGCCGGGTCCTCTCCATTCTTGCCTTCAAACTTTGGAATGTCTGAAGGAAGTTTGGTGGGAACCGGAGGCCACCCCGGACTATACCGGATCAGATCATTCATCAATTTCGACAGATCTGGCAAGTTTAACGTTGCCAGAAAAGGTAAAAGAGGTGGAGCCTGAGGATTCCATCCTTGATGGGATGGATGCCCAACATTCTGAAAAGAATACCCTGGATTTGATGAGGCACCAGGTTGCCAAAAAGAACTTGTAGAAAAAGAAGAAGAACCTCCTCCCAATGCAGAGTTACCAAAGATCGGACCAGTTCCCCCTCCTAAAGTATTGAATGAAGAGGAAAGCCCCTGATAGGGGTTTCAGGCATTAGAAAGAGGGGAAAAGGTCTGATAAGCACTCGACGAAGGGAAAGAAGCATTCCATTGGTGACCAGCGTAAAACTGATTCCCTGCCCCCGCTGTAGTGAATACAGGGTTCCGTCTTGTAAAAGTAGTCAAATTCTGACCTCCAGACTAAGGGTTGAAACTCTGAGTCTGAGAAGTAAATGGAAAGGACCCTAAAGAAGGATTCAAACTAGGAATATGCCCAGTTCCGAAGGGGAACCCTTGAAAAGAAGCTGATCCACTAGCCATGGAAGACATGGGTGTAGATCCAGCTGCAGCAGCGGAAAAGGAAAATGAAGGAATCCCACTAGTGGGCATTCCAAAAAAAAAGGGACCAGATTGAGAAGCATGTGCTCGGGTGAAACTAGAGCCAAACATAGCAGTACTAGAAGCAATCGAAGATATATCAATAGTGCCTCCTCCTTCAACATAAGCAGGAGTCTGAATGCTTGCAGCACTCAAAGCAGAAGCCGCGTTCCCAGTCATGGCCATCGAAAGGTATGAATAATAAGGAGGATCTTCTGGTCTCTCTGACTCAGGTCTGATGTATTCAACAATGAATGGATAATCAGGAGGAAGAGGAGATGGAAGTGACTCAGAGGGTTGAGACACTTCCTCTACTTGTACTTCTTCTTCCTGCGGAAATAAGTCTCTCGAGGTGAGTGGAGCGCTCCTCTCGGAACCAACACCAGAACCAGCTACGAAACCTTCAATTCCTTGTGGAGGATCTCTCTCCACTACGTCAGACGCCACAGGGTGATACTCACCTGCTAAATTACTCCTACGCCTTCTTGAAGAAGGCTCTGGACTCTCGGGAGATAACCCCCGGATTCTCCTCAATCGACGAGGCACTTGATCAGCCACTTTAACAAATTTTAATTAGACTCAATAAAGTATAAAGCTAGGCAAGCTAGGAGCAAAGAGCACTCACTACAAAAAATCCCTGAGATACAATCAAGCAAACAGCCTTCAGGTATTTCCGCTCCGGGTGATTAGGACTGGACACCAAAATACAGGAAAGCGAAGAATATGACCTCCCGAAAGTAGTCTGGGATAATTACGGCCCAGGCCTACTAGCGAAGGTAACATAAACAGTTACGCCGACCTCCTAACAACAGCCTTTGCGGGCACAAGTACCCAAGCTTCGCAAGGGCACCCCCCAGAAGTACTGCTGGAAGTGATACGACGTCTGCCTCAGGTACCACGGGTATTCCCCCCCGCAGTCACCTATGTGGAACCTAGGAACGGCAACTATGGGCACCAATCCGTGTCAGAAGCCGGGCGAAACGGTCTTGATGTCAGATTCAGCAAATCAGAGAGGGGGTATCTCTCTTCTCGGCCTTCACTTCCCCTCGCGCTTGACTCTCTGGAGGAGAGCTTTCCCGGTCCACCTAACGGAGTTGGATTTAGCTCAATTAATCAACTTCTATGTTTTTTTTTGAGCGGCCTTGGAGAGTTAACTCTCCACTCACCTAATCCAAGGCCCTACGACCTAGATAGTTGGTGTATGACACTTAATAAAAACTTGCTAGTTGTTTTTAAATTATAGCGCTTATTTTAATCGAATGTTATATTAAGTCAAAGGGATACGGAAATGAAACTCGTGGTGTTTTGTGACGCAAAAAAAAAATTAATAAAAACCAAACTACATGTAAATGCAGTAATTGCCTTTCGATGAAAAGAAATTTCTACAGAGGTTCTACGAGACTAAAAAATTTCTTCTTTTCAGATAACAAACTTCACACTCACAAAAACTATGAAAAAGAGTAAATGCTTAAGTGCACTTGATGCAAATAACTTAGAGCATGAAAATTCTAAGATGAAAAATCTACTAAAGCAGAGAGAAACTTCCCAAAGATCCTTCAGTTTTATCTCTTTTTGGTTTTCCACAAAGCTAGTTCCCAAAGTCAGAAACTCTTAGTATAAAGACACCAAAATCGCTTGAAAACAAGAGGAAGAAACCAATGACAATTCCTTTCCAAAATCAAGTCAAAAACCAAAGGCAAGAAATCTCAACAAAACTTCAAAAGATGTAACAAAACAAAAACAAAAATGCAAAACAAAAGCAAATGACAAAACAAAATGTTTTTTGAGCTTTTGAATTTTATAAAAAAAGAAGAGCTCTAAGAGACCAAGAAAACTATCAAATTCCAAGCCAAACAACTCTGAATTCCAAGCAAAACTTCAAAAACGCTCCAAATCTTATAGGGCTACTTAGTAGCAAGATTTATATGAGCAAAGGAAGACACGAAACTCAGTAACTCAGCCTAGAAAAATAGTGCAACCTTGCAGCAAACAAAAACTTCAAAGAACCAAGAAAGATTCTTCAAAAATTGCAACAAGACCTAGTCAACTGAACTCAAGAAAACTAACCAAAAGCAGGAAAAAATTGAAGCGCAAATCAAGACACAAAGGTAGGAAAGAGTAAATGAGCAGAGGATCTCTGTTCTAATTAAGCAGAACAACCAAGAATCCCCAGAAAGAGATCTTGGTACTCAAACCAGAAATCTAAGCACTAAAAACAAGATTTGCCTAATAAGCCAGTTTTCAACCAAGAGAGAAAAAAGACCAATAACCACTACCAACCCAACCGAGAGGATATAAAGACACTGCAGGAATAGGTCTCCACAGGCAGACAAGACTAAAAAGTCAAGAAATCAAAATTTTCAAAATTTACCCAAGCATATGCTACTTGACAGTTTTGAAACAAGCGTGCATACGTGACTGTGTCAAAGGAAACCCGCGTATACGCGACTTCCTTTGAAGCAAACTGCGTGTATACACGTCCATGTATAAACAAACTCGCGTATGAAAATGTAAATAATGAAAAAATAAAAAAGATCAAGCCTGGATAAAGAACCAGGTCTTCAGTCTGACTGAGAAAAAGTTAACTGGACTGGAAATAATAGTTAAAACTGTTGGAAACATTTCAAATAGATGAAACCACCCAACAGGGGAATTGCAAGAATGCAATCCCCAGCGGAGTCGCCAGTTCTGTTTCGGGTTAAAAACACCCTAGAGGTTTGTTGGGTCAAAACCTCCACAGATCAGGGCATGCTATTCAGAAGGACTCACACACAACCACACTTGAATGCTAAAAACTAGATAACAACGATAGTAGAACTCACCCATAGTCCTACGTTCGATGTAGATCCCACGAGGTCCAAACCCCCAGCAACCCTTCTTCCTCTTCAATCTGAAAAACAAGAAATAACATGCACGGAAACCTAGTTGTACATCATATATTGCTCCTAAATGTTAGTGTAATCCATGTGAAACATTATATGAACAATAATAAATGCTTAATGATCAATCTTTTCACATATGCAAATAGACATTAACACATAAGTTCAGGAACAATATGTTTCTTCATTATTGCGAACAACATGTACAGAAATAAAAAGTGGAGAGATCACCTGAATCCTTCCACGATCTTCAAATAGACCGTCGTCCGGATCCGTCCCGCCCTTGCCTTGCTAAGATACTTTCAAGACTTGTGCACTCGAGATGGCATATAAATGGATGAACATCTCCAGGAAACAAGGGTTTCCTGTAAAAAACTGGGAAAGTTCAGGAGGCACGGGAATTCAGACTTGAATTGGGATTCCAACAGAGTATAATGTCTATAAATTTCTCTCTCCCTTAGGTCATACACATGAGGGGCTTTTATACTTGAATTGGGATTCCAACAGAGTATAATGTCTATAAATTTCTCTCTCCCTTAGGTCATGCACATGAGGGGCTTTTATACTCCTTCAAAGTAGTTTCAATCAGTTGGAAACAGTTGGCCACATACTGGGGTGGTTGAACTACTGGAGTAACCATCAACCCAGCCCGAAAATAGAGAAATTTTATATATTTTTTAATGATTTTAATGGCATACGCGGAAAAGTACATGTGGACTCGCGTATACACGCGGAAAAGTCTGGGCATACCCGCGTATGGGATTTTTAACACTGTTTTTTATGAATTTTGTTCAAGTCTGTGGGAATGGGTGCCCAAGGCCATAGAGAAAATCATGAATCACATGAGGGTGAAAAATGATGCTATAACACTTCATGAAATTTTGAAGTGCACCTCTGATGAGATCTCTCAATTAGATTCTCTTTTCACCAAAGGCCCTCCAAAACCAATAAAGTTTTGGATCTACTGTAGGTAGAAGTTTCTATTTGAGTTTTGAGATGCTCATTGAGAAAGGGTCATCTAGAAAGGAGGAAAGGTTCCTCATCTCAAGATTTCTACCATTTTTCATCTTTACCTCCATTGTTTCATGAGTGAAGCTATCATTAAAATGCTCCAAGAATGATGGGACCTCCTCATCTTCACAGCTACTGAGTAACAACGCTGTAGATTTGCATGATAATATATGTGTCATCTCAAAGCAAGGCACAACACTGATCTCATAACCAGTTATTGTACATGGGATCATGTCCATCCCATTTTTTGAAACTTTACACTTCAACTCAAGAGGTTGAGTGTAGTCCATCCATGAAAAACTGGGACAACTTTTCATCTCCTCCTTGATTAGATCAAGGGTCCTCTACACTGTGATAGTTTGATGCTTCAAACTAGCATTTGGATCTAACCCTTGGTCATGCATTGGCCCTGATGGCATGTCCCCATAAGTTTCAATAAGATCTACTGAAACTATAGGTGATGACTGTGTATTCATACCTTGGATCAACTGATATGTGGGAACCTCTTAACAGAACACAAGAGTTCCTCCCACTGAAGCAATGGTGTCTCCAGCTACTGGTAAGAGAGATGGCTACTCTTCTTCCAATGTACTAGCGCTGGAATCTTCCTCCTCTTCCTCATGCACCTCCTGAATCATGCATGGGACTCTATGTGTCAAGAGCTCAAGACCACCTTGCAAAGTTGCAAGTGTCTCTTCTCCGGATGCAAGTACTTTTGCAGTTGGTGGTGAATGTAGTAACTTATTTTCTAGAGTGACAAGATTGACATCCTCCTTTGTTTCCTTAGGGAACATTACTTTATGACACATCTCTGGTCTTCTCTTATCAAATTCCTCCCTCAACTTGTGAAATAAATCTGAATATTTAGTCACCTTTGCATGCTCTATGTGACCAAACCACCAATCATTGGCTTCATATAAAAGATGAAGTGTTGCAATTTGAACAACTACTTCTTCAGCTACAGGATGTAGCCTGAAAAATGCATCTAAATCTCTCCTCCAAGCTTTAATAGTGCTTGAGGAAGATCCATCAAATGTAGGTAAATAGAATTTATTATGCCTCTTTCTTCTAGTGCTGCTATAGGATTGTTGGAACAGGGTCTCCTAACAAGCTGCGAAACTGGTCCATTTTGAATATTTTTGATTATATTTAGTCTAGCGCAGGGGTTTTGGGGTGGGTTAGAGCCCCGAATGCATTGTAATGGGTCAAAGGGTAAACCAGGGGTCCAAAAACCATGGTTTGTAGACCATAGGAAATTCTAGGCTAGATTGTTATAAATAGAGAAGCATTTTGTATTGTAAAGGACAAGAAATGATGAGCTATTGATGCGATTTGTGGTTTAAGCTATTTGTTTGGGTTTGGGGAAAGGAATCCTGCTGGCTGTGTGTGCAGAGATCTAAGTCCAGCTGTGTGCGCAGGTTGGGAAGGGAATTGTAAGAAATAATTGATGAATGAATGAATAAGGAAGATTGATAGAGACTGAATCTGTGAGTAATTTTGTGTGAATTGTTGGTAATTGTTGTGTTGTGATTTTTCTGTCTTTAAGCTGCAAATCTCTGCGTAAGTGTGTTTCTGGATCTGGATCTATTATGGTCTATTTTTGTATTGCTGTGTTACTATCATAAAAGCATATAATCATATATCTAGCACACGTGGATGCGAGTAGAGACTTAATTAACCCTGCACAGAACAAGGGATTATAGGACCTAGTGCAGCGCTGCTTGCCTTACCCATCCTTTCTCAGGGTGCAGAAACCTAGTTCCAACACCCACCCATACTACTTCAGGTGAGACTGTGACCTGCACAAGTAGGTCACTGCCGAAAGGGCCAGTAGTATAGGGGTTTGTTGGCAAACCTTGCACACCAAACCTGGGTCAGGACCCCTCAAGCCAACAAATAGTTATGTTTTCGGGACACAAGGAGTTTGAGAAAGGGATCGGGTACTAGCAAGCAAATATTGGAGAAGGAGAAGGGCACCTACGAGGGGCCCCTAGCAAAGCATGGAAGTACACTTGAAATTACCTACCTTTAAAAGCACAGCCAATGAGGACATGGAGCGGTTTTGGTTCGTAGCTGACTCGGTGTGGACTGTGCAGGGGGTTGTAAGTGATACTATGAAAAATGCGCAGCTATCCTTAGCCTTTGATGGAAGAGCCTTGGACTGGTATATGGGGTACATATCACAAAATAGGGGAACAACTATCTAGGACATCAAGGATGCCTTGAAATAGCAGTTTCAGAAACCCAAATCCTACTCTCAGATCGTAGTAGCGCTAAAAGATTTCAAGTAGGGAGAAACTGAGTCTATATGGGAAGCAAATCAAAGCCTAAAAAAATCCATCAGAGAAGGAGGATTTCGGTACGATGACCGCCAGCTTACGGAATGGTTCATTGCCATGCTACTCCCTCACCTACGCATACCTATGGGTCGCCAGACTTTTGAATCACAAGATAAAGCCTTGGAAGCTGCTATGAAATTAGAAGCCACGCCTCTAAAAGATGCCATGTTAGAGGTATAGCAGATCTAGGTGAAGCTTGAGGCTATGCACCAAAAGCTTCAGAATCTACAATGGGAGAAAGGAAGAGGGACTAGCACGGAACTAGGTCACACAGTAGGCACCCCCGTTTCTGAACCAAAGTGACACTGGTGATGGTTTTGCTGGTCGGTTGGCCATGAGGAATAGGACTACCGAATCCATAATGAAGTAATAAACTGGGGAGAAGACCCTACCTCACCGAAAACCCCCTCGGGCAGGGATGACTCCCCCTGGGAGAAGGGACAGGAGCAGAAGTAGAAGCGCAGGTCAGAGTCGGGGCCAGTCAGTTTGTTATAACTGTGGTGGCACGGGGCATTTTGCGAAGGATTGCCTAGACCCCCTATGACAGTCCTGCAGGTAATGTAGGAATTTTGGCCATAAGCTGGAATACTGTCCAGCCCTAAAAGCAAAGATACAAGGAAAGCAGCCCCCATCTGCGCAGAAGGTGCGAAGGGTCTTGACCGAGTTGAGGGGTAAGGATATAAAGGTAAATGTGGTAACGCACAGTGGATTGGTGACTGGGGGAGCTAAGGAGAAAGACAAAACTGACGCACTAATCTGTAGTGCAGTTAGCAACCAAGAAGGACTGGACCTGGACAAAGCAAGGGAAACGTTTATGGAAGCCCGGAAGGACTTCCTTAAGAATAAAGTTTCACCATATACACACCTGGGGGATGTGGAAGTAGCTGAGGAGGTTAATCTGTTCTTACAAGCATGCATGAGGCTACTGTGAAACCCCCAGGTAGTATGAAGTCTGCAGGCTTTACTAGAAAGCTGTGCAACACGCACTACCCTGTTGCCCGACAGTAAGGATGTGCATAAGTTATAGAAATATTAGAGACACACTAGAAGGGAAATGCGACTGACAGTCTAGATCAACAACTATGAGATGGACAGGGTTATCCTAGACCTCGGATTGGACACCAATATACTACCTAAGCACACTTAGCAACGCATGGGGGAGCCCAAGCTAGAGAGACCCACCATCCAGCTTCGAATGGAAAATCAACAAAAAATCCTTCCTCTAGGTAGGCTACCAAAAGTCATGGTTGAGATTGCAGGGGTGAGGGTCCTGGCTGATTTTGAAATAATAGAAACTGTGGAAGATGAGGATCCCTACCCTGTGCTCCTCAGACTGGACTGGGCTATAGACATGGGGGGCGTCATCAATCTCAAAAATCGTAGCATGATATTTGAAAATAAGGGCACACGGGTTGTTGTGCCACTAGACCTTGTAGAAGGAAAATGTTATGCAGAACCTATACCCAAGGAGGGGGATGGGGATTATATCTATAAGTTGATAGCGCGAAATAGGGACAACTTAACCCAGGATGTCGTACCATGCTATGAGGAGGATGTTGAGGATCCTAGTAAGGAACTAGAAGCTTGGCATACCCGGCTAGGTGACACCTCTATGATGTGTTGTCTTCATATCACAAAGGAATCCCTCCTTAAGGTCCCAGAGGAAAGGAATAGAGTAGAGCTAGGCTTGAGCAACTATGGAGAATCCACCCTTGGAGAGGCTCAGGACAACCCATGAGTGAGCAACAGGTTCCCTATGAAACCTATAGGTTTAGCAGGTAGCGGTCCCATGCATCGAGCCACCTCTATGACGACGACACAACTAGGGGTCCGGCGATTGCTTCCGACAACAGCCCCCCTTGGGGCCTTAGTAAAATAAATGATAAAATTCCCTTGGACTTGGACCAAGAGCTACTTAGGAAGCAAGCCTATGTTGGGGGAAGACAGGCAGCTGTCACAACTAGGTAACCTTAGCGTGATGAGTATGCTAAGATCACTGGGGACACGACAACTAGCCGTTGGAACTATACCCTCTGGTAAAAAGCAGAAGTTACCGTTGAGAGAAGTGGCTTCCGAGCCTTTGGCAAGTCGAGTTATGGGAAGTTTTCACCGTTCCTTGGGAAACCTGCCCCGAGTAAAATATCTCTCTCTATCATCCGATGGGAAGTGCTTAAAAGGGGGTAGGATAGTCCGGTTAGCAGTATTGGCTCATTTACATAACTGGCCTGCCTTAAGTGTCTTGTGGAAGCAATTGAGTAGAAAAAATTTTCATAACCACAACATCCCTCTCATGTTTGGTCAACCTCCTCCATTAGATAGTAGTCACCCAGAGCCAGGATTCATTTTTCGCGCAAGGATGCTGGCTACTACCCCTGCCGAAACCTCTACTCCAATTGAGCCTGAGGTTGAAGAAGTCTTGGAGGATGAGCTAGAGTTAGAAGAAGTCCCCCCCCCAAGGGCCACAAGGAAAGGCAAAGAGAAAGCACAGAGCTGGAGGAAAACCCCTCAAGCGGAAAAAAGGCCTCGAAGCTCCCCAAGACATGCCAGGCCCTCGCCCTCGGAACAAGATGACCAGGAGGGTGCTTTGCCAGCTAACCCGATCAATTGGTTACCCCCCTTTGTTCGACCATGAAGACCGTCTACACGAACATCGAAAACCTTGGATGGATTGATTACCTACCTGCAAACTTCGTTGACACCAGGAGAGGTTCCCATCCTTAGTGACCCTTGCAGACGCCTCCATGAGGTCAAGTTCGATGATCACAATTTGGCAGACCATGAAGCCTTCCCGGAATTAGCCCCTGCATTATACTTTGATAAAATCCATGAGGATGATGGAATCATGGTCATACCTCAGCGCTGGGTATGTGGCTTGGCAGGATCCAGACTTCTGAATCTGCTCCGTATGCCCCACTTTGGCTGGTACAACATCATAGATCGGTTGGCTCGCTAGTTACTCACCCTCATTCATAATGGCTGCTTATGGATTCGCGAAAGGGTCCCTATCGATGTTGCATTGATCCACAAAATTACGGGCCTCCTGATGAAAGGGCCGCACCCACTAGCGCAGGTCGGAAAGAAGTACGAAGTCGCTACCGCTCTGTTTGTCCGGGAGACCTATGCAGTACAACGAAATCAACAGGGGTTTGTGATCCAAACCATCAACGACCTTGCTATGCAGAGGGCACTCGACTATTAGCCTGCAAACTAATGTGGAGGTGCTAGGTTGCGACTGTCCCCGCCTATGTAATCCAGCTAGTCGAACAGTGCACGAAGGGTGTGTTTTTCAATTGGGCTCAATACTCGTGTGATGAATTTCTCACTAATGTCCGCGAATCTCAGGAGCACAAGACATATTTTTTCTATTCGTGGCTATTATTCCTAATAGCACTAGTCGCCTGGGACAAACTGGAGGAGTCAGTCATTCTAGAGCTCCCTGATGGGATGTGCGAAGGCACTCAGTATGCTCACTTGTGGGACTCTAAGGATAAGCAATGCATCGTGGATAACAAGGTTTTTTGGGTCCTCTTCCAGAGCAGTGTCACGACTGCCATAAACTCCCAACCCCGGTTATCCCCCACCATTTACAAAAAATACAAGCATATTGCCTCATTCCAAATCACCATGCACCAAGTCCAAATTCGCAACCTTGCCAATAAGACATGGACGAAGTTTCCTTATATGGTAGTCGATGAAGAAATTGACCTACTGGTCTCACTGTGGCCCCCTGCCTGGAAAAAAGGCCTCCCTGACACACCAACATCAGTTACAGCCGAGACCAGAGGTAACCCGCCGCAGCAGCCCGATACAGCTCCGGCCCAGGTAGATACAACTACCACCCCTCCTCCAAGCACTAAGAGGACAGGGGCATCAGCATCAGGACCAAGGAAGAAACAACACGCCCATCGTGAGCACTATGATGCGACAGTCACATTAACGGACGGGGACCTGGAACAGATCGTGGACACAGTCACCATGGCTATGGAGGATAAGTGGGCACTTATCGTGGCCCAGTAGAAGGCAGGGGTCAATTCTCTTCAGGCTGACCTCCGTGCTCTCCAGATCAAAATGGATCACCCCTCGACAAGTGAAGGCCAGGTACAACCCCTGTCAGTCGATAGCAGCCCGACACCACTCAGGGTATCCAGTCACCTCTGGGGTATCCCTAACTGTACCTTGGTCGGAATGCAGCCCCCGAAAGCCACAAGAATTTAGCTGGACTTGGCTCAGCTGCCTCACACAACATTAGAAATCCTCCATTATGCTATCTCTGAGGAGATTAGTACCCGCACTCAATTCGCAACCTAACAGCTTCAAAAAGCCCAACGCACCCTCGCATAGAAGGCTGCTGACGTGATCGAGGCCGTGTCACAACAGGCAGAGCTTGAGACTGTGATCCACCAGCTTTGCACGGAAGTCATAGAGGAAATCACGGCTGAGGATACGTCTAGGGATAAGGTGGAAAAATTGGTTGCTGCTCTCAAAGCCTCTCGGCTGTAAATACACACTGTCAGGACTCAGCTGGAACAAAATATTTCAGACTTACAAGCCAAAATACAGCCCGACACACCCCCAGAAGTCCGTGCCCAGCATACTGCCCTAATCATAGATGCAACAACGATAATTACAGGGAAAATTTATCAAGGTGCCATGCTGCTGAAGTCATCCATACAGCTCTGGACTCAGGTCCAGCACGATCCAATCCTCCAACAAATCAATCAGGACTTATGACAAAAAGAAGAAGCGGTTGAAAAGATCAACGCTACGTTGCCTACCTTGGTGCCTGCCCAACGCTTGGCACGATTAAAAACCAACAACGACCTCTAGTATGAAATTGAGAAACTCCGGCATAAACAACACATCATGGTCGAATGTCTCGAGCCCTTGACTACTTCCTCCCTCCAATTAACACAAGACATTGATGGCACAACCAAGCACCTTAGTCAGCTTCTTGAAAGCATTACCACGGCCGTTGAAGATCTGCCTTCCTAGAAGCTGGTCAATCTTGCACAGAATGTTGTTGCCCAAAGTTAGGACGTACTCCCTCATCTCAGCAGCTCTCTTGATACCTTGTGGGCGCAAATAGAAGCCACACCACCGCAGTGACTCGGGACGAGTCACAAGATTATGTTGGGTGATTGTTGGAACATGGTCTCCTAACAAGCTATGAAACTGGTCCATTTTGAGTATTTTTGATTATATTTAGTCTAGCGCAGGGGTTTTGGTGTGGGTCAGAGCCCTGAACGCATTGTAATGGGTAAAAGGGTAAACCAAGGGTCCGAAAACCATGGTTTATGGACCATAGGAAAGTCTAGGCTAGATTGTTATAAATAGAGAAGCATTTTGTATTGTAAAGGACAATAAATGATGAGATATTGATGTGATTTGTGGTTTAAGATATCTGTTTGGGTTTGGGGAAAGGACTCCTGCTGGCTGTGTGCATGGAGATCCAAGTCCAGCTGTGTGCAGATCCTGCTGTTGTGTGCGCAGGTTGGGAAGGGAATTGTAAGGAAGAATTGATGAATGAATGAATAAGGAAGATTTACAGAGACTGAATCCGTGAGTGCTTTTGTGCGAATTGCTGGTAATTGATGTGTTGTGCTTGTTCTGTCTTTAAGCTGTGAATCTCTGCGTAAGTGTGTTTCTGGATCTGGATCTATTCTGGTCAATTTATGTATTGCTGTGTTACTTTCATAAAAGCATATAATCATAGATCTAGCGCACGTGGATGTGAGTAGAGACTTAATTAACCCTGCACAGAACAAGGAATTACAGGACCTAGTGCAGCGTTTCTTGCCTTACCCATCCTTTCTCAGGGTGTGGAAACCTAGTTCCAACACCCACCCATACTACTTCGAGTGAGACTATGACCTGCGCAAGCAGGTCACTGTCGAAAGGGCCAGTAGTATAGGGGTTTTTTGGCAAACCTTGCACACCGAACCTGGGTCAGGACCCCTCAAGCCAATAAATCCTCTTTCTTCTTTGATTTTGAAGAATTGTTGGAGAGTTAGCTTCTCCTTGAATGCTCTAGACTGTGCTTTGTACTCTTCAAGATATAGACTGAGAGTCTCATGAGTCTCAGGTTCATTCCTTCCTTCATTTCTACACCTTTCACCTTCTCCAAAGAAAGTGGGCATAGTGGATCTCTAAGGAGATCTAGGATTCTTCGGTTTTCTTCTTTGCTGATAGGCAGTGCTTGGACCTTCCTCATCACATCTTCTTCTTGAATCTTCTTTATGCCTTTCCTCTTTCATTTGATTGACCTACTTGGGAGATCTTGCATAGATCTACATAAATGAGTGGCATAATTTTCTTCCTCCATGCTAGATCTCATTTATCTACTCCTTCTTTTGATGTAAAAGATGAAGTGTCCACAAGCTGAGCCAAAGATCATGATCTGATACCACTGTAATATCCCAAAAGGGAGAATGCAGTAATACTTAAACACAATATAAGAACTGCAACAAAGTAAACAATAAATCTTGAGACAACATCAGAATTTACAGAGAAGCTGAGCCATTTTATTATATTGGAGAAGATTCAGTTACACAATGTACAAAATATGAGGGGATCTAGCCAAAGAGATGGCCTAGAATCACCCAGAAAACATGCCATAATAGGCACTGCGTAACTGGAGAACCATTGAAGAAAAAACTGTGTTGTCCCTTTAGAAGAATATGAAAATATGACTGTAGGCTAAAAAGGAAAATGCAGATCTACTCAAATCTGGAGCTCAGATGATGCCAAGATTCAAGATCTGGCCAATGTGATGGATTCCCAAGATAACCCAGAAATGGATTTTCCAGATCTACAACTTTGGAAAATCACCTCCCTAGGATTTGATCCTTGATCTGTTGGGAAATACAGATCTGAAGCTAGATATGTCAAATAGATGGCTGAAATATGTTGCAAGATCAGATCTAAGCTTGAAGGGATGATCCCTTCTTCAGATCTACAAGCTAGAAGCTCTAGATCTAGCTTCTCAACCCTCCAATAATGATCACAGTTGTTGCAACACAAATTCCAATAGAAACTGCATTGTGAGGGAAAGAGAGGCCTTATTCCTGCTGAAAAATGTTGCAATAAACTCCAGGCTGATGGAAATACTGATGGTAATGTGAGGGGATGATCCCTCACAGGATTACTAGCTGAAATACTAGTAACTTCCTTCCTCCTTTTGGATCTGCAAATTGGACATCGTAATTCCTAAAGGAAATAATGCTACTAGGAGGTCAATAAATTTTGGCCTGATGCCAGATCTGAAATGAAGCTCTAGGAATGCTGATCTATAAGCCCAAGGTGATAGGAATTAAACCTGAATACGAATGTTCTGCAGAAAGTAGGAAAAGAGATGTGGCACCAATGCCTAATGTAGAATGAAGTACAATAATATTTCTAGAGATAATCTAAGAAAGAGGTGGGATTCCCGACCAGGAACACCCCGTGCTAAACAACACTTACAATCTTTGCTAAACAGCCTGAGAAAGCAATGGAATTTCACATGACAATTCCAGATCTGAAAAGATCCTTAACATCAGGACTCATCAACATACCTCCATCCTTGCCTTCATCTTCTTTATATAATGTTTGAGCCTTACCATGCCTTGGCCCTCATCTAGACTGCGCTGTGCATGTGGACAATATCCTCCAAGTTTGACTGCGCTGTTTGACCAAATCAACCATCATGTCTAGGTGAAATGTACACCCTCTCCATCATGTGTGCTTTGATTGCACAACATCCTCCATCACTTTATCATGAATGTTCCATGATCTTCTGTTTGACATCTTCAAGATCTTAGTTTACTGTATCAACCTCCATGATCTATCTCAATTAATGAGACATAATCTCCAATTCCATTCACATTAGTAGTTTCTCAACTACCTCATCATGTAGATCTAGGCTTAATTAATCCACATTCACACACAAAAAGTGGATACTTATTCATATTGAGGATTTTGGGTCCCTCCACCCTTTTATTTACTTAATTTAATAAGAAAGTTAAGAACTCTAATATTCCAAATATCAGGTGAAAATTTGGGAATATTACAATTTGTGTATATGATTTCAAAGAAAAATGTAATTTTATGCTCCTAATTTGTAATAAGTACTTCAGAGTTCCAATTAGCTGAAAATACTCAAAGTTCCATCAGCAAATTATCAAGGTTCCAAAAAGAAATTCAATGTTCCTAAGCCATCAAAAGATAAAGTTCAAAGATCAAGTTCAAAGGTTAAAGGTAAGAAGCAATGTAAAGTTGATTTTGAAAAAATGAAATGTGGGTCCATGTCCATTTAATGATATTTCTCCAAGTATAAAAGGCCCTCAAAGACCAAAAGTCACTCATTTTCACTCTTCAACATCGAGATCTCAGCTTCTTCAAGGTAAAAACCAAAATTTTCTTCAATAAACCGAGTTTCAGGGTCCATCATTGTTCTTTTTCCGTAGGCATTGCACTTTTTGCAGTGAGCACTCTGTGCTTTTATTAAGCACACTACACTTTTTACACGTTTTGTTGTGCCTTTCTCAAGCTCGCTGTGATTTTTGTAGTGAAGGAGCCACAAACTTAAATATTTTTTACGAAGGGTCTAAATAGAAATCAAAGGTTTATTCACTCATTTTCAAGTAAGTTACATCCTCCTAGGCCCTCCTTTTAGCTCATGGTCATAATGTTATGGTGAAAACCCCTCATTGCTATCCATGCCATGTTTTAGTGATTAAACCCTAGTTTTTCAGTTTGCAAGCTAAATTTGTTTTACCCTAGATCCATTTACCTCCCTCACACTCTAATTCATCCCCCACTACCCTCACATCCATTTATTCCCCACTCTTAAGCTATATTCCCTAAAACTCTACCCCTACACTACACTTTTCTAGGCAGCTAGACAACATCCCTATAATTGAATTCCCTACCCTATCCCCCTTATCATTTCAACTCCCGATCAATTCCCTAAGCTTCCTAACTCCCTTACACTCTTCCCTAAATTTTCCCTCACCTATCTCAACTCCCTAACCCTACAATCCCACTCCATTTCCCTTCCCTTTCTCCCCTAGGGTTTCTAAACAAATATAAACATCATGGAGGAAGAGAGAAACACCACAGAAGAAGAGAAAAAGACCTACAATAAAGGAGGGAGAATCCTAAGACTAGAGCCGTCAGACACTAGGGAATTGGTGTAATCACCCCTAGCAGTTAAATGTTTCCAGCATGTAGGCTATTTTGAGTTTTGTGAGATGGTCCAAAGAGTGTACAACCATCCTAGTTTGACCAAGATCTTCATCACCAACCTACAAAAGGACTAAGTCACTATTGCCTCCTTGGTAGCTTGACTTACTTCATGAGGAATTCATCCAAAAATTTTAAAGGTTTTTGGGCATTTTTGTCAAAATTTTCAAGCTTTTTGCACAGTTAGCCTACAAAAAGCACACCGTGGGCCACGTTGTGCTTTTTTCTAGCGGCCTCTAAATGAGAAAAACTCTACATGGTTGTATAGAGAATGGTCTCTACATCAAATTTTGACTATTGGCACTCCAAAAATTAAGCTTTTGATAGGTGGAAAATCCAAAAAAACTCCTGAAAAACACCTCTCTGCCACCTTTTTCAGCCTTACACTGCGCTTTTTCACCAGTATTTGGATATTTCATTTTTGAGGAGCTTCACTCCATCATTTTCAGTGCTTAAGGACGTTTTTGACAACTAGACAGGAATATATTTCCAATGAGCTATCTTTGGCTCAATTTGGACTTTAGGAAGGAAGTCAAAAGTCAATTTGAAGGTCCACACTGTGCTTTTCCCTTGCCAGGCTGGGCTTTTTGTAAGGACGCAACGCTTTTTCCAGTTTGCTGTTTTATTCACAAATTTAACTTTTTCTTAGTTGATTGATGGATTCCAAGGAGTTTTATTGATGTAAATGTAAAAAATAAATGTAATTATGTCTTTTATAGTTACTAGAGTTGGATACATCAAGTAAATATGTAATTTTGGGTTAAGTGAATCAGTTTCATCAAAGATAGGGATGAGCTTGTTGACCCCCCTAGTAATTAGGATTCCAGTTGAGGACTTTGGGTAACAACTCCAAAAGTCATGGATTCAACCTCTGAGAGTGGGGAGAATATGTTTTGGTCTATATCTTTCATTTCCCTTGTCATTTCAAGGGTTGGATGCTGCATAATTTATCTTTGAACACTAGTTGAATCAGTCATTTTTGGAAGGAACTAATAGACAAAGTTGCAGCGATTTTGGTGGGATTCCTGTGGTATATGTTTTAGCAGTGTTGCCTCTTATGTTTTTTTGGCTCGAGGGGTCCTGACCTAGGTTAAGATGTTCAAGGTTTGCCAACAAACCCCTATACTACTAGCCCTTTCAGCAGTGACCTGCTTGCGCAGGCCAAAGTCTCACCCGAAGTAGTATGGGTGGGTGCTGGAACCAAGTTTCCGCACCCTGGGAGAGGGAAGGTAAGTCAAGCAGAGTTGCATTCACCCTTATAGTGACCAGGTATTGTATCAAAGAGCCTATATCTACAGATTCCTTTCACATCCATGTGCGCAACAAAAATAACATTCACATAAATCAACATATCATGAACTCATATAACGATTCTCAACTATTCCAGATATTCTTGTATGAAGTAAAACAGAAAAAAACTAGATCACAACATAAATAAGTAACAAAAGTATGTTTGTAGCTTAAATCAATAACACATCAACATATATTAAGTAATCAAACGTCACAGATTCATATCACAGTAAGTCCAGTGGATTCAGATAACCAACAATACTTTCGCATTCATTAATCTTTAAGATCTACTTACAATACCCAAAAAACCAACCTGCGTAGAAAGCAGTAGGGTCCGCACACAGCAAGACAGAGGTCCTCTGTGCACACAATAGCAGGAGTCATTACCCAAAAACCTTGACCAGATCTATCGATTCGCACTTAGCAACAATCTCTTATCATTCTTTTCCTGTCTTACAACTCAAAAAGTTTCAACTACTTATACTATTTTAGCCTATGCATCCAATGGTCCGAAAACCATGGTTTTCAGACTCTTGGTCTACCCTTTTTGAAAATGCAACAAGATGATGGAGCTTAGTGAAAAGAAGTCGCCTTCACTAAGTGGGCCCGCAGGCTATTTTTGGCGCAAAGTCTATTTTTAGACTATGTCTATTTTTAGACATATGGATCATGGTCTATGAGTTACAGGATGCTATTTATGGATGATTGGTCGAGTTGGTAAAAATAGATGGACCTCTATTTTTAGACATTGGGTGGTTTCTATTTTTAGACTGTCGGGCTAAAAATAGAACAGTCAAATATTATTAACCCTTAATAATATTTAGACTATAAACATTATCTTATCCTCTTGGAGCACTTCAATTTGATGCTTGGATGTGGCACATGCAGCTAACAGAAGGAATTACGCTATTCCTAGGGGTTAGTTGAGCTATTTCATGGTTGACTTCAGTTAGAACTCATGTGGCAGAGTTTGGTGGAGTTGATGAGACAGTTGGTGGAGTTGTGTTCAGTTTAACTTAGTTGAACTAGTTGTATTTAGTCTAACTGATAAATACAATAGTGATGAGTGGTGTGAATTAATTATTAATTAATTCACTAATTATTAACTCATAAATCAACTAAAGAATACATCAGTTAACTGCAATGCATGGACAGTTCAGTGGAGACCAGTGTTAGAGGTGGGTGAAAGGGTGAGTCTACTATCGGTTGTGACTATAGCTGTGCATGAGATTTGCACACACATTGATTGAGATTGCCAATGAGGATTGCGCAGTACAAGCCAGTGGGATTCGAACTTGGATCTCATCATTATTCATCTTGGATTGCGCAGTAGAGGCAGGCAGACAGGTGGAAGATATTTGAACTTGTGACTTGTTCATATCTGAGCTAGTTTGTGTGTAGCATGTGATATAGTGCTGAGAGCTGTGAGGAGCTTTGTGCTATGTATTGTTACATGTTCTCTATCATTATAATATACAGATATTTGGGGGTTTTCAGCTGTATTCTTTCCCCATTACATACTATGTTATATGTGTGCTTGATTATGTTTTAATGTGCGCATGCGACTGCTTCTATTTCCGCATATTGATGATCAATTGTAGAAGAGGTTATGTATTATGCATGAAGCTTAAATAGTGTGTAATCAGGATAATCTCGGTGAATAATTTAGCTATTATTCAAATTTCTACATGGTATCAGAGCGAAAATTGATCATCGGATCTATTACAGTGATTACAATTTATTTCGGTAGACAGAGTCTGTAAGCGGGCCAGGTAGCCTCTGGATCCATCCTTTCTTTGAAAGGTGATATATCTAGTAAATTCCCCTACATTCGATCTCTGTGCTAGAAATAATTTGTTATCACAGATCGAAAGCGGTTGAGTTTTGAGCTGGTGGAATTCGAATTTGCAGCAGAATTTGGAATTCGAATTTGTAGCAGTTTTCTTGGTGACGAAGTCAAAATGTCTTTCAACAGATTGCGACTGGAGTATGCCCTTGAGGGCAGATCAAATTATGTTGCATGGAAGGATAGAATGGAGGCCGTATTAGATGATAACAGGCTAAAGGAGTTCATAGATGCTGAAGTCCCAAAGCCTACTGATGCTGCTCAAGTTGAGGCTTGGCAAAAGAAGATGGAAAAATGTCGAAGGATTCTGTTGGAGGGCGTGAAGGATCACATTGTATCCAGCATGCATGGAAAAGCTTCTCCATACTTGATGTGGAAAGCATTGACAGATTTATTCCAAAGCAAGAGTGACCAGAGGAAGTTGGCACTCAAGGATAAACTCAGAAACATAAAGATGGAGAAAGGCGACAATATACCCAAGTACCTCACGAAGTTCACCCAATGCAGGGATGAGTTGGGAAGTGTGGGGGTGACTGTAGATGATGAGGACTTGTTGGACTTGGCTCTCCTTGGTCTTCCGAAGAGTTGGAATTCCTATCAGGACTCTATCAATGGTCAGGAGAAATTGCCAGGATGGGAGCGACTTTGGTCGGATCTTATGCAAGAGGAGATAAGGCGGAGTACCAGGGACGAATCTTCATCAAAGGCATCTGATGAAGAAAATTGCGCTTTGGATGCCAAAGAAAAGAAGGGGAAGAGCAAGAAAGCTTCTCATTCCGGTGCGAAAGTCAAGAAGAAGGACATGTCCAAGGTGAAGTGCTTTCACTGTCACCAGCACGGACATTATGCCACAAATTGTCCGCAAAAGAAGAAAAATAAGCAGGCTGCTGGATCTGAAGCGGGAGAGGCCTTAGCCTCGCAGTTTGAGCTGGATTTTTCGCTGATCGCATGCTTGGTCTCAAGTGTGATGGGATCAATATGGTTCTTGGACAGTGGTGCGTCTTTTCACATGACATGAGATCGAGATTTGTTTTCTGATCTCGATGAGAAAGATCTTGGAGTGCACATCGAGATGGGCGATGATGGTAGATACAGTGCGACCGGTATCGGTACCATTTCCTTTGAGAGGGAGTTTGGTAAACCCTTCGTATTGAAGGAAGTGATGCATGTTCCAGGATTGAAGAAGAATCTGATCTCTGTGGCGATGTTAGAAGACAAGGGGTACGATGTTGTCTTCAGCGAAGGAAAGGCTTTCCTGCGCAGTAAGACAATTGGAGAAACCCGGAAGATAGGGGTTCGAGTCAAGAACCTTTATCAGTTGCAAGTAGATGGCTGTGCAGCAATGGCATGCAAGGCGGAAGGAGTGGTGAGTTGGGATGATGGCGAGCTGTGGCACCGGAGATTGGGCCACCTTCACCATGGAGTTTTAAAGATACTGCAGCAGATTTCTACTGGGCTTCCTAAGGGCACTCTTGCGCAGTCAGATCAGTGCAAGGGGTGTACCTTGGGAAAATTTGTGAAAGCCACCTTTCACGAGAAGGATAGTCGCGCCACGACGATCCTTGAGATAATTCACACAGACGTGTGTGGACCTTTCTCAGTAGCTTCGACAGCAAAGCACAAGTACTATGTGATATTTGTTGATGATTTTTCTCGAAAGTGCTGGATCTTCTTCATGCAGAAGAAGAGCGAGACATACTCAAAGTTCTGTGAGTTCAAGGCACTGGTTGAGAAAGAATCGGGGAAGCAGGTGAAGGCTCTTAGGAGCGACAATGGTGTTGAATTCATCTCTGGCGAATTCAAGGAATTTTGCAGTGCAGAAGGAATTCGAAGAGAGCTCATAACACATCATAACCCACAACGGAATGGGGTTGCTGAGTGGAAGAATAGAACAATTGTGGGTGCTGCATGGGCGATATTGCATGATCAGGGCCTTCCCATACACTTGTGGGTGGAGGCACACGCAAGAAGATGAAGATATGTGCAGAATCCATTGTCCTCACAAGATACTTGGCATGAGTACACCCGAGGAGGCATTTTCTCGGTAAGAGGCCCTCGTAGTATTTCCCATTTGAGGATTTTTGGTTCACCTGTTTACATTCATGTGACGAAGGATGCCAGGAAGAAGCCGGAGCCGACCGCAGTGGTTGGGATATATGTGGGGTACACTGATACACCCCACAACTATCGTGTGTATTTTCCAGACAGTCGCAAGACTGTTGTGCGACGGGATATCAAATTTCAGGAGGAGAAAGCCATGAAGTGTTTGCTTGAGAGGGAGCCACACTTGCATGCAGATGAGGAGCTATTAGTTCCTAAGGATGAGCTTTAGGATGTGGATCAGCCACAAGAGGAAGTTCATGGAGTGGAAGAGACCACTCATGCAGCGCCAACCATCAGAGGGCGGAAGCGCACTACAGAAGCTGAGCGACTAGCTCAAGATGCAGAGAAGGTTGTAGGAGCACCTACATCACAGCGCAGACAGAGACAGTCACCTGACCGGTATACTGGATACATGGCTCTTATGAGAAAGTGTATCGTGACAGAGCCATCCTCTTTCGAGGAAGTTGCGGAGGACCCCGCATGGGTAGATGCCATGGTGCAAGAGTATGATTCGATTGTCGTGTAAACGTTGCATGGGAGATTGTCCCAAGGCCTAAGGAAATCAAGTAGGTTTGAGATGGATCTACAAAGTGAAGCAGGTGGCCGACGGGAGTGTGGAGAAGTACAAGGAAAGATTTGTTGCCCAAGGCTTCTCACAGATTGACGGGATCGATTATGAGGAAACCTTTCCACCCGTCGCAAGGTATTCTTCCATACGCACGATCCTAGCTTACGGGGCCGCAGAGCGGGGTGGGACATTCTTCGCATGGATGTGAAGACCGCGTTCCTCAACGAAGTCATTGAGGAGGAGGTGTACATAGAGCATCCCGAAGGTTTCGAGATCTTCAGCAGCGAGTCGCATGTGTGAAGGCTCAAGAGAGCGTTGTATGGGTTGAAACAAGCACCTCGTGCTTGGTACACACGGATAGACAGTTATTTCACTGGACTTGGATTCTCCAAGAGTGAGGCGGATCCGAACCTATACCAGATTGTGGTGGAGGGTAAGTTGTTGATCATTGTACTTTATATAGATGATTTGATTTTGACAAGTGATGAACTGTTGATACACTCATGCAAGGCTGATCTGTTGGGAGAGTTTGAGATGAAGGACTTGGGCCTCCTTCATTATTTCCTCGGGATTTGAAATTTGGCAGTCATAAGATGACCGTTTTGTTTCGTGTGTGCCCTAGATAATCGGAGAAGTTCAACATGCATGGCTGCAAGCTCACATTACCTCTCCCCGAGGTTGGAGGAAGGAGGATGCTACTTAAAGCAGAGTGTAGTGGATGCCACTGCGACTGACAAGCTGGTGGGGTCACTTATGTATTCATACAGACGATCCGAGAGTATGCGGTTACATAACTGGGCCGGGCTACAAAGTGGCTGTTTCCACAAGCCTCTGAGTGGCAGGTAAGCATGTATTGCGTTATCTTAGAGGCACATCGGGATATGGATTGTGGTACAGACAGGAGGATGAGGTGAAGCTATGTGGCTTCACGGATGCAGATTGGGCAGGGAGCCCAACGGACAGAAAGAGCACATCTGGAGGGATCTTCAGTATCGGGTTGACAGCAGTTTCTTGGTACAGTAGGAAGCAGAGATCCGTGGCACTCAATTCAGCAGAGGCCGAGTATATGGCAGCAAGCTTGGCTGCATGCGAGGCTATATGGATGAGGAAGATCCTGGTCGGGTTGTTCGGGTCACACTTGGAGCCTATTGTGATTTATTGTGATAACCAGAGTTGCATTAAACTCTCGGCTAATCCAATATTTCATGATAGATCCAAACACATCGACATCAGGTACCATCATATCAGAGATTGTGTGCAACGGAGAATCATGTTACTTTCATATATTCCCACGGAGGATCAGGATGCTGATATCTTGATGAAGGCACTCACCAGGAGAAAATTCGAATACCACAGAGGCAGGATAGGGGTTGCAGATAATCCATATCTTGTTGAGAGGGAGTGCTGAAAATGCAACAAGATGATGGAGCTTAGTGAAATGAAGTCGCCTTCACTAAGTCGGCCCGCAGGCTATTTTTGGCGCAAAGTCTATTTTTAGACTATGTCTATTTTTAGACATATGGATCATGGTCTATGAGTTGCAGGATGCTATTTATGGATGATTGGTCAATTTGGTAAAAATATATGGACCTCTATTTTTAGACATTGGGCGGTTTCTATTTTTAGACTGTCGGGCTAAAAATAGAACAGTCAAATATTATTAACCCTTAATAATATTTAGACTATAAAAATTATCTTATCCTCTTGGAGCACTTCAGTTTGATGCTTGGATGTGGCACATGTAGCTGACAGAAGGAAATACGCTTTTCCTAAGGGTTAGTTGAGTTATTGCATGGTTGACTTCAGTTAGAACTCATGTGGCAGAGTTTGGTGGAGTTGATGAGACAGTTGGTGGAGTTGTGTTCGGTTTAACTTAGTTGAACTAGTTGTATTTAGTCTAACTGATAAATACACTAGTGATGAGTGGTGTGAATTAATTATTAATTAATTCACTAATTATTAACTCATAAATCAACTAAATAATACATCATTTAACTCAGTGCATGGACAGTTCAGTGGAGACCAGTGTTAGAGGTGGGTGAAAGGGTGAGTCTACTATCAGTTGTGACTATAGCTGTGCATGAGATTTGCACACACATTGATTGAGATTGCCAATGAGGATTGCGCAGTACAAGCCAGTGGGATTCGAACTTGGATCTCATCATTATTCATCTTGGATTGCGCAATAGAGGCAGGCAGACAGGTGGAGGAGATTTGAACTTGTGACTTGTTCATATCTGAGCTAGTTTGTGTGTAGCATGTGAGATAGTGCTGAGAGCTGTGAGGAGCTTTGTGCTATGTATTGTTACATGTTCTCTATCATTATAATATACAGATAGTTGGGGGTTTTCAGCTGTAAGCTTTCCCCATTACATACTGTGTTATATATGTGCTTGATTATGTTTTAATGTGCGCATGCGACTGCTTCTATTTCCGCAAATTGATGATAAATTGTAGAAGAGGTTATGTATTATGCATGAAGCTTAAATAGTGTGTAATCAGGATAATCTCGGTGAATAATTCAGCTATTATTCAAATTTCTACAACCCTTGACCCATTTACAATGCTTTAGGAGCTTTGACCCACCCCAAAACCCCTGCGCTAGACTAAATATAATAAAAAAATACACAAAATGGACCAGTTTCGCAGCTTGCCGGGGACCCTGTTCCAACAGTCCTCCAACACAATCTTGTGACTCGTCTCGAGTCACTGTGATGGTAGGTTCTCCACCTACATGCATAGTGCAGTGAGGGCGGCGATTAGTGGAGGCAACACCTCTTAACTCTGGGTCGCAGCGCTCTACGCGAGGTCCACAAGATTTTGGGATATTGGCCCTTCGGTTGCTGCAATGACTTTTTTCAATGTCTGGTTTAGTCGCGTGACCGCGCCATCGGCATCTTGTGGGAGCTAGAGGGTTGTGGTAGGCCATTGATTTAATCGTTCCTCGAGGACGTGCTTCTAGCACCAGAGTTTCTCAATCGCATCTTGGAGAGTGCCGCTGGTCCGCAACTGTGCTAACTGTTGTGCAGGCACCAAGGTGGGAAATTTAGCCTTGACCTATGTGAAAACTTCTTCCTACTGTCGTAAGTCCTGATTGACCTTCTGGACGATCGGGTTGAACTGGACTGTGGTCCAGAGCTGCATGGCTGATTCTAGCAACTGGGTGACTTGAGCAATTTGCTTTGTGATGGTGTTTGTAGCCTCGGTCACCAGTGCAGCGCACTGGGCTTGAACCTCCGGCGGCATGGTAGGCTGCAATGTGGCCTGTAAGTTGGAGATTTGCTTCTCCAGTTGTGCCTTGATGGTCTGCATTTCCGTCCTAGATGTTTTTACTGCTACAACCATACTTTCTACCTTGGCCCGAGGTGTAGCTGTGACCGGGACTCCATCCAGAATCTCTGTGCAGAGCTGGTGGATCACCATTTCAAGCTCCACCTAATGAGATATAAAAAGGGAATTTTCTGTGTCTTTCCACTTGAGGGCCCGTTTGGCCATACCGAGCTGTTGATGCACCTCCAGGTCTCGCCGGTGGGTCTCCCATATTACGGCGGTGTGGAGACCTTGTACTGCCTCATTGGGCAACTTAGCCAGGTCCAAGTGTACCCCTGTATCTACTTGGTACTGGGTTCCTACAAGGACAGTGCTAGGCAAAGAGTAGAGATGGCTTTTTTTTGGTGCTAGCATGGTACTACTGATTGCCAAGGGAGCCTGTCTCTGAGTTACACTAGTCTGCAACATATCTGCCTTCCACTAAAGGGCGCGGAGCTCGATCTGAAAGGTGTCAACTGCAGCCTTCTGTTGTTCCTCGATGGCTGCCCATCTATCCTCTGTGGCTAGTGTAATTGCGTCCGTGATTAGTTTGAGGTCATCGTCAGTCAGTGTGACTGTCGCATGATATTCATGGCGTTGGGCGCATTGATTTTTTCGGGGCCCTTTATCAGGCTCACCTGGCCGCTTTGTATTCCGAAGGGAGGTGGTAGCTTGGTTATTTGTCCCTTGCACGCCCAGTGCCAGCTGCGGACAGGCCCCGACGTCCTTATCGGCGAGCTGTGAGTCCCTTTCCGTGGCTGTGTCCGAGTCCCTCTCGCATGGTCCTGTGGTTTTCTTGGGGTCGATAGGGGAGGTTAATTCTATTGCGCAAGTCCCTTCAGTGACTGTTTCGCTAGGGATGAAGCCACTCCTCCACTCAGGGAGCCAGAGTGCAATTATCCTATTGATTTCTTCGTCCCCCGACCCAATTATGGCTTCCTCTTGTTCGGTATCTGTAGGTACTAAGGTTTCCACGGGACTAGGAGATGTTATCTTAGTGGGAATAGGGACTCTTGATTTTGGGGGCCTATCGGCAGCGGGAGTGGGTC
Source organism: Pinus albicaulis (assembly GCA_034641835.2). Taxonomy (NCBI): domain Eukaryota; kingdom Viridiplantae; phylum Streptophyta; class Pinopsida; order Pinales; family Pinaceae; genus Pinus; species Pinus albicaulis. The sequence goes on along the minus strand of CM076582.1, from coordinate 1,432,724,220 downwards.
ACTTTGCCATGAACAGGACGCAACAGGCCCAAAAAATCGTGCAACATAAAAAAACTACATACAGGTTATGGAAGTAATATGAAACTATTGTCTGAGCTAGCCGTCCTACTTTATAGTGCCTATGGTTGTCCAACGGTAGGGTAAATGTCATTCGGAGCTTACCATAAAGTAAACGGTAAAAAATCTCAAGGAATCACTCCATTAATTGCCAGCCACCCGCTCCACTCAATGGTAACTTCTCCTCTTTACTTGATTTTACTGTTCCAACTGTCACTTTTTGCTCCCTATTTGCACTTTGCATACCTGCTGAGCTTGGACTAGACATCCGCACCTCTTGCACATCCTCCCCCAACACAGGGTTGTTCCTAAGGTACTCCACAACCAAAGACATGTTTCCCCACAGGTGTCATCCCAACCGCACCGGACCCCTTGCAGAAATAAGTCTTTCAGAGGCGTTGTAAGTAGCGCATATTCCCAAACAAACTTTCTGTAATACCCTGCATGGCCGAGGAGTGACCGCAACTGTTTCCTTTTTGTGAGAGTCGCCAAATATATGATAACTCTGCCTTCTGTATCTGCATCCCTATTCTTATCCAACGTAGGGTGCGTCCCATTACAACCCATTCGCAGCCTGAGCAGCTTGGTAGTTGTGCACACCCCTTCCAATTCTAAGTCAAACATAGCTCATGGATCATCCTTACCCTCCATTGGGGCTAGGCTATCATAGTTGACCATGCTTGGTATCCATGTCTCCCATGTGTATAATTCTGGTGTGATGAACATGTGTGATTTAATGTCTCGCAGGACTGTGTCAAGCGCCATGGTCTTGCCTACTAACCCAAATGTTCTCAGGAACTCTTCCTTAAATGTCCCCCAGTGGTAGGTGCATTGATGTAGCTCCGCATCTAAGTACCATGCAGATGGAAGCAACCCTAGGTCATGAACCAATAGGTGAACCCACTCCTTAGTCGTCTTGTCGCACCATTGTTCTTCCCATGCCAATAGATATTCATGTGGATATTCCAATCCAAGGAATGTCTTGACCCGCAGGCCATTTGGGGCTTCAAATCGAAGGATCATCATATCTCGACATTCCTCCCAATCTTGGAATGCCTCCTCATGCGTCTCCCACCAACGCGTAGGTATTCCACGCATGGCTAGCTTAAGGGCCCATAACCTTCGTCCCTCGGGAACCTCTGCTTCGAATGCTCACAAAAATTCCTTAATGCTACCAGAACCATGAAATTAGGGTAGGTCTCTTACCTCTAAGGAAATTCAGCAGAAGTCCCTTGTGACTCGAAGACATCGCAGCACCGAGACATCATGCAACTGATTTTGCCAATTCTCCATCTCCCCATTAGATTCAGAGAATCATTCACTGTCCTTTTACCAACAGAGTACTCCTTCTGCCATGGGGTTGATCCAATCTTCGTCCCGCATAGTCAACTTGTAAATGTGATTCACCTCCTCTTCATCGCGCACCGGCTCAGTGTATCATTCACCTTCTGCAAGATCTAATGGTACTATCACCCTTGTACCGTTATTCTCAAACACCATGCTTCCATTTTTGAGGTTGATGATACCGCCCATATCTATGGCCCAGTCCAGCCCTAAGAGCGCAGGGTAGGGGTCTGCATCTTCTACAATTTCAATTACTTCAAAGTCGGCTCGGGCCTTTACTCCTGCGATATCCACCGTAATTTTAGACAACCTTCCTAGTAGGATGATTTTCTGCTGATTTTCCATGCGCAGCTGAATAGTGGACCATTCCAACTTAGGCTCTCCCATTCATTTCCAAGTCTATTTAGGTAATATGTTTGCATCTGACCCCAGGTCCAAAATAACCTGACTCATTTCATAGTCACCAATCTGTGCGGATAGCCGCATTTCTCTTATGGTGCGTTTTTTATACCTGTATAGCTTGTGTACATCCTTGACCTCCGGGGGTAGATTGGGTCATGCTGTGCAACTATCTATTAATGCCTGAAGATTCTCCACAACCATTGGGTTGCGCAGTAGCTTCATACATGCTTGAAAAAATGGCTCGACCTCCTCGTCTGCCTTGAGGTTCACAGGGGGGCGAGCAGTAGCTGCCCCTGCATCAGCAAAGTCCTTGCGAGCTGTGACAAATGTTTCTTTCCCCTTTTTTAGGTCCAGACCTTCTTTTTTGATAACTTCTTGTCGGATCAGAGGTTCCATCGTAGCCTCCTCCTCAGGCCCCCTGGTGGCCATCCCACTGCATGTCACCACATTCACACTTGGATCTCTGTCTCGCAGCTCAACCTTAACTCTTTGCACATTCTGCGTAAGTGTCGATTACTTTTACTGCATTTTTGCTATCAATATTGGGAAATATTCAATCGCATCGTCTAACTGTCTGCAATATCAACAGGATTGCCTAGTGGGGTTCGGGCAGTCCCTTGCAAAGTGTCCTGCTTCTCCACAGTTATAACAGATTAGCTAACCTCGTCCTCATCCTGCACTTCCATCGTGCCCTCCTCCCCTTCCGCTTGATGGGGAGCCACCTATACTTGCGGGGGTTCTTAGTGACGCAGGGTCTAATTGTACTACGTATAAGTTTGCTCGATCAATCATCAAATCATACGTCCGGCAATTCTGTTCATCATGTCCCACCGATCTGCAGAACCTACACCATTTCTGCTTTACCTCTGGAATGTACGCAACAAGGCGGGGAAAATGGTTAGTATCGTGCAGCCCTGCGACGTGACAATCATCACACCATAGCGCTAGCCCACTGGGTCCCACAGCTTCCCTAGGGCGCAATGAGATAGGTCCCCCAGCCTGCATATAGTCTGCTAATGGAGGACATTTATCCTTGGTATGGTCATTCACCTGGCATCATATGCACCATCTCTTTGGGCTAGCCTCTGCCCCTCGTTCCTTTCGCAGGTTCTGGATCTCTACATGCATTGCTTCTAGCTATCCCTAGATCTATTGGACGCCCAGCTAAATCTCATCCCGATGTGCAGCTTCTAACTTCATGGCACCTTCTAAGGCGTTCTCCTACGATTCGAAAATTTGGTGCCCCATAGGTATGTGCAGGTGAGGTAGAAACATAGCAATAAACCATTATGTGTGTTGTCTATCATCATATTGGAATCCCCCTTCTCTGATCACCTTCTTTAGTTGCTGATCGGCCTCCCACATAGATTCAGAAGGCCCTTGCTTGAAATCCTTTAGATCAACCACGATTTGGGAGTAGGACTTAGGTTTCTTGAACTGTTGTTTTAGGGTGTTCTTAATATCTTCAATGGTTGCATTCACGTTTTAGCCGATGTATCCCATGTACCAGTCCAAAGCTCTTCCTTCGAAGGAAAGGGACAACTTTTCCCTTTTCACTGCATCACTAGCTACGTTCTGCGCAGTCCATACTGATGGTCAGGATGGTCTATACACTTAGCTGAATGAGCGGGAAGGTCATCTAGATAAGGCTAAACGATGTGATGAATATCGTGAAAAGTAGATGACATTTCTTGCTGAAATGTAGCCCCAACATTCTTTAAGCCAAAAGGGAGCTTCTTATATGCTAAAGTACCCCAAGGATAGATAAAGGCAGTCTTATGTTGATCGATCGGGAGAATGTTAATCTAAATTGTAACCAGAAAAACCGTCCATGAGGGAAAACATCTCACTCTCAGCACAGTCATCAATGATTTGATCGATAAATGGAGTAGGATAATTATCCTTGGGACAAGCTCGATTAATATCACGATAATCAATGCAGACATGAATAGTTCCCTGTTTCTTATCTATAGGAACAATATTAGAGACCCATTCTGTCAAAGGAATCGGATAAATGAAACCAGCTCTGAGAAGCTTTTCAACTTCAAATTTAATGGCAACAACTTTTCTAGGGTGAACTGGAAGAAGACACTGGCGAACAGATTTCAAGCCAGGATAAGTAGGTATTTCATGCACCACTATACTAGGGTCAATTCTAGGCATTTCTTCGTAGGACCATGCAAAGACATCATGGAATTCATGAAAAAGGCTAGTATAAACTTGTACTTCATCAGAAGAACAAGTGAACCCGATATGGATGCTCTCGATGATTCCCAGTTTAACATAAATTTCAATAGGCATCGTCTGTGTAATATTACTCATGTTATCTTCCGTAAATACATCATGTGTCAGAACAGGGATTTGAAGTGGAGGAGAAGGAGCCTGAGATGCAAAATGCTCGAGACAAGTAGACATGGCCTCGAGGTCAGGGATGAACGAGGAACGATTATGACCATCGTCCCACATAAAATCCTCAAGATACATGGTTTCCACGATGGCTTCATCGGAGGGAAACACTTCTTTCAAAGTATTAGGCGAATCTGAATCTCCAAGCTAGGGGGATAGAGAATAAATGTCAAGAGACATGCTCAAAGGAGCACGATCAGAGGACAGAGCTTCCGACGCTGCGATGAGTTCACAATAATCAAGCTCAATCAAACTCAAAGGCATTGAATCTCTGAAGGAATCGATCTGTTTAGGTGAAGGAATAATCCATGGGTCAGCAGACCGAGAGATCATATGGATCTGAACAGTGTTTGGTGGAGGAAGAGGAAAAATACCCATGAGGGCAGGATCTTTAAAAAGTCCTGGCCCTATGCTCTCGTAGGGAGTAGGAATATGATCCACAAACGGAATGTTGTTCTCGGAAGAAGAGGTGAAGAAGGACAATTGATCAATAGTAACAATCTTTCCTTCATGTGGAAATTTCAGAACATGAAAGAGAGTGGACAAAACACATAACGTGGTGTGAGTCCAACTGCGACCGAGGAGAAGCTATAATTGAGTTTAGCATCAACGAATTCTACCTCGACATTGAATGTCTTCCCTTTCAAAGTAATCAATAAAATAGAGAGAACACCTAAAGGTTTGGATTCTCTTCCATAAAATGCTTCAAGGGCATTTGGTGATGAATTTAGGGCTGGAGAACCAATAGATTTCTAGAACCAAGATGACATGACACAAATTGATGCACACTTGTCCACAACTGCTCGATGGATGTTGAGACCATTAATAACAACTTGAATAATGAGCACAATTTGATGCGGAAGTCGTGGAACGAAATTCTCTAAATCGAAAGCAAGAAGGCTAGTATCGGCAAGATCAATCCCTCCAATTGCAGATAACAAAGCTCTTCGCTAAGACGGACAACTCTGAAGTACTTCTAATGTAGACATCGCGGATGGCGCCTGAGCCAAATCCTCAAAAATATTGTAATGGTGAGTGGCACAGGCATTGGGATTATAATAAGACTTGCAGAGTACACCTTTGGATGGTGGCTGTACAACAGATTCAACATTGGGCCTTTCAATTGCAAGACGACCAGTAACAGGAAGAGGAGGAGGACCATCAACGATCTCCTTCCCTGTGGCCTGACGTGATCCAGTATAATCCTTCGACTGAGTAGCAATAGAAATGGCTGCAGAACTGTTCATCATGAACACCTGAGAGCCAAATGGGGTAGAGGACTGAGTTTGCTCTACCATCTGAGTCTGCTGAGATGGGAAGGGTTCTTTAAGAATGGCCAAAGTTCTATGGGTTCCTTTGAGCAAGTAGCTCACTTTGGATCACCTAAGACAGTCCTTGGTGAAGTGCTCATCATCACAAATCAAACAAGGGTAGTTCGGCTTGCGTTGAGAACCATCGCCAGCATGAGGTTTTTGAGAATCCTATTTCGGGGTAGTGGCTTTGGCCTTACCTTTACCCTTGTTTTTACCTTTAGAAGCATTATCCATAGGATTGGCCTGAACAACATTAACTTCTATGGGTTTACCAGAATTCGAAGTGGACTGAGAAGCAACATTATTGGAAGAAGCGTACTTCGGCTTCCTAGAGTTTGAAGAAAAAGACTTCTGAGAAGTCCGAGACACGAAACCAATAATACCATCAACGGATGGAGTCACTAGTGGTTTAGAAGTTGCAGGTTGGGGAGCATTAGGCAAGATATCATATAATGCGCTAGACTGAGAGTACATAAGATCAAGGTACTGGGCGTGAGCAATGGCTTGTTCCTCGGTTACACATTCTCCCATAGCTATGTGTTTGGCAATCTGATTGACAAAGGAGGTGGTGAACCAATGGGTTAGAAGCTGATCAGGAATTTCAAATTTGATCATGCGACGACAACGTCACCACTCATGAATATGATCTGAGATATGAGTAGCTCGGTCCTGTTTCAATGAAGTGAGGAGGTGTGTCCCGGTCTCATAGTGGACTGATAACTGAAAATGCGTGAGGAATTCCATGGCTAAAGAATTGAAGTCTTGGAAGATGCCACGAGATAGCTCAATGTACCACTTTGCAGCGACACCAGTAAGAGTTCGCTGGAAAGATGGAGTTGAATAGAATCGTCAACCCAAGAGTTAGAGGAACACCACAAATGGTAAGTCATAACATGCACTTGGGGGTCTTTGCCAGACTTGCCCTCAAATTTAGGACAATCACCAGGAATCTTGGTCAGAATCGAAGGCCAATACGGGTTATGAAGAATGGGATCTTTCGTTAACTTTGACACATCAGGTAATTCCAACGTAGCAAGAAATGTTAATTGAGTGTTGAAAGTCATAGGAGGTCTTTGATAAGGACCCGTGTGTACATTCCACCCAGTCCGAGTGGGATTCTGTCCCCATACATTCTGTCCTGGAGTATTCGGATCATAGGGGTTAGAAGTAGGATAATTCGGTTGATACTAGGGTTGAGGACTAGGATACTGAGTTGGAGTAGACCATCGAGGTCCCTGATAAGTAGCGTATGGAGTCTGCTATGGAATGTAAGCATGGCTTTGAGGTTGATGATATACAGGTTGATTTTCAGGGTAAGAAACCTAGGGCGCACTATATACCAGTTGATATGAACCTTGAGGGTAATAAGCGCCTTGCGGTTGAGCAGGCAGACCCGGATGAGTAGGTTGCTGAGTGGGTAAACCTGGTTGACTATAGATAGGTAGAAATGGTTGTTGAAACGATGGAACCGGCTGAGGAGTAGGTTGAATTTGTTGCTAAGCTAGTTGAACCAAGTACTGAGGGCCACTGGGTTGGCCTTGTGGGAAAGGTTGGCCCGATGGTTGTGATGGACTAGGTTGTCCCTAATAACCAGGTTGACCTGGAGGAGGAATGTAGGGTTGTCATTTTGGCACAAATTTTTGGCCATACGAAATGTGTGGCGGTGGTTGTGGTGCCAAAGGTTGTCCCTGTAGTGGATAGTTTTTCCCCCTAGGAGCATAAGATGGTCCTGGTTGATTCTGAGGCTGACCAGACGCTCTGTAGGGTTGACCATGTTGGACTAAAGGTTGACCTTGTAAAGGTTGGCCTTGTAGACCGTATGGTTGTCCCTATGGACCAGAGGCAGGGCCCTGCTGAGCTAAAGGTTGTCCTTGCAAGCCAGAGGGTTGCACAGGTAAGGTAGGTCCAAGATGAGAAACAATCTGATAAGGATCATAAACAGCTTGATGAGGATCAATAGGAGGAAAATAAACAAGATTACCATACACATCATAATGATGTGGGAATGAATAAACTGGATTACCAACAACATCATAGTGATGAAATCGAGGATTACCCGGAGCTTAGAGCAGCTGAGAACCTTGAGAGCTCTGCTGCTGAATAGCCAACAAATACTCTTCAAAAGTAAGGCTGCCAGGAATTACAAGAGTAGTAGAAACTGTACTGGAAGCAGGTGGGGCCTCTACGACACTAGATTGTGATCTACTAGGACCGAGATTAACAGGCCACGTTGGATTGAGAAAAATAGACTTGTGAGTGTGAAAAGATCCTGACGACTGAGTGGTAACAACTGGTGTGGATGAAGCCACACAAATAGTCGGTTGAATTGGAACATATGTAATAGTAACCGACGAACAAGGTGTCGAAGGTGATAGTCCTAACGAAGGGAGGACCGAACTCTGAGGAGGAGTTAATGTACTATATTGCACTATGGAGGAAACACCAGACATAATCTGACTCAAGGGCCTATATCCAAGCAGAAGTGACACTGATAGTGGAGAAGACTAAGTAGAAACATGAGGGACATCTTTTGGAAAAATCTGATATTCTGTAGAAACAAACATTCCTTCACTACCAACAGGACTGGATGAATCCATGTCTGACTCCGCTGTAAGATCTTCGAAAGGACTAAGGGGACTAGGAGGCACAACGACAACAAAAAATGGTGAGCCCGACGTAAGAGGAGGAAAATATCCTTCTTCCCCAAAACCATACCAAGCACCAAAAGGAGGCCAATTGAATTCAACTGGCTCTTCAGGAGGAGATCGAGTAGCAAGAGGTAGGACAGACGGGAGAATAGGATGCGAAAACTCAGTAGACCTAGTGGACTGAGGAGTTTCAAAAGAAACGTCTGGGAAAGAACTACCACTAGGAGGTAGTGAGGACGACGAAACTGGTAGGTCCGCCACTGTGACTGTATATCAAAAAATAAAGGAAAAAACATAACCAATCGAAGGCTCCAAGATCAAAACTAAGGAAAAACAACATGCCAAGTAATAAAACTTTTAACGGACGTGTGATCGTAGGTGATTAATTTTATGACACTGAAACCAGATTTCGCTATTTCATATTTTAAGAGTTGATAAATAGACAAAAGATGACTCTAGTCACTTTCAATTTTAAACAAGTGTGAAAGGACAAGTGCTCTATTGTACCTTAAGAGACAATCCCTTAGCTGTGATAAGGAATCAGTTCTTAAGACATCTATCTGATTATGTCACGAATGTATATATTTGTCTTTGTCTTATCAACCCTCAAATATTAAAGATCAAACCCTTAAATATCAAATATATGAACATTCTGCAATGTTATCTTTAGCCAATATTGAACGAAAGAATCAGAAGAAACAGAAGGGAGAACTTCAAACTGATATGCTATTTTATACAGAAAATACCATTTCAAAATCCAGAAGAAGTATATGAAGAAATAGTTAAAACAGAGGAGCGCAAATTAAGGTTTTTTAACTCTGAAAAACATAAGTATAAAGAGGCCGGCTGTTCATAACTCTGTTTCATTCATAGATGGAAAAACATAACGTAAACTGAGAATACATTTCAACATTAACAAAATGATAGAAACTTGCATACTCATTCATTAACTTGTCAATCTCTGAGTCCAAAAATTAAGCTTTGAAGGTCCAGAACTCAGAACCCTCCTTCCTCTTCAAAATTACATTAAATACGATAAAAAACAGTTTGGAACTTCTGTAACCAATTCTAACTACCAAAACTACTTCATGGTTTCGAAGGTTGTTTATTACATGCCTTGAAAATGTCTTTTTACAGTTACATTGTCTTCAGAAAATAACATAAAGTATCCTAATCTATAGGAATTGCTAATGATGTGGCTTCTTTTCCTTGATCAAATGATTTGTCTTTCTTAGTTATAACAGGAGTTTGAATGCTTGTATTCACTGAACTTATTTCACCTTTGTTTTCTACCTTTCTTGGGCTGGTGCTGAAGTGATTTCTGTATTTACTCTTGTTCACGGCCTTCAAGAGAACCTTTTCCTTTTGCTAAAGAAAACCCTTTTAATAAACCAAACGAATATGCCTCATTCATGGAGAAAAACCATTTTTCCTTTGAAAAGAATGGAAAGAGAAATGGTGGGCCACGGTAATCGCAATCGCAAGCAGAAGAGGAGCGGGAATGTTTCGAGTGGAGGAAATTGCAATATGAGATGAGCGATGAAGCGAGGGGCGAGTGTGATGCGATGGGTGATGTTGCAATTTGATCACATCGGCGACAAGCAGTCACTCAATTCCTGATTCTGATTTCGCCTTCGGCGATGTTCCCTTTTAAAAGGCTTTCGGCGATGCAATATGGATCTGCGGACCCGATGACAATAAAACTCAGCGTTCATAATTGTTTGAAATTTGATCTGTATTTAAATGTGGTTTTAACCCAATACTTAGTGTATTTTTGGGTGTTTCTGTCTATGAAACCAGAATGATACAATACGACACATATGTGTTTCCTCCAATAATTTTTTTACTTCCTCAAACGCCTGCCTCATATTAACTATTGTTGGAGTCTTGTGATTTGGCTTTAACTGTGTTTTTATCTTTGATCTGCAAGTTAAGCTATTGATTTTAATGCTTTATGCTTAACCTTTATCCCTTAATCTCTAATCTGTGATCTTCATTTTTTGCTGTATTGTACAGGTGGTTGGGCTTTTGCGCTGGGGGTTTTTTTGTTCACCAGTGTTCATGAGACACTGATAATACATTAATAATCAACCCGTGAATCCCTTTCTGCATTGATTTAGCCTCAGGATCGTCATCCTCAGCTTTTTCCACTGGTGTTTGGATGTGGGAGGGCCTGCAACTTTAAGCCACCATTTTAAACCTGCATACAACGATAAAATTGTTATGAAATCCCGTGTTTATGGTTTGAATGCTTCAGATGGCTTAGTGAGGGGTTATGGAGCAATGCGAAGGAGGGAAAATGCTTAGAGGAAGATTCTGTCATAGAAACCAGGAAAAAACCTGGGCAAGTTTGAATATTGGCATGGAAATGATGATAAGCGGTTTTGTAGAAAATCGCGAGTGGTTTTCGCGCTGGGAGTAAGCGGTAAATGGTTTTATGCTGGGTGGATGCGATACATGCTGGTGGTTGACACGTGTCCATTTAAAAACTGCCCATTTCGCATTGAAAAAGCATGATGGAGGGGTTGGGTGAAATGGGTGCGAGAATGAATGCGGGCCGTTGGATCTAGGGAAATCAACGGTGGAGAATGCATTGCGAAATCGTACAAGGGCATGAATGGTGCGAGGGGAGGGGTGACACGCGATGTGGTGATGAAGTGATGACCGTCCGATTAGGAGGATTGATGGTCCAAATGAAATCAGCATGCCACAGAAATGAATGAATGGAGCAAAGGGGTAGCGAAACAGTGAAAGTGCGCCAACCATTGGATCTGGGGGAGCTAGATCAACAGTCGAAAACATATCGGCAGGATGGTTTGGTAAGTGATGACCAAGGAGGAAAACTATTGTGCGATGGAGTGAGAACCGTTAGATCTGTGAGATCAATGGCTCAGATCTTATCGGCGGGGAAACATAAGGAAGTGGAAGGAATAGGGGCAGAGCGAAGTCCGATAGCGCAAAAAGGGCTAACGACTGAGGCTGATGGTCGTGGGTCCCAGTCGCATGGAGAAAGGAGTTGAGAACTTAAACCCGCGGGGGCTTAAAGGTCCGCTTATGAAAAATTTATATTTTAAGGCCGAAATGGGGGTTTGTGAAGGTATTTAAAGGTTCCAATAGATATAAAGAAGGGCTCAAAACCAACAAAAAGGACTTTTATTGGTTCAAATGGAACATAAACTGATTGAATTCTTCTCCTGCATAACTTTTTTCCATTCGACATATGACGTCACTGTGGGGGGTCTCGGGTACAGCTGAGAACTCTGGCTGGTGCCCCCGAAATTGATATCCACTGTTGATCTCTATTGCCTCCGCAGTCAACCCAGTCAACTGCGGAGGCACCCATTTCGTTAACTATCGTGCTAGTAGTGCCTGCGGGTTGGGTCATTCGGTTCAGAATTTGAATATCAACAATCTCCACTGATTGAATTGATTGGCCTTTAATATTTTGATACAAAACCCACTTGTACAAAGTTTAAAATAGTTAAACTTTAATACATCAAACTAAAAACTTTTTCTTTTTATGACAAAGTATAAAACTATAATACTTTAACATATTTGCTTTTCTTTCAATTTCAGATTTTTTTTTTTGTTTTTGTATTTTTAATATAAAATTAAAAGGATATGCAGATGATCCAAAACATCTGGCTCCACCTGGGGATAGTGTTTTTTGTCACGAAATACTAAGAACCTGCAGATCAGTGCCTTCACTTCGGGCATGGAGTCAAAAATTGCTTGATGAAAAATATACAATGATAAGAAACCGGATATGTACAATGATGAAATGATTGCTTCTAGTGTTGGAAATAGTGCTTCAAATACTGCCCATTCACAGGAAGTTCTACTGCTTCTCCGTCAAGACTTTCCAACATGAAAGTGTTATTTGTTCTGGCTTCAATGATTTTATACGAACCATACCATAAAGGATCAAATTTTCCATGCTTCCCTTATTTTGAAACATGATTTCTTTTGCTTTTCTATCGAAAATGGACTTCAATTTCTCCTGATAAGTGACCAAATTGTCTCTAACCTTATTTTTTCTTTCACTCAATTCCATTACTTTATTCATTCTTCTAATCAAGGCATTAGGTTCCTCTTGAGCATCTTGAAGGAAAGATATTACTAGCCTTACTAACTAAGTGGGAAGCAATGCATGGGTACCATATAATAATTCATAAGGTGACTTACCAGTGGATCTCCTAGTAGTCATCCTTACTGCCCATAAAGCAAAGACCAGCTTTGAATCACAATTCTTCTAGTTCTCATTTATTGTCTTCTTCAAGATTTTCACCAACGTTTTATTAGAGGATTCTGCTAATCCATTTCCTTGGGGGTGATATGCTGTAGAATGAGACAATGTCACATTATAAGTTTGACAAAAGTTTATAAACTCGACTGAGTTGAAAACTTGAGCGTTATCTGTCACAATATTCACTGGACATCCAAATCTGCTAAAAATATTTTCCTCCAAAAATTTCATTACAACCAAATCATTTGCTTTTCTGGAAGGGACTGCCTCTACCCATTTTGTAAAATAATCTATTGCATTCAAGATCCATTTAAATTTCCCACTTGATAGTGGATTGATTTCCCCAATGAAATCCAATCCCCATTGTCTGAAAGGTTCTTCAACAAAAACAGGGAGAAGAGGTAAAGGAGCTAACCTTTTCTTTTCTGCAAACAACTGGAATTTTTGACAACTTCTAGCAGTCCTGTATACTCCGCAAATAAAGAGGGCCAATAAAAACCTGATTTAAGAATCTTATGAGCAGTTACTTTCCAACTGTAATGACCTCCACATAAGCTCTCATGATACTCTTTAATCACTTCTATGGTTTCCTCTTCTGTTAGACATAACAACAACACACCAGCATGATCTTTCCAATACAACTTAGCTTCAATTATAACATAAGGCTGAGCTTTAAGTTTCAAGGCTCTATACCTAGCTCTGTTAATTGAAGGCAGACAAGAAAGGAAACACAAATAATGAATAATATCTTTGTACCAGTTTGAACAGAGGAATTTATACTTAATCGCTTCTCTTGTTTGAATGTGATTTGATTCTTCAGTGACTTCTTCTACGGGTGCAAGTAAATTGATTCCCAAAGCATGGAAATTAGATTCTGTTAAAAATTTAGCCAGTCCTAGTCCTTTGAATAACTTTGTTGGTTTGATATCCAAATCATATTCTTGGATTTTAGCAATCCATTTCCCTCTTTTCCCTTCAACATCACTCTGTACTAATACATCCTTTACAACATAATTAGGCACATATGCTACAATTTGAGAATGAAGTATATAAGTTCTGAAAGCCTTTAATGATTTAACCAGATCAGATACTTGTTTCTCCAAGATATTATACTTCAATTTTGCATCTCGAAGCACTTTTCTAAAAAACGCTATAGGCTGCTCACTTACTTCTTCATTTTTTTGTAGTGGCACAACAACAATTGTAGAGGAAGATGTAAATGAGAAAACTTGAAATGGCTTCAAGTAATCTGGATTGATTAAAACAAGAGCTTCTTGGAGAGCTTCTTTAATTCTTCCAAAATATTCCCCTGCATCTTTGTCCCACTTTACTTCAGCATCCTTTTTCAACATATCTGTTATTTTCCTAACAATCCCAGCATAATTTGGAACAAATCTCCTCAGAAAATTGATTTTTCCAAGAAATCTTTGAATATTCTTCTTACTTCGAGGCAGTGGAATTGTCTGTATGGCTTCAACCCTTGCTGGATCAATCTTCACTCCTTGCTTTGAAACTATATGGCCCAACAATTTTCCTTCTTCTAGAGCAAACAAGGATTTTTTAGGATTCAATGATAATCCATATTTCCTGCATTTTAAAAAGGCTTTCTCCAAATGTTGTAGGTGTTCATCATCAGAACTTGAAATTTTTTTAACATCATCAAGATAAATAACTACAAATTTGTCCCCTACAAATGCAATATCCATTTCCCTTTGGAAAGTAGCTCCTGCATTCATGCGGCCGAATGGCATCCTGGCATAGATGAATGTTCCCCAGGGTGTAGTGAAAGCAGTTTTCTTTTGATCTTCCTTCTCCACATCAACCTGATTATACCCGGAAAAACCATCAACCATAGATAATCTGTATGCGCCAGTTACTTTCTGTAAGACAAAGTCCATCTTTGGCAAAGGCTAATTATCCTTTAGTGAAGCTCTATTCAAGTTTATGAAATCTACACATAGTCTTATCTCTCCATTTTTCTTCCTGACGAGTACAAGATTGGAAACCAAATCTGAATATCTTAGAGGAACTATAATCTTTGCTTGTAAAAGTTTCTTTGCCTCTTTTTCAATTGGAGCTAGCAATAATGGGTTAATTTGTCTGAGCTTCTGTCTATGAGGCTTAATCCCATCTTTCAATGGAATTTAATGTTGAATAATAATTTTATCATAAGTTTTTAAATCTTCATATGACCATGCAAATACATTCGTAAACTGCTTGAAAATATCTACATACCTTTCTTTGTATTCCTTTGGAACTCCTTTAAATAGTTTGACCATTTTAGACTCATGTTGAGTTCCTAAATTACAATCCTCCATTTCTCCATCCCGGGCTACCTTTTTCTGGTTTATTGCCACATCGTTAGCATCAAACAGTCTTTCAAGAGGTACTAAACCTCTGGGAAAAATATTATCTTTCAATTGAATTATCTTTTGGTCTCAAATTGTTTGCTTCAGATTTTTACACATTTCACCTTGATCAATTTCTTCCACTTCTAAATCGATTTGTCTATCTTCAAAATTTCCAATCATCTCCAAGAACTGATTAATCTAGTCATCATCCTCAAAGACCTGCCAATGCTTTACATTATCAGGAATTGAAGGCCTGTGTCTCAATTCAATCTCATATCTCAACCTTGGATTGATTGGTGGTTTGAATGTACTGGCTGAAATTGCTAATGAATCTGCCATTTTATTCTCCTCTCTTGGAATAAACTGTAAATTAAAGGCCTCAAAATAATTTTCAACTAGATCCCATACCTCATTTCTATTGGACCTCAATCTAGGATGCTTAGTCTGACACCAATTTTTAATTTGCCTTATGATTAATTCAGAATCACCAAAAATAGAGATAGACTGAATTCCCATATGTTTAGTTGTTTGCAGACTTAAAATCAATGCTTTGTATTCAACTAGATTATTAGTGGATTCAAATTCTAGTTTGAAAGAAAAATGTACAAGGTTACCTTCAGGGGATACAAATATGAATCCAGCTCCGGTGCCTTCCTTAGAAAATGCACCATCGAAATAAAACTTCCAAAGTTTATTTGAATGCAACTCCTTATGTACAATGGCTGAAGAGAGCTGCTTTTGTGAATCTTCAGCAAATTCTGCATCTTCATGCAACATGAAACAAGAGAGATCCTCCTTCTCTTGACCATAAATGGGAGAATTACCTGCATCTTTCTTGGTAGTAGTTTTCAAAAATCTGGTTTCTATGTATAACATCCTTTCCTCCCCATTAAAAACAAGAATGATGGCATATGTGAAATCTAATTTCAAAACTCCTCCAATTCCCCCCCCCCCTCCAAGATCTAGACAAAAACATACCAAATATGGCTGGAATATCTGCTACTACCACATCCATCATAATACTCTTAGCTGGAATTTGGGCTAAAGAAGCAACCATATCTTTGATAAGACCCACACACTTTACCCTTTTTGAATCAAAGGAATAAAGGTCTCTATATGGCTTGGTAATTTTCAAATTTAACTCTTTCATCACAGACAGTGGCATTAGATTATGTGATGCACCAGAAACTAGCATACGATTATGTGAAATGAAATCATGGAGCAGAACTGATATATAAAATGGTGGGACCGAAGAATCTACCTCTTCAACATGAGGTCCAAAAGTAACCATCGGTTTCTCCTCTTGCAAGTTCACTATATCACCCACCTCGTCAGACTGAGATAAATTAATAAAATCTGCAATTTCTTTCTTATAACCAGGTGTTTTGACCAACTCAAGAAGTGGTATTTGAATCTTCACTTTTTCTAACTCTTTTGACAAGCTGAAAGTTTGATTTTGTTTTGTCAACTTTTCAGGGTCTTCTTGGTTTCTGTTTGAATTTTCAGTTTGATCAGAAATAGTTACAATATTCTCCAACATATTAGGATCATTATGTTTTATTTGGGAATCATCAGCTTGCTATTTTTTTGTTCTTTTTCTTGATTCATGGGTTGTTTCCCCTTGTCTGATTTTTTAATTTGGTTTTTCTGTAGTGGAGTCGCCATTGGAGTAGGTACTGATTCTGATTCTTTCTCTTCATCATATTGATCTCTTAATCTCTTTTTTGACCTCAAATCATAATTTTTATGAAATTATGATTGCATAAAATTAGTAAACTGTTTACAGTAATCATCCATTTCTTCTTGATCAAATGAGATATCAGTTTCTTTACTTTCCTCTTCATATTATTTTTCAATTTCTTCTTCTGATTCACCATCCTCCATATACATAGCAGCAATTTGATCTTCATCTTCCTTTTCATTATCATCAACAGAACGTGATGGTGCTGCCTTTATATATAAAGGTGCTTGCACTTGATCTTGATCCTTTCTTTCTCTTTACAAAATCTACAGGGGCTGTTTTCTGAACTGGGGATTAAAAACCCCTCTGTTTTGTTTTTCATGTTTATTGTTGTCTATTTCCATCTTTACTAATTCGTTAGAAATTTTTTTTATGACCTTAGTCATATCATCGATCCTCTGATCTTGAGATGAGGCTTCTTCTTTGGATTTTTCTTTATCTTGAACTTTCCCTGGCAAACGACATATTTTCCTCAATCTCTAAGGCATCAGTTTGAATCTGTTCAAGAGCGGGAGATCTTCTTACTCTCAATGTAAAACTAAAATTCAGCTCAATTACTCCAACAAAAACAACCCTTGCTCCAATAGGAGGAGGTTTCATTTCCAGGGGCAAACTATTATACAACTTATTAAACCTTTTGGAAAAATCATTCATATTTTCATTTGATTTCTTCTTTATTGCATTGAATTCTGTTAAAGAATAACCATGGTCCATTTTTTCTCCCCATATCTGGATGAAATGTCTTTCTAATTCATCCTAATCATTTATTGAACCATTTGGTAATCCTTTGAACAATTTTCTTGCCTCTCCACTTAGAGACTGCACAAAAATTCTCATCACAACATCTAGATGTTCTACATTAAAATTTTCAGCAAATGTGCAGAACAAGGGCAAGTGCTGTTCTACAGTTGTTTCATCTTCACTAGTAAATCTAGGGAGCAACTTGAGATACTCCTGAGGCATTGCATTCATTGGTTGGGGTAGATTTAATGGTGCATATCTATTCATAAAGAAACCAGGGACTGCCATGTTTATGCCCTGATTGATTGCTCCTTGAGCGGGGGTAAAATGGATACCATTTGTAGGTGGGGATGAATGAGGTAGAACAAGTGATATAGGAATAGGCATATGAACAATAGCAGAAGAACTGGAAACTGTATGAGGTTGAGTTTCTGTAAGACGAAATGATACAAACTCAAAATATTGTTCTTCTAATGTTGGTCCTTGGAAATGAATGGGTGAAGGTGAGGATTCTTGGAAAATTAGTTTTTGAGAAATATACTTAGATGAAAAAGTATGTGAACTGCTGCCTGGTGCAAGCAGTGTAGCATCAGGTGTAGAAAATATTTTTATTTTTTGGCCCTTCTTTGAAACTAGCTTTTCTGGATCAGACAAAACAGGAGCTTTTTGCTGAGAGGTATCTGACCTCGTGTGAGGCCTCTTAGAAGCCAGAATTATTTTAAAGAAGCACAACTTAGTATTTCCTCCTCTCCGAACAACCAGAGAAAATATGAACAAAACCTAGGGAAAATTTCGAATCTTCACTCCCCGGCAACGACGCCAATTAATGTTGTACCTTAAGAGACAATCCCTTAACTATGATAAGGAATCAGTGCTTAAGACATATATCTTATTATGTCACGAATGTATATATTTGTCTTTGTATTATCAACCCTCAAATATTAAAGATAAAACCCTTAAATATCAAATATATGAACATTCTGAAATGCTATCTTTAGCCAATATTGAACGAAAAAATCAGAAGAAACAGAAGGGAAAACTTCAAACTGATATGTTGTTTTATACAGAAAATACCATTTCAAAATCCAGAAGAAGTATATGAAGAAATAGTTAAAACATAGGAGCACAAATTAAGGTTTTTTAACTCTGAAATACATAAGTATAAAAAGGTCGGCTGCTCATAACTCTGTTTCATTCATAGATGGAAAAACATAATGTAAACTGAGAATACATTTCAACATTAACAAAATG
This sequence comes from Pinus albicaulis, assembly GCA_034641835.2. Classification (NCBI taxonomy): domain Eukaryota; kingdom Viridiplantae; phylum Streptophyta; class Pinopsida; order Pinales; family Pinaceae; genus Pinus; species Pinus albicaulis. The sequence goes on along the minus strand of CM076582.1, from coordinate 1,432,705,720 downwards.
ATAGAAACTTGCATACTCATTCATTAACTTGTCAATCTCTGAGTCCAAAAATTAAGCTTTGAAGGTCCAGAACTCAAAACCCTCCTTCCTCTTGAAAATTACATTAAATACGGTAAAAAATAGTTTGGAACTTCTGTAACCAATTCTAACTACCAAAACTACTTCATGACTTTGAAGGCTGTCGATTACATGCCTTGAAAATGTATTTTTATAGTTACATTGTCTTCAAAAAATAACGTAAAGTAAGTATCCTAATCTATAGGAATTGTTGATGACGTGGCTTCTTTTCCTTGATCAACTGATTTGTCTTTCTTAGTTATAACAGGAGTTTGAATGCTTGTATTCACTGAACTTATTTCACCTTTGTTTGCTACCTTTCATGGGTTGGTGCCAAAGTGATTTCTGTATTTACTCTTGCTCACGGCCTTCAAGAGCACCTTTTCCTTTTGCTGAAGAAAACCCTTTTAATAAACCAAACGAATATGCCTCATTCATGGAGAAAAACCATTTTTCCTTTGAAAATAATGGAAAGAGAAATGGTGGGCCACGAGAATCGCAATCGCAAGCAGAAGAGGAGCGAGAATGTTTCGGGTGGAGGAAATCGAAATATGCAATGAGTGATGAAGCGAGGGGCGAGTATGATGCGATGAGCGATGTTGTGATGCAATCGCATCGGTGACGAGCAGTCGCTCAATTCCTAATTCTGATTCTGCCTTTGGTGATGTTCCCTTTGAAAAGGCTTTCGGCGATGCGATATGGATCTGTGGACCCGATGACAATAAAAATCAGCATTCATAATCGCTTGAAATATGATCTCTATTTAAACGTGGTTTTAACCCAATACTTAGTGTATTTTTGGGTGTTTCTGTCTATGAAACCAGAATGATACAATATGACACATATGTGTTTCCTCCAATAATTTTGTTACTTCCTCAAACGCCTGCCTCATATTAACTATTGTTGGAGTCCTGTGATTTGGCTTTAATTGTGTTTTTATCTTTGATCTGCAAGTTAAGCCATTGATTTTCTTGCTTTATGCTTAACCTTTATCCCTTAATCTCTAATCTGTGATCTTCATTGTTTGCTATATTGTACAGGTGGCTGGGCTTCCGCGCTGGGGGTTTTTTTCTTCACTAATGTTCATGAGACACTGATAAGACATTAATAATCAACCCATGAATCCATTTTTGCATTGATTTAGCCTCAGTATCGTCATCCTCAGCTTTTGCCAATGGTTTTTGGCTGTGGGAGGGCCTGCAACATTAAGCCACCATTTTAAACCTGCATACAACGATAAAATTGTTATGAAATCCTGCATTTATGGTTTGACTGCTTCAGATGGCTCAGCGAGGGGTTATGGAGCGATGTAGAGGAGGGATAATGCTTAGAGGAAGGTTCTGTCACAGAAACCAGGAAAAAACCTGGGCAAGTTTGAATATTGGCGCGGAAATGATAATAAACAGTTTTGCAAAAAACCGCGAGTGGTTTTCGTGCTGGGAATAAGCGGTAAATGGTTTTATGTTGGGTGGATGCGATACATGCCGGTGGTTGACACGTGTCCCTTAAAAACTGCCCATTTCGCGTTGAAAAAGCATGACGGAGGGGTTGGGTGAAATGGGTGTGAGAATGAATGCGGGCCGTTGGATCTGGGGAAATCAACGGTGGAGAATGCATCACGGAATCACACAAGGGCATGAATGGTGCGAGGGGAGGGGTGAACCGCAATGTGGCAATGAAACGATGACCATCCGATCAGGAGGATCGATAGTCCAGATGAAATCAGCGTGCCGCAGAAATGAATGAATGGAGCAAAGGGGTAGAGAAACAGTGAAAGTGCACTGATTGTTGGATCTGGGGGAGCCAAATCAACGGTCCAAAACATATTAGCGGGATGGTTTGGTAAGTGATGATCGAGGAGGAAAACTGTTGGTGCGATGGAACAAGAACCGTTAGATCTGCGAGATCAACTGCTCAGATCCCATCGGCGGGGAAACATAAGGAAGTGGAAGGAATAGGGGCGGAGCGAAGTCCGATAGCACGAAAAGGGCTAACGACTGAGGCCGACGGTCGCGGGTCCCGGTCACATGGAGAAAGGAGCTAAGAACTTAAACCCGTGGGGGCTTAAAGGTCCGCTTATGAAAAAGCTAGATTTTAAGGCCGAAATGGGGGTTTGTGAAGGTATTTAAAGGTTCCGATAGATATAAAGAAGGGTTCAAAACCAACAAAAAGGAATTTTATTGGTTCAAATGGAACATAAAATGATTGAATTATTCTCCTGCACAACTGTTTTCCATTCGACATATGATGTCACTGCAGGAGTCTCGGGGTACAGCTGAGAACTCCGGTTGGTGCCCCCGCAGTCGATATCCACCGTTGATCTCTATTGCCTCTGCAGTCAACCCAGTCAACTGCGGAAGCACCCATTTCATTAACTATCATGCTCGTAGTGCCCGCCGATTAGGTCATCTCGTTCAGACTTTGAATATCAGCACTCTTCGCCAATTGAATTGATCGACCTTTAATCTTTTGATACAAAACCCACTTGTAAAAAGTTTAAAACAATTAAAATTTAATACATCAAACTATTTTTTTTTTCTTTTTATGCCAAAGTATAAAACTATAATACTTTAACATATTTTCTTTTCTTTCAATTTCAGATTTTTTTTTTTTTTTTTGTATTTTAATATAAAATTAAAAGTATATGTAGATGATCCACAACATGCTCGACAATCTCTTCCCTTTTTAAAGAGTTATGAAAAGATAAAAATGAATAATCTGGTACTCTAAGCAAGAGGGTATACCAGGTTTCCGTGAATTTCCATATACACCTTGGTGATCAAATGGAAGAGAAATGACCAAGGACTTGATGTACGTGCAGGTAATCTCCTCGAATGTTGTGTTTGGTGTATCACAATTATGAGGTAGCAGACTCGGCTTCCTATGGTAAAAGGATTGCAACCAAGAGGGGTCTCCCTTTATATACTCGACGGTACGGGGAGCACAAGTCCGTACTCGCGCTGTCTATGGCCAGATGGCGAATGACAACTACTAGGTTTTAACACGCTGGAACACGTATCTAGCCTAGACCACTAAAAATGTTTCGTTAGGTTTCAATGCTTCCTTAGGTTAATTAAATGAATTTTAAAGTTTATCTTGGATTATGTTTCAGTTTTAAGGCCTCATCGAATTTGGATCTCAAATTTCCCGAATGCAAGCTATATGCAAATGAACATAATTTCCAATTCAATGAATGCTAATTATGAGAAGAATAAATATCTTTCAAACAAAATCAAACAATGACATTATGCGAAGAAATCCACTAATGCATCTAACACAATCAAACGAAAATGAAACTCTTTCCTAGACAATTAGACGCTAGTTATGCAAAAAAATATTTCACTTTCGATGCAATGAAAGAGTGCAAAATATGTTTTTTTTTTAATTTTCAATGCAAAGAAGTACATGATGCACTAATTACATGAAAAATGAAAAAAAACACTAGCTTGAGTATTGTGTAAGAATTGAAATTAAATGGCTCAATCAAATGCAAAGAAAACACAAGAAAGCAATCAAACTAATGTTGCAATCTTCCAAATCAAAAGAAAGTTTTCAAAATGACCCAAAACAAGCAAGGTAATCTATGCTTGGAGCAACAAGGAGAAGAATCAATCGAGAAACTAATTGATCCTTCAATCAAATAAATCACTCAAAAAGATCAAGAAAACTAAGTGTAATCGACCCAAGAATGAGACTAACAATAATCAAAACGACTTGATTTCCGAACAGAAGGCTTAGTGCACCAAGACACTTAGAAACCCTAAGGACTCAATTTACACCGATAAGAAGATGGACAAACGACTGAGAAAAGCAAGTCGACAGCATTAAAAACAGTCCCAAAGGCATAATTACACACAAAAAATAACCCAGAAGCAAGCATAATTGACCAAAAGACTCATTAAGGAGGTCAAACCAAATCCTTCAGGATTCAACGCGACTGTAAGGCTATAATCCACGCCAAACAGGGGTTGGCGCGACTGCAAAAAAAGCAACCTGCAGCAATTGGCACAATTGTTCAAATGAAAAGAGCGCCAAGTCGGATAACTATGGGAAAAAGGGAAAAACCAAAATTTAATGAGCAGAGGTCAATCTTGACACTCTGGAGCTGAACAAAGGATATAAACTAAGCAAGCAAACCAGAAAAAGACAGATAAGCAAATCATTGATTTAAATTGACCCAACAAGATGAAAAAACAAACTCACACTGATCCCTAGTGGAGTCACCAATTTGTTAAGCAGGTAAATCCTCTCTACGGACAGAGATGATCCCTCTAGCCCTAGAGTGGGTCTAGAAACAAAGAGACATGCTAGAGTGTTGATTTCTAATTACTAAATGAAAATAGGACATGGTAGATTGACCTACCTGGAATCCAACGCTGTCGTCATGGCTGTAGTGGTGATGGCCTCTCGCTCCTACCTTGGCAAGTCACAATCCTTCCGCAGTCATGCTCGGATACCTTCACATAGAACAATAAAAAAGAACAACATACGACATAATAATTTCATTCATAACTACTAGCCAGTAAAATAGGGCTAAGCATATTGCATTAAACATCTAACATAATACAAAATGGGAACCAAACAATAGTCACGTATATGTATTGATAGAAGGAAGTGTTACAACCAATGCTTTGATGTCGCAGTCTCCTCCATTGGGGTTCAACCAAAGCGTGTCTCAGATGCTTGTCAGGGAATTTGGACGGTATGAAGGCATGGAATCAAGCTCTCTCAGAAGGCATAGACTCAAGTTCTCTCAACGCAATTCCTTCTTATTCTATCTCTTCAACAATTCAGCTATAGTATGTTCAATTCTCCATGTTCAACTAGCTTATGCAAATAGAGATAGCTTCTTTTTATAGAGGAAAAGGAGGAGGTTAGGATCCATAAAAAGGTGGGAGGGAGGCCTGTCCTTTAGGGAGTTCCCATAAGAGGTGGAAACCATAAACTAAAGGAGGGAGTTCGTGGTTTATTCAGTTCAACCACTCCCAATGACTCATCCTCGAGGTTGTTGGAGTGGAATCTCCACCTCTATTTTTAAAGAAAATTCCATAAATAGCTTGGCGCAGATGGCTAACTGAGACAGAGCACCAGCTGGTGCGGGGCCCAGTGTCAATCTTCCTCTTTAGTGCGAGGGCATAACTGACTATTCACGCTAAGGCAAAAACAAGGGTTTTTGAGTCTCTGCTCAGGGAATTGTCAACATAAGGAATATTACTCTCATGTAAAGGGATACAATGATGGCTTTTGCAAGGCACGACACTGCTTATTGATCACGGAAATGACCCTCCAATGGGAGATATGGGGATTGCAGGGACAGTGACAAAATGTTGTGTAACACTAGCCTAAAATCACTATTATCCAGTTAATTTGGCTATGGTTTCGTGGAGAGAGCCCTCTCCTGCCTAGTAGGGCTAGCTACTAGGCCAAAGTAGTCTGTGGTTACCTTTGCTGGTCTCCTTCTCAACCTTGTGAAATCTGGTGGAGTGATAACATGTTTGATCCTCATCAATGGATGAACCCAAGGGTGGCCGCTCATCCTCCTCCATCACTAGTTGAATATGATCCTACAACTAGCCCTCCAAAAAAGGCTCATCATGCATATTTTGCATATCCTCCTCCTCAACTAACTCATTCTCCACCATATGATGCTCATGCTGAATCATCATGGGTGACTCATCATCCTAAATGTATCCCACACAATACCTTGACTTCTCACCATACACACTAGAATGTAAGTCTGGTATGCTGAAAAAAATTCCACATGATTGTCCATGTTCCCCATAGGCATCCTCGTATGACCCCATGGACCCATCTAATGAGGATTCCTCATCCTAAAAGACAGAAGGAATATTCTCCTACTCTCCCTCAACCATATCCTATGCATATCTCAAGCATGAGTGGTCAAGTCCCGAAGGGTTCTTACAAATGAAGAAAATACCCTGCCTCCTCAACTTATTCTTGCTGCAAGTTCCACCAATCCTTAGCGACTCTGCCTGGGTCAATTGTCTCCTGAAGAAATCAATGTTTTGCATTACTAACCTTTCGGCTAGCCCATTCACAATAGGTAGAACCAACTTTTCTCTCCTCCAAGTGGCCAATAATTTGGATTGCAGTCTCTTGCAAATGGCATCATGGCCTCCCATACATGAGGAAATATGGACTGCATGTGTGCTATGAATGTGTCAGGATGGTGTTTCCTAATGTTGAAAAAGCGTTGGAACATATTTAGGATCAAATTGTTACACTCCAACTCAAACATGAGGTCATAGAATCTAACCAATTCCATGACTTCTAAAATCTCTAGCCTCTTCCCAAAGGTAGGGCCCTCCTTATTATCAAAATCATGTGGGGTATCCACTATCAACCTGAAGACTCTCCTCATAATGTTATCAATGTAAGGATGTGTAGGCATGGTCAACATCATGATACTACTAAGAAAGGAGGAAATTAGAAGCTTGACTCCTATACATGGATGCTCCAAATATTTGTGTTGTACTAAGGCAAGCATTGTTGGTTTTAGAGCCCAAATAAAGCTCTTTCCACCTGAATGATGCACCTTGGAGAGGAGTGAAGCAAGTTATTCTAGTTTGATAAGGTATTTCCATGTAACCCCCATACATCTCAAATATTTCCCAAGTTTGAATATTTTGTGTCCTAACTCATGCGCTTTTTGTGGCTGCTCTTGTTGTAGTATAAAAATTATCCCCTTGGAAAGGGATCGATTGATGGTTGCTGCTAGTTTATTAAGAGAATTATTGAAGGTTTCATCCATGTTTGAGTCAAATTATGTCAAGTACAACAAAAATTACACAATGATGACCAGGTGACTCAATACATAGACTTCTCAAAACATGAGTATGTTTGTTCTGTGACAAATGATGCAATTCCCTCGCAACCTACGTAGCCATATCAATACTATACTAATTAGGACACACCTTCTAAAAAAATTCTCACTTAATGATGGAAACATAATATGTATGTTATAGGGCTTAAGAACGAGGTTAATGATGTTCAACTATAGGGTATAAATATTCAGTTGGAGTTACGTGCCAAGTAAGTTGTGAGATCCTCTTGGAATTGTCTCAAATACACATAATGACCTTCTGAATTACAATGAGTGATTAGGCAGTATGGTTGTAGATTTATAATTTGTCTCAACAGGTTTATTGCACTAATGAAGTGAACTCATTTAAACCTCTCAATGTTGGCATGATTTTAAAGATAATCCTTTCCAACAAGAACATAAACAATTGCAACAAGTTTAGAGATATAGGAACCTGATGTGAATTTAGCACACATACTTCGTCATTTCAGGAAATATAATGGGAGAACCCAACACTGTAATATTCAAATTTAGGGCTCCAATATAGCTAAGTGTCTGACCTTATTTTCCACAATATTCTCATCCTCACAATCCATATATTAATAGAAAAGAAACACACACACTCAGTTTCAATCAATCAAGACTAGTAACCCTGTGCACTAGTATACATTGGCAACCACCTTTGCCTGCTCAAAAAACTACAGGTAAATGTTCTCCGCTGCCAAAAATTCCACAGGTCATTGGATTATTTTATCCATATGCATAAAAATCCCTTTAACTTTGAAATATAATTAACTCTTCAGCACCAAGAAATTTCTCCTTTACGTACGCAAAAATGCATATGGTATTGGTTGGAATCCCGAGAACAGGAGGTTGTAAGTGACTATAGAAATAATATCGTACCACCAGTAACACTACTTCAAATATGGAATCAATCTGCATAATTCCTGGCTTCTACAAGAGATAGATAATTGGATTACAACGATCCAAATCTTACTAGCTCTGCCTTTGACTTTATGCCTCAAGCTATAGGTCACCAAATTACAGGCTATATATTGTTGGAAAGTGTAACTAGGATCGATCTTCATATTGAATATGTAATTATGTAATTATGTAAAGAAGAAGACAAAGCTAATAATATATACTTTTGATATGCTTTCCTCATGGGTTTCATGTGCAAGGTTTTAGGTCAAAGGAATTCTTCTTGATTTCCTCTAGTGATTTGTCTTCTAGTCATAAATGTACTATTTAAGGAGTCATGTATATGAAGTATCTAGTCAGTGAAGTATGCTCTAAACCTTGTCACATAAGCCTTGAAGACTAAAATTCATATGATGGACAAGTCCAGCGTTAAACATCTTCTATAGACATCATATAAGCAATGATGAAGTAGACCTACAAGCATGTTGTAGGGTCGGCCTAAAAACAGAAGAAATGCACTATTTATAAGGGAGCTTCGACTAATTTAAGGATAAGCATTGCGGATGTCTCTGAGACATTTTAGTGTGATGAATTCTAGAATAAATGTGAACTTAAAACAAAATTCAAGTGTGTTAAGGTGCATATCTGTTTGGAGAAGTTTTTCGGACTGCTCTGAAGCAGTGAATACAGATAAATGTTGTGGATTAGTCTGAAGAAGTGTGCTATCAATGTGAGGTAAGTGAGACTAATATACAACTGCAGTACATGCAGAATATATTCTGTGATCTATGCGTAGCAAAGTCTATGGGTAATTCGAAGTAAGGAGCATTCAGAAAGGTCTGTGATCTTCAAACCATCCAAACTAGAAGCATTCGATGTCATACAATGATGTAATATAAGAGATTGAAATATGATGCATAGATATAAAGTATCAGAATTACAATCAATGAAATATCTCTGAATTATAGTATGAGAAAGGGAGGAAGGTAAATATGTGATTTACCTTCTTAAAATAAAGTAATATATCTCCAGTAAATAAAGCTTCAAGGATATGCAAAGTGAAGGATAATATCTCGAATGATTTTGTCTCCAACATCTCACGACCTAGAAGGAGTGTTTGAAGATAAACTTAGAGACCGAGTTCTCTAGTGTTGGTGTAGGTCAGTGAAGGTTGGTGCAGAAAATAAGGATCTACGTTGGAGGTCATCAAAGAAGCTGTGAAAAGGTCTTGGAGGCATACATAGGTCAAGGGTCTGAGTCTTGGTCATGGTACTTTTCATTTGAAAGTCTATAAGAATAATTACTTATGGGTTTTCCTCTCCAAGAGGGAGAGGTTTTAGCCCTGTCTTGAATAGCCTATATTTGTGTCTCTTGTGTTTTTGGTAATTGACTTGATGAAAGACGTAATAAGCTAAGAAGAGAATATATAAGTAAGTAAATTAAGATCACAAGTAATTATCAAGGAGAGAATTTGAATTGATCACAACCCCTCCAAATTCTCAACATGGTATTAGATCCAAGGTGCTAAAGACAAGGGCTACTTAGCAAAGAGTCACTCACGGAAGAAAGAATCAAAGTCAAGGTCAAAGTTTGAATTGAAAAGTAAAATTAATTTGCAAGAAATATTATCAAGCCATTTCAATAAGACCTTCAAATATCATTCAAAGGATCCACTATTCAAAAAGATAATCTTTGCCATCAAAGATCTATATTCAAGTCTCTGTTGGAAGAAATATCATATTTTTGGAAAACATCCTTTATCATCAAGGATTCAAGAATCCCTTCATTGGAGAACTCAATCTAATAAGAGTTCCTATATTCATCATTATCAAAGAAGCTACGAAAAGGAGGAAGTCACTCCACTCAAGTAAGTATCTATGACCTTATTTAAAATATTTCAAGATAACTTATTTTAAAGAGAGAAACAAAGTGGTTGGGTCATCAAACTTTAGTGCATGGAAGAAGAGGACATATTTGAATCTAATTGAAGATGAAGTTATGGACTACATCGAAGGATCTAAAATTCAACCCTCAAAAGAAGATGCTCCAGTTCATGCCAAGTAGATAAAAGAAGAAATCAGAGCCTAGAGGATTCTCATAGAATCCATTAAGGACTCACTCATACCCTATGTATCGAAACTGAAATCTGCAAGAGAAATATATGAGAAACTGGTGGAAATATTCTCTGTGAGTACTGTAGGAGAAGAAATCACTCTGAGACAAGAAATATAAAAAATGGAATTGTCAAGAGAGGAAGGAATCACTTCATACTTTTTGAGGATTTCTGAAATAAGAGACCAGCTGCAGGAATTGGGAGAAGTAATTTTTGATAGTGAGATGACTACAGTGGTGCTGAATGCTCTATTGGAAGAATGGGGAAACTTCAATTTAAGCTTATACAAGAAGAAAGAAGAAACACCATTCCGTGATCTATGGTCTCTATGTAAAATAGAGGAAAAAATATTGAAAGCCAAAGTTGATACAAGATCAAGTGAAGGGAATCAAGCCTTTGTAGCCATGTCCAGGAAGATAGGAATATTCGGAAAATTTGGTCCTTAGAATAAAAGAATAAATATGGAAAAAGTATGATGCTTTGGATGTAATGAACTTGGGAATTATAAAAGGGATTGTCCTAAATTTGGAAAGGACAAGAAAGAAGCCCATGTTACAGATATAAGGGAAGAACCTGATGCAAATAAATCTAAGAAAGAAGAAAGTGAAAGACCTCTATGTTCATATTTCTCCTCAAGGGATTTCTATTGGTTGTAAAATAATAGGAAGCAATGTATATTAATAGCATCATGATAGAAGCATGAAAGGAGCACTTGGTGAAGCAACTTCTGGAAACCTCTCTGATAAACAATATTTATGGAAGGTAGTCATCAAGATCAAGGGTCATCATTCAATAATCAATGTCGAAATAGGTGCTGACATTTTCTAATGGAGTTCTCTATGAATTCACTGGTTAGAAAGAAAGAAGAAAGGTTTAATCAATAATTCTATGCTATAGAATTCTAGAATTAAGATATGATGACATATTGATGAATCAGGTCAAGGGAATTAAGTTCTTCATTCTAGTAAAATTGCTACAGGATGACTCAAAGGGAAAAGTTATGAGGCATATATATTTATATGCTGACACTGGATGCTGTGAAGTCATGTCATATGGTTGCAGGTAATGGAATTCTATCTTTAGAAGTATGAACTAAGGAGGAGTATCTCTTACGATGCAAATGTTGTCACTAGAAGATGAAATTAAATATGTCCTCCTATGGAATATGAGGTACTTGTATACAAACAAGGAACTGGATACTAGAAGTTCTTGGGTATGAAGCCGTGCATAGAAAGAATTGAAGATCATGAAGTGAAACCATGTAAAGAGACGATTATCATCCAGAAACCAAGAAATATGTGTCTAGGAAATCTCCTCAGAATATATGTAGGCTCTGATAAAAGTCTGGTAAATAAGAAGACCCTTGAAGAGAGATATCTTTAGGAGATGTGTAAATATGAATAGAGGATGCTGATGCCTACAGGAAGATGTCATGGTGAAAGATCATCACTGAGGTAACTTTTGATTTAAAAGTTCATATGTATATGTTTAGCTGGATGAGTTTATGTAGGGCGGGGCTGCCAATCATGTGGAAGGATGTAAGATCCTTGGGAAGTTGTTCGAAGGAAAGCAACATGGAATAAAGGTGGACCAGATAAGGAAGACTGATGAATCAATTTCTGATAACTGACATGAATTGTGGGTGAAAGTGATGGAGGATATGTGTCCTATGAAGCCAAAGGTTGAAGATTCATCAATATTGAAATCCATGACATCGAGGGGAGGAATTATTCATGAGCAGCTAGGTGTATCACCATTTTTGCTGCAGGTCCCTCGTTGAGAGGGATTCCGGTGGTAAGTTTATTGCTTGGAAGAAACTTGAGGTATGTCCTTCCTAATTTAAGAGGGAGTGACATATATGATTCTCTAATACATGTGGCATGCACTCATAGACTAGGACTAACAACAGTAAGTCTCAGTGAAGGAGAGAATGGATAGACACAACATTTTGGTCTTCACCTGGGAAAACATAATGGAGAATTGGGTAATCATCTAGAATTTGATACTCTTTGAGAATGTGATAGGGCATTCAATATAAGATTATCCGGGGATCAATATTATTTTAGGGTTGTCTACCCAAGAGAAGAATAGTCCAAAGAATGTCATACTCTAGGAACACCTGGGTGGAGTATGTACCTTGGAGAGACAATGACTATGGTGTCTGTAAGTCATGTGTCTCACCAGAATTGTATCCCATTGTATCGTTGAGAGATGGGGATATTAGTCAAGGCCTTGCACTAGGACAATGCTGGTTGATATGATGCTATACCGATGCGTTTACCAATCCGATTCTTCTTATGAGATTCTTTAGTTTGAAAGTGACCATGTACCTGTATGAATACCTCCCTAGTTAAGAGGGAGTGTTGGAAAGTGTAACTAGGTTCAATATTCATATTGAATATGCAATTATGTAAAGAGGAAGACAAAGATAATAATATATATTTTTGATATGCTTGCCTCATGGGTTTCATAAGCAAGGTTTTAGGTCAGAGGACTTCTTCTTGACGTCCTCTAGGGATTTGTCTTCTGGTCGTAAATGTACTATTTAAGGAGTCATGTATATGAAGTATCCAATCAGTGAAGTATGCTCTAAACCTTGTCACATAAGCCTTGAAGACTCAACTTCATATGATGCACAAGTCCAATATTAAACATCTTCTATAGACAACATATAAGCAATGATGAAGTCGAATACAAGCATGTTGTAGGTTCGACTTGAAAAAAGAAGAAATGAACTATATATAAGGGAGCTGCAACTCATTTAAGGACAAGCATTGCAGATGTATCTGAGACATTTCAGTTTGATGAAGTCTGGAATAAATTAGAACTTAAAGCAATGTTAAAGTGTGTTAAGGTGTATATCTATTTGGAGAATTTTCGCGGATTTCTCTGAAGCAGTAAATATGGATCAGTGTTGCGTATTTTCTAAAGAACTGTGTTGTCAATATGAGGTAAGTGAGATTGGTATAAACCTGCAATACATATGGAATAGAGTCTGTGATCTATGCGTAGCAAATTCTGTGGCTAATTCGAAGTAAGAAGATTTCAAAAAGGTTTGTGATCTTTGAACCATCCAAACTAGAAGCATTCAATGTCATACAATGATGTAATATAAGAGATTGAAATTATATGCGTAGATATGAATCATAAGAATTACAATCAATGAAATATTTCTGAATTACAGTGTGAGAAAGAGAGGAAGGTAAATCTGTGATTTATCTTCCTAAAATAAAGTAATACATATCCAGTAAATAAATATTCAAGGATATGCGAAGTGAAGGATAAGATCTTGAATGATTTTGTCTCCAACATCTAAATAAGCTAGAAGGAGTATTTGAAGATAAACTTAGAGACTGAGTTCTCTAGTGTTGGTGAAGTTCAGTGCAGGTTGGTGCAAAAAATAAGGATCAGGGTTATAGGTCGTCAAAGAAGAAGTGACAAGGTCTTGGAGGCATACATAGGTCAAGGGTCCGAGTCTTGGTCATGGTACTTGTCATTTGAAAGTCTATAAGAAGAATTCCTTGAGGGTTTTCCTCTCCAAGAGGGAGAGGTTTTGGACCTGGATTGAAGAGCCTATATTTGTGTCTCTTATGTTTTTGGTAATTGACTTGATGAAAAACATAATAAGCTAAGAAGATAATACATAAGTAAGTAAAGTAAGATCACAAGTAATTATCAAGGAGAGAATTTACATTAATTTCCGCCCCTCAAAATTCTCAACATATATGGGGGTATATATGCACTCTCCAATTAAGTTGTAGCTTAGTGTCTCACTCACACTTCTTAAATCCAGTGCTTTGATGTTGCACGATTTAGTTCACAGCCACTTCAACATCCATTTTGTTTTTAATTTTTGAACTAGGTCTCGATGCGTTCACACACAACTTGGATGATCATCAATTTGTGTGCATAAGCATTCTATCTTTGGTCTCCTCACAGAATAGAGATCGATGCATATATTTAGTGTACCAATCACAACATAATTGAATTTCACTTTGTTTTGGTCGGACGTCAACTCTCCACACGTAGCAACTACAAATTCACTAGGAATTTCACATCTATTGTATTCGGTCCTCAACATTGGCATGCAATGGAATTTTTTCCTTGATGTGTCAAACAACACATTCCACTAAATTCAGCCCCTCTAGATAAGAACCACAGACCCACATATGCAATCACCGCTCATCTCTTGACTCCTTTAATGCGATTCGTGGCTTCGAACAACTATTAAAAAATTAGTTTATTGTCTCGGGTTTGCTCAACCATCCTCGTTGACTAGTTAATCACTGATAATTTGGTCACATGGCCACATAAAAAGGTGTAGTGATTCTAAAATTGATGGATACGTCAGATTGATGGTTCTACAATGGAATTGAACCTCACCTTGTAAATTTTAACTTGGCTCGTCTTTTGGCTATCTCTCATTGACTCTACTGATCTCATAGAAATGATATTGGATTTTTGGGGAACCTTGGAATGAATCTCTTCATAGCGCACAATACAATAAAAATGAAAATAGTTGTCCTCTGAAATTTGATTTTGATACCAATGTCCAGCTTAGATAATGACTACATCGCTGTCGAACGAAAAAAAAAAACCTTTTCTAGACACTAGAAATTAACCCAGTAATAAGATCTCTGCTACAACAATATTCATACCCCACAAATACATTACCTTTTTGTCCTCTGTTCAGGATATTGAAAAATAAAGAAATGATAATGCGGTTGTACAAAGGAAGCTTGGTACCACACAAATAAATTTGGGTTTTTCACAAACTTGATCAGGCCAAAGAGTCAACACTACCATAAGTTTTGATTCCACACAATATGAAAATTTTAGCCCAGAGGATTAGCAAAACGATAAAACCAAGAAACTTGACCCAAAACCCTCAGGCTGGCATAAAAACCAACTCTAATACCACTTTAATATCCCTTTCCAAATATTTTTGCATATTTTTCCAAAAAATAATTCACCCAGAATTTATCCATAAAATTACCATTCAATTTACAGAAGATTTACATTTAAAATTAAATAAGAGAATATGTGCAATACAAACATACAATATACCAAAAAAATCTCAAATTTATTATAATATATATCAACTGGGGTTTACATGTTGGACTGAGAAAATAGCTAAGATAACTAAGATATAACTAGCCTCAAGGATTTGTTGCAATGTTGCATGAGCCCTCCACCAAAATTGAACTAAACTATCACTGCTAAGCTCTCATGTGAATTTTGGATGAATTCACCAAGGGGAGATGGGTGCTCGCCCAATCTCTCTAAATCACTCAAGGGTTTCTGTCCTTCAACTACCAATGGAGTAGAGAATCAGGTTCTCAACCTCACATACAAGAAGCAATACCAAATCCAATATGTTCTCTAATGTCCCCTTCCTCCTCTTTTTATATATATGATGGAATCCTCTAGAAGCTCCTATTTTATTATTATTTTAATCATTGAGCACATTTACCTTAATTATAATATTCCTTTTAATGTGGGAAAATGGTGAATTTTCCACCATGCCTCCTCAGGTCACTAAAAATTACTTCTATCCATCCCATCGTGTAGATATTCTCATTATGGTTCCCATGAGCTATCAAACTAAGGTGTTCTGCCATGAATTCCTCCCTAAATTCCACCTTAGGCGTAATTAATTGAGTCAGACCCATAAATAACTTAGTTTTTCAAAAGTTTTCAGAATGCAATGGAATGAAAGGAAAATTGTGCGGATGGTGGAATATACCAAGCGAATGCCATCAAACCTCAGAAAAACTCCTCAAAGCTCCTCCAAAAGCCACTAGGGCCTTCCGATGACACCAACTTGCGCCTGTGACCTATCTGCCCCCAACTTTAAAAGTCCATCCTAACCATGTCATAAGGAATACCAGAAAAAGGAACATTAAAAATCCTCTACCCCAAGATTGCTTGCCCTCAAGAAATCCAAATTTGTGGACCAGTATGTTGACCCGATGCAATTGAGACCCAATTCTCCGATCTCATACAAACTGTTGGGTGATGTTGCGCCTGTGTGTCAACCCACCAGGAACAACCCCTCAATGCCTGGATCCTTGACCAATCTATGACTGAGCATGTCATCAACAAATCCTCCTAGATCCCAATTCCACCAGGGAAAAGCATAAGTTCCCCATGACTCTTGTTGTGCAATAACTATGGCTGAGAATGTTGGTCCACTAAATGCGTACCAACTCATCACCTCTCTCCAACCCAACCCCTCACTCAATCCAACGCTAATCTTTCTCTCCTGATGCCAGTATATAATGTTGAAGAGCTACTGACCTCTATCCCACTGGAAAATGAAAGTTGTACTATTTTTCATGTCTAAGGGTCCCTGCTCCACTATGCCCCTTACTAAGAATATCGTACCATCAAGAAGATACCAACTCATGATCTCCTACCAATCTAGTGTATGGAAACCTAAGCAAGGAATAATTCTACTAGGCTGATACTAGTTCCTACTCAACTCCTGATGCTTTGCCTGGATAACAAGCAAAATTAGTCCAAGAAATCCTACCTCCTTCCCTGTAATTGATCAAAGTGGGAAAGCTATGTTGCAAGCTATGTATATGTACTCCTAGAGAGGGTTTAGGCCTAAAAATGTTGAAGCTCTATTATCATCCACTACATTTTCTTATACCTAATCAATGGGTAAACCTAAATATGGATGCACTATTGTTTCCCTCACCTTATAGGAAACTCCACGCTTCTCTAGCCCACCAGTATCCTGCAAAAATATCCTGCCAGACTTCAACACCTCTTGAGGACAAGTGTTTATATATATATTGCCACCCTGCTAGGTTCCTATTAATCTATCTACTCCTCATCAATGGCTAACCCCAAGGGTGGGGGCTCATCCTCCTCCATCACGAGTTGAATATGATCCTCCAACTGGCCCTCCGCAGAAGGCTCATCATGCATACTGTTGTACCTTAAGAAACAATTCTTTTGCTATGAAAAATAATCTGTGCTTAAGACATTATCTAATTCTGTCACAAATGATTATATTTTGTCTCTGTATTAAAAACCTTTAAACATTGATCCTGTAACCTTAAAATATCAAACACATACATGCTTCTGCAATGCCATATCCCACTTATGCTGAAATGAATGAATGGAAGAAAACGAGAAGAGGATTTTAAACTGACATGCTGTTTAGAACATAATCTACCATTTTAAAACCCAGAAGAATTATGTAAAGATAAAGTTAAAATAAAGGAGCACATATTAAGATTTGTTTAACTCTTAAATGCACATGCATAAAGAGACCTGCTGCCCAAATTAATCCATTTCATTCACAGACATGAAAACATTAAGTAAACTGGATAAACTTTCAGCATAAACAGAATGATGGAAACTTGCATACTTCTTTCATTGATTTGCAATTCTTCAATACAAAATTTTGCTTTCAGGCTCCCAAAACTCGGAACCTTCATCTTTCTTGAAATTTCCTTTAAATACAGTATCACAAGACAGTGTCCAGTAATGAAACTGATTCTAACTGCCCTAACTAATTCTAAATGCTTAAACTACTGACTGTTACGGAGGCACATGCCTCAAAAAATGTTTTATTACATTTACATGATTTTGAGAAATAATATAATGGGAATTTGAAAACTTCTAATCTATGAGAACAACTGCTCATGAAGCGGTTGTTGAATCAACGGCTACTTTTGGTTGAGCCATTGGGACCTCTTTTGTTGAGCCCATTGAAAATTTCTTGCACTTCTTCCATAGCTCATTTTGAGTTGTCGAGGAATTTTTGAAACTTTGATATTCTATCTTGAACGCCACAATTTGACTGTGTGTAGGATTTCCTGTAAAGAGAGTCTTCACCATCCATAGCAAATTGAAATGCCTATGCAAGAAGTTAAACATAGTTTCTCCTTTTAAGATCTGTGTCTTTTCATGCCTATTATCTGCCTTACTTTTTGCTAATGTTAACTGATCTTCATAAAAATTCCATGACATGATATTTCCTTTCTCAGTCCAGCATGAAGGTAAACCTGTTTTGGTCAATTTGTCAAATGATATATCAAACTTCTTTACAGTCTCCTTGATTCCCAGTAACCTTTTCTCTGCAACTTTCCGAAGATCATTCTTAATTATCATCTTATTAACTTCCTCAGAATAAAAATATCTGTCTTGTATTCCAATATCTTCTAATTTTTCGTCTGATTTGGAATTGATAAAATTTATAAACTTCCTAGCCCAATTTTCTCTTTTCATGGCTGTCTGTTTTTCAGATAATATCTCCTCTTCATGTTTTGAGATGAGGCCTTTCTCTTTAGCAACTATATTCATGGAATTCCAATTTGACTTCATTTCTGAAATAATCTCACTCCAAATGATATATTTAGCTTTTATAAGTGAGATATTACCTTTTAAATTCTCCTTGAGATATTTAATTTCATCCTCAACTTTTTGTAATTTCTGCTTATTCTCATTTGCTTCATTCCCTAGTTCCTGTATGACTCTGGTGGCCGATTCTAACTCTGATTGAGCTCGCTTAAGATCTCCTTCTGCCATCTTCATCTCTGTGCTGAGCTATGCAATTTGTGCTTGAGGATTTGGATCACCTGTAGGGAAAACAAAAGTACAAGTGTGATTTTCAATATGGTTTTGTAACGAAATAGCAGTCTGCTTCACTTTAGTCAATTCTTCCTCCTTCCGCAACAATTGATGATGCAATTCTTCTTTCTCTTTTTCCACCTCTGCTACTTCTGCAGCCATTGAATGTTCTGCAGTAGGTAACTTCAGCTTTCTTCTTGGGGTGGATATCTCTATTTCTACACTCTTCATGAGCTTTTGCACTGCAGCCTTGTCATTCAGATCCACACCAATCTTCATGATAATATTTTTTAACTCTTCGTTTTGAACTGATAAGGCCCTTGAATTGGCCTTCTCCATCTTGAACTGTTTGATAACTTTTGCAAGCATGTTTTCAGCTTTAACCGTTGTGGCATTGGTCTTGGTTAAATCATTAACAATTAACTGTCCAGTCTGCATATGAAGGTTCATCTTATTCCACAGTGGGATATTCTTAACATCCATAGTTATATTTACCTCATTGAAATTGCTTGAAGATCCAAGGGACATCCCTGTTGGATGTGTTAGAGCCATTCTGAATTGATCCTTTTCAAGGTCCAGTACAGTCAACAACCTAGTTTGATCAACAAATATATGGTGCTCCGCCTGAGCCTCTACATTAGCTTTTATTCTCTGATTTCTTTCTTCAATCTGTGTAAATATTTGTTTGACTGAAGGCATCCTCTCTGAGTAAAGTTCATGGCCTCTAGGAGAAGAGGGGACATTTTGTTCTTCATTGATATGGAAAGTAAAACCAGGTGAGTTTGAAGAATGATCTTCAGCCAATTTGGTTCTCTTTTCCTCTCTCGGTTCTTCATAATCTACTTCAACAACATCATCCCTACCTCTTTTATTTGCCCTTTCAGTTATAACAGGTGTTTGAATACTCGTTTTTGATGCATTTAATTCGCCTGGGTTTGCCATCTTCTCCTGATCAGGTCTGCTTACGTGAGAAAACGTAGCATATCCATTCTCAATTCTTCTCTAGGAAATCACTCCATGCGGATCATATGACCATTTTTCTCCTAGTAGAAAATGTGTCTCTTCCAACATTTTAGAAACTTCATCAAAAGCTTGCCTCATATTGACCATGAAAGTTCCCACACTCATAGGCAATTTATACATAAAACCTTTCTTCATGGGAATAAAGTGCACCTGATCCACATTAAGGCTCTGTCTTATGAATTCCAAGGTGAAAATCCGCATAGGTACAAAATTCGGGAGCCTATAAGGCTCAATACTAGCTCCATACAATCTTATCTCTGAATACTCTTCAAACACAAACCAATCTCCAAATCTGCAACTAGGTCCTAACTGTAGAAACTCCCGGGCTTTTGGTAGAAAACATGGAGGAGGAACTCCATTCAAAATTATATAAGCAATAGACATATAATGACTAGCAAACTCAAATAACCCTGCTTCATTTCCTTCTTTTCTAGTCACGTCAGTCCAAAATAAAACTGATTTCTTTTGCTTGTTAACATCAACTATATTCAACCCCAAACTCATAAATTCTTCGACATTTTGATATAAAAATAAATACACAATTAATGACGGGAATTTAAAGAAACCTGTAAGAGGAAAGGTCATCAACTGAGAATTTACAATCTCCTGCCAGAAAGATGGAATGTCGAGAACAACCCTTGGTTTCATCATCAGCGCGTACATTCACAATACTGATTTATCAATTGTATGGTCATTGTCTTTGCCCAAAATCTCTGCAATGCAACTCAGAATTGGTCTATACTCAGCATTGAACACTTCCAAACTAAATTCTTCTCCTTCTAGTTGAGCTTCCTTTGAATTTGATCTCAAGTAGGACATACATTGATCAAATTCTTCATTTGAAAGGTCCTCAAAATAACGAGCCAATGAATCTTTAGAGAATTGCGGTGGTGACTCGTTTTCAGGAAAGCATAATGCTTGGCGAATTAACTACATAGATACCTACAAGACGTTTTCTCCCTGCGAATTCATTATGAAGCACTTACCAGGGTACATTGAAGAGACCAGCCATGAGATAAACTCGGGAAAGGAATGGGATTTTGGGATACAGGCGGACAATATACCAGAATTATTCATGGCAGAGAAAACTGGGGATTTCTCAGCGTTTAGGGTCACTTGATGATACAATAAGGGATGATTTACAGAAGAGATGGTATACTGGACGTCTTTTTCACTGTCCATGAGGGAGTTAAGGCTTGACGAACCAGATAGAGAGACTCGTTTTTCCATGGCTTAACGGACAACGGATGGCGAACGGAAAGGTGACAGTGACATGGCTCAAAAGGAAAAGGATTGCAAGTGATTTGAAAACGAGATACGAAATTATTTAATAGCTGTGGAAAACCCATATTAAATGACCAAGATGACATGTAAAGCCGCTGACGTGGGGTACAACTGTCCTCCACCTCGCTTTATGACATCACTGCGGGGGCTCCTGGAGTACGGCGGTGAACTTCGACTTGCACCCCCCGCAATGAATCCAAGTCGTTGATCACTGCTCACCCGCGGTCAAACCAGTCAACTGCGGGGGCATTGTATTTGGTAATGAACGAGCTCTTTGTGCCCCCGCATTGACTCATCTGATTTCAATTTTAAACAATCACTACCCCCGCACAAAGAGTTGCTCGAACCTTAAACAGGAAGTAACATACATTCGAATAAAGCTTAACGATAAACTTTAATCTGCAGCGAGCTCGAAGAAACATTTCATTTTTTATGATACAGTATAAATACATTATACTATAGCATATGCTTTTTGAAATTTCAGATTTTTTTGCTATTTTCGATTTTCAAAATAAAATAGAAAAGGATATGCAGATGATCCACAACACATACTGTGCATATCATCCTCTTTAGCTAAGTCATTCTCCACCATATGCTACTCATGCTAAATCATCATGGGTGACTCATCATCCTAAATATATCCCATAGGATCCCCTGACTGCTCACCATACACACTGGAATGTAAGTCTAGTCCGCTGAAAAAAACTCCACATGACTTCCATGTTCCCCAGAGGCATCCTTGTATGACCCCATGGACCCATCTAAATATGAGTCCTCATCTTGAAAGACAAAAGGAATATTTTCCTGCTCTCCCTCTGCCATCTCCTCTACATCTCTCAATCATGAGTGGTTAGGTCCCCAAGGGTTCTTGCAAATGAATCAAAGACCCTTCCTCCTCAACTCATTCTTGTTGGAAGGTCCACCAATCCTCTGCAACTCCACTTGGGTCAATTGCCTTCTAAACAACTCAATGTTATGCATTCCTAACCTTTCATCTAGTCCATGCGAAACAGGTGGAACCAACCGCTCTCTCCTCCAAATGGCCAATAATATGGACTGCAGCCTCCTACAAATGGTATCATGGCCTCCCATACATGAGGAAAAAATGGACTGCATGTGTGCTATGACTATGTGAGGATGATGTTTCCTAATGCTGAAAAAGCATTGGAAAATCTGTAGGATCAAATCATCACACTCCAACTCAAACATGAGGTCATAGAATCTAACCAAGGCCATGACTTCTAGAATATATAGCCTCTTCCCAAAGGCAGGGCCCTCACTTTTACCCAAATCCTGTAGGGTCCCCACTATCAACCTGAAGACTCTCCTCATAATGTTATCAATGTAAGGATGTGTAGGTGCAGTCAACATCATGATACTACTGATAAAAGAGGCAACTGGAAGTTTGAATCCTATACAAGGATGCTCCAAAAATTTGTGTTGTACTAAGGCAAACATTGTTAGTTTTAGAGCCCAAATCAACCTCTTTCCATATGACTGATGCACCTTGGAGAGGAGTGAAACAATTTCTTCTAGTTTTAGAAGGGATTTGGGTTTAACCCCCATACATCTCAAATATTTTCTGATTTTGAAGATTTTGTGCCCCAACTCATGCTCTTTTTGTGGTTTCTCTTGTTGTGGTATACAAAATATCCCCTTGGAAAGAGACCGGTTGATGATTTCTGCTAGTTTGTTAAGAGAATTGATGAAGTTTTCATCCATGTTTGAGTCAAATGATGTCAAATACAACAAAAATTACATGATGATGATAAGGTGACTCAATACATAGACTTATCACAACATGAGTATGCTTGTTTTGTAAGAAATGATGCAATTCCCTAGCAACCTACTCAACCATATCAATACTATACTAATCAAGACACACCTTCTACACAAACTTCTCACTTCATGTTGGAAGCATAATATGGATATTATAGGGCTTAAGAATAGGGTTAATGGTGTTCAACTATAGGGTATAAATCTTCAATTGGAGATCGGTGCCAAGTAAGTTGTGAGATCCTCTTTGAATTGTCTCAAATGCACACTATGACCTTCTTAATTGTAGTGAGTGATTAGGAAATATGGTTGCAGATTTATAATTTGTCTCAACAAGGTTATTGCATTGCTGAAGTGAACTCATTTAAACCTCTCAAGGTTGGCATAATTTTAAAGATAATCCTTTCTAACAAGAACGTAAACAATTGTAACAAGTTTAGAGATATAGGACCCTGGTGTGAATTTAGCGCACATATTTCGTCATTTCAAGAAATATAATGAGAGACCACAACATTTTAATCTTCAAATTCAAGGCTTCAAGATAGCTGAATGTTTGACCTTATTTTCCACAACAGTCTCATTGTCACAATGCATGTATTAGCATCAGAGCAACATATGCACTCAGTTTCAATCAAGCAACATTATTAAACCTGTGCATTAGTATACATCGGCAACCACCTTTGCTTTCTCAAAAAACTACAGGTAAATATTCTTCGCTACCAAAAACAACATATGTCATTGGATGATTTTCTCCATACACATACCATTTCCTTGAACTTTGAAATATAATTAACTCTTCAGCACCAAGAAATTGGTCCTTTACGTGCCCATAAATGTATATGGTATTGGTTGGAATCCAGTGAATAGGAGGTTTTAAGTGACTGTAGAAATAATATAATACCACCAATAACCCTGCTTCAAAAATGGAATCAATCTGTGCATTTCCTGGCCGCTACAGGAGATACATACTTGGATTACAATGATCCAACTCTTGTTGGCTATGATTGTGACTTTATGACTCAAGCTACAAGTCACAAAATTATGAGGCATATATATATGTGTGTGTGTATCACACTCTCCAATTAATCTGTAGCTTAGTGTCTCACATACACTTCTTAAATATAGTGCTTTGATGTTGCACGATTTAGTTCATGACCACTTCAAAATCCATTTTTTTTTTAATTGTTGAACATGGTCTCGATGCGTTCACAAAAAGCTTGGATGATCATCAATTCATGTGCACAAGCATTTTATCTTTGGTCTTTGCAAACAATCGAGATCGACGCATATGTTCAGTGGACCAATCACAACATAATTGAATTTCACTTTGTTTTGGTCTAATGTCAAATCTCCACACGCAGTAGCTACAAATTCACCAAGAATTTCATAGCTACTATATTCAGTCCTCAACACTGGCCTGCAATGGATTTTTTCCTTGATGTGGCAAATGATGGAGCCCGCTAAATTCATCCCCTCTAGATAAGAACCACATACCCACGTATGCAATCATCGCTCAACTCTTGACTCTTGTAATGTGATTCGTGGCTTCAACCAACTATCAAAAAATCGGTGTATTATCTCCGGTTCGCTCAGTCCTCCTTGTTGACTGCTTGATCTATGGTAATTTGGTCACACAACCACGTACAAAGGTGCAACGATTCTGAAAACGATGGATACGTCAAATTGATGGTTCTACAATGGAATCAACCTGTTAGTGTTAGTATTTGCATACTTCCACCAGGGATCAAAACACATTTTTCATGTGCATATTAGGTGTCCCACTCTAAAGAATTTTCAATAATTCCATTAGGTCATGATATAAAATTGTTCCACTAGTGCTTTTCCTTGTCAAATGTCCCATTTTCCTTCACAAGTATATGCTTGCTAGCCCTCTTCCATGTCTTCATCATGCTGAAAACAAGTCTACTTCCATTTCAATTTTATTCAAAATCACACATTGAGTCAGTTTCTTTCATTTCTCATTAGGTCATTAGGGTTTCATTAGGTCAAATCATTGCATTGTCTCATTTTCAATAAAGGGAAGAAAAAGGTGTGAGAGTGATCCCAATAATTTCTCTTTACCATGTAAAGATGATCTCCCAGATGCTTTCCAAAATTGTAATTTGATTTCAAGTGTGAGTTTCATTCCAAGATGTAATTTTATTTTTATTCATGTAATTTTATGTCAGTTTAAATGTAATAAGTACTCAGTATCCCAAGGCTGCCAACTCAAAGTTCCACATGCCAACACATCAAGTGTCAAATACAAAAAATGTCTACTTCAGCAATTGATCAAATGTCAAAGGGAGTTGTCTTTTTCCAAGGGTGCCTATGTCATCATTTTCCACAAGCACTAAACCCTAAATTTCCTCTCCCACTGAGCTAGAGTTTGCTATGGAATCAGAGACATATGAGAAGAGGAGTCATAAGGGAAGTCATTTTAGCAAGTATGAAGCCATCCAAACTCATAAACATCATGCCTCCATCATTTTCCAAGAAGTCATTCTAAGGGACAAATCATTTGCCACTCATAGGGCCAATTTTACTTCAAACTATGTTTCTAACCAAACATAGATGAATTTGACAAAAGTGAGAGATGTTTTTGTCCATAATAGGTCACAAAAGAAAAAATTCCTTCAGTTTTTACATAGGTGTCATGGTTTTATAGAAATTTCAAAAATACAGGTGCCACAGGAGAGTTGCTACACATATGGAGTTACCTTGGAAAAATAAATTTTTCTCATAGTTGGTGTCCAAATGACTTTTTTGATGAGTCAAATAATAACTAGATAGAGATATCTTTCCAATGAGCTATCATGAGCTCAATTTGGATTTGAGGAAGGCCTCCCAACTTTTCCAGCACCAGCACTCTGCATTTCTGCACCCTCATTCAACACTTTTTGACCAGTCTTGGGAAAATCAACTTTTAACAAGTCAAATAAACTCAAATAAGATAATCAAAGGTATATTTTGAAAATAGACAGGATAATATTTCCACCGAGATATCCTTGGCCTAGTTTGGACACCAGGAAGGTCTCCAAATGTGGTCTGCAAAATGGTGCTAGAGGGACGCTGCGTGTTTTCCAGGGATGCTGAGCGTTTGGCTGAAATTACAATGTATTTTTCAACAGTGCTACGCATTTTCTAGGGAGTTGCATGTTCATCCAGTTGCTTCAAAAATTTCTTGCAAGGCCTCAAAACTTCACAAACTCATTTTTAAACCTTCAGCAGTGATTCATCATGACTCAAACAAGTTAGTAAGTTACCATTTACTTCACTCATCTTCATCAGATGTCTTTTTGGATGCATAAGTTTGTTTAGAAGAAATTTGTTGTTTTCTTCTAATGAAAACCCTAGTTTCCCTCAAAACCTAGTTTACACTTCAATTTCACTCCCTAAAACTTCATAACCCTTCCCCCATTTCAGTCTACCCTTTCCCAAACAGCTACAGTGACATTCCCTTTCCCTAAGCCTTCATTTCCTTAAAACCCTAAGCCCTAGGTAAACTAGTTACCCAGGCTCAAAATTCCCTACACTTGTGATAAATCCCTTATCCCAAAACCCTATATATCCCTACTCCCTGTCACATTCCCTAATTCATAAATCCCTACCCTCATCTCCCTTAAGTTACCCTCTCCCATTCCCTAGTCCTAAAAAATCACACTCCACCTCATCACACCTCCCTAGGGTTTTGAGACTAAGGCACCTATGGAAGAAGAAAGAAAGGAGAGGAATCCAAACATAGGAGGAAGATGAATTTTAGGAGGAAGATAGACAACAAAGAATGACATACAAAGGAGGATGGAAAACACTATTGCAAGAGAAAAAATTGCAAAGGCCAAGCACAAATGAGCCCATGCAAAAATTAAAACTTTGACCAAGAAAAAGAAGAAAGAGAAATTAGAAATACTTGCTGAGGTGTCACTTTATGCCTCAATCACTCAATGAGCAAGTACTCCAACAATTTTGGCACATTTTTTCACTCATGTTAATTTATACAATTTTTGATAATTTTCAACTCAGAAATTTTGCTAAAGGCGCAGTGACCTAGACGCTGCGCTCTTTTTTGGGGCCTCTAAATGAAAAATGGTGACCAAAATCATGTTCATAATGATGAGGACATAACCCCTAGTAAGTTCCATAATATTTGGAGGAGAAATGGTCCCTCAAAAATGCAAAAAATCACCAAAATTTCATGTTTCTGCCTCCTTTTTGGCCTGGTCACTGCGCGTTACCAATCTTGGGAGATCAAGTTTTTGACAGGGAAAATGAGAACCATTTTGTAAACTGGAGGTAGACTTTGAAACTATACTCATGGAGCTGATTTGGACACTGGGAAGGCACTCAAAACCAGCTTTGCAAACAAGCTATTTTTTCTGCTTGGACGTTGTGTGTTTGCCAAGAAGTTTCCAATTTTCACAGTTTTCAACAATTTTTCTCCAGTTTGAATTTTCACCTTGGGAAATTAGAAATTAATAATGTAAAAGGTCAAGATGAATGTAAAATTCATGTTTTTACTTTTATCTAGGGTAGATACATTAGGTAAGTCATCAGTTGAGGTCAAATGAATAAGTTCTTAGAGATAGGAATGAGTCACTTTCCTCATCCTATACTCTAGCTTGCAATAAAACTTTTCATGTAAACCTCCCTCATCTCATGGATTCGACCCCCTAAGGCTAGGATGAGTTTTTTTGAGGTCTATATCTTCTTTTTATTTCTCGTTTGTAAGGGTTGGACTCAGTTGGATGCTTGGCTTTTGAAGAGACACACTTTGTATCAGTTCTGAGCAGGAATATTAATCAAATTTCCAACTATTTTTATGGGATCCATGTGGTATGGTGTTTAGTTCCAGTTTATCCTTTTGTGCTTAGTTGTTAGAATGTTTTTTTTTTTTAGTCCATCATTTCATATCTATTGAGTGAATGTTTTCAAGTTTGATGAACGGAATCCATAATTTCTATGCTTTTTTTGGGTAAATATTCACAGTATGTAATTTCTTTAGTTTATAAAGAAGCCATGATTTCACCATGCTCTTTATAGCTCCTCAAATTTCTTGATCATCTCACCATCAAAATCCTAAAAGTGCTAAACCACTGTACCTACCTTGCCCCATAGAACACCTTACAAATTTTGACCTAATTTCCCTTGCCCTTACTGTTTATGGTCCTTCTGATCCAACAAAACCCTATACAATCAAAATCAAAACACCGAGCTATTATACCTAGCCTAATATCTTTTACTCAGCTATCTTTGCTGTGATCCTTACGGAGGGAGCCCTCTCCTTACGTCGTAGGGCTAGCTACTTGGCTATAAGCGCGGTTTGTGGTTACCTCAGAATTGCCTTCTTCAGCTTGAGGTTAAATCTAAGTGAAACATTTTGGTGACTCTGCTAGGGAGAGAAAAATATCATATCTTCCCTAGGAAAGAATGACAAAGTTTAGATATGATTGCTGATGGTGGACAACAATCAGATGCATATGAAGGCTGAGCTCTTCACCTGGTGACTCTAACTTGATGTAAAGACTCCACTGGAGGATCGACCTTGCCAAAAAGAAAATGGAAGGATCTTACACAAAGGTTAGGTATTTAAAGTGAAATTGTATTCAAAATCTAATCTGCTTTATTGTAAATTTCTTCTTTTCTTTTCCTGAAACTATCCTGAAAGTTTTCTCGAGTTTGTTGTATGATAAAGATAATTAAAATCTTGATTCTACCTATTCGAAAAGTGTAAATAACGAGTTTTCCTCTGATCTTGGTCCAAATCCTTTTTCTAAATCTTATGATGACCATATTAAAATTGATGAGCCTACAAAGAGGACAAAGAGGATGTCAGTATCAGGCTATTTTCTCTTTCTTTGCAAGGCAAAGTCAAGAGTTGGTTCAAAAACTTGCCTACCGCGAGCATCTCATATTTCCCACAGTTCGTCAAAGTTTTCCTCGAGAGATGGGTGGTAAAAAAAAACCCTTTCCTAATTCTAAAAGAGTATGACCAGCTAAAAAGACAGCTAGGGGAGACAGTACACCAATTTTCTGCCAGATTCAATCAAGTCTATTATTCGATACTTGGTGATATAAGACCTCCTCCTTGCTCATCTCTCTTACATTACCCAGATGCCTTTGATCCAGAAATGGAGTTTTAGCTGAGAGAAAGGAACCTTGCAACACTTGAAGAGATGCAGAACAATGCAGTAGATGTAGAGGCTCATCTGCTGAACAGAAGGGCAAAGCTGAAGGAAGAAGAGAAGAAGAACATTGCAGAGCACCTGACATCTTCAGAGGTAAAGATCAAAATTTTGGTAAATACAATAGAGGAAATGATGCAAAGGATCACCATGAGAGATGTATTTTCCATTCAAGATCATCATGACCCACTTATCCCAAAAAAATAAAAGATTTCAAGCCCTAAAATTTTTCCTGCTAATCCCAACCACCATAGATAAGAAAATGGATTTGTAGATCAATTCGAGGAGAAACGATCTGATAATCAAATGTGTATGATTGGTGAAATTACTTATATTAATGATTTACCAAAGTTTGATATGTATGATGATGATTATGTTCTCCAAACAAGAGCTAATATTGCAGAGAAATCAACAGTTGGTTTGTGGGAGGAAGTTCAGTTTCAGCAACTTGAAAATAGTGATAAGCCGATGCATATCAGCTATGACAGTGATAAGTAAAGTCTAGAAAATTTGGAAGTAAGTGAAGGATATTTCCCTCTTTGTTTTACTTCATTTCAGTTCATCATAGATAACTTTCATGCGATAAAAAATAAGCACTCATTGAGTTTTGATCTTGACAATCAAGAGGATAATCAAATTTTTGATCAGAGCTCCTTACCCTTGTGTTTCTCCTCATTTGCAAAAATAAGAGAAAAATATAAGCAAGCGGATAAGCGAGTGGTCAACACTATAACTGATGAACAATATCCTAAATTGGTTGAGAAAATAATTTGCAACATAGAATCCTCCTTAGCTCCAGATTTGCAGCCATTGAGTGCCATTGAATGTCGGGTTGCAGATGAAGGCTTGGAAGTTGAAACACATGATCAAATGATGCAAGATGATTTTGTACCATTATGTTTTGAAGAATTTTAGCTTTTAAAGGAAAATTTTCATAATATATCTAAAGCAAAGGATGAGAAACCTGTAGAAAGTCATGCAGTCTCATTAAAATCGATGGAAAATATGTTGCAACAGTATTTTCAAGATTTTCATGACCCTATAGCTGATGTGTTGGATGATATATGCAGTAAAATTGCTTCTCCATTAGCTAACTGTGAGCCTAAAAAGAGTGTTGATATAAACTTGATCCGACAACTGACTTCATTGTTTTGTTCAGAAGGAGTTTCATTACAAAGCTCATACCAAGATTTGCAGTCATATCAGGAGAGTAATGAAGAATATTTTTGTTTTGTTTTTGATCATCAGGAAAAAATAGTTATTCATGAGTTTCATGACCCTTTTGTCAACTTGATGCAGTCATCAAAGAAAGAAAGCACATATGTTAGGAAAATTTTAAAACCAATGTACGAAGACTACCTAGAGCATAGCAATAACGTATTAGATGGGCAAGAAATCAATATGTATTCCCATGAAGATCCTTTCGCAGCATTCTTGAGGTCAACCGATGGGCTCATACAGGTGTCATGGTTTTATATAAATGTAAGAAATACAGGTGCCACAGAAGAGTTGCTACGCTTTTGGAGTTACCTTGGAAAAATCAAGTTTTCTCATAGCTGGAGTCTCCAAATGACTTGCTTGATGAGTAAAATGATAACTAGACAGAGATATTTCAAATGAGCTATCATGATCTCAATTTGGAGTTGAGTAAGGCCTCCAAAAGTTTCCTGCACCAGCACTCAGCATTTCTGCACCCTCATTCAACACTTTTTGACCAGTCTTGGGAAAATCAACTTTTTACAAGTCAAATCAACTGCAATCAGAAAAAAGGAATATATGGAAAGCAGACTGGATAAGCTTTCCAACGAGCTATCCTAGGCCCAATTTGGACACCGGAAAGGCCTCCAAATGTGATCTGCAAAATGGTGCTGCAGGGATGCTGCGCATTTCGCTGAAATTACAGTGTATTTTTCAACGGTGATGCTCATTTTCCAGGGACGCTGCAAGTTCACCCAGTTGCTTCAAAAATGGCCTGCAAGGCTTCAAAACTTCACAAACTCAGTTTTAAACCTTCAGTAATGATTCTTCATGACTCAAACAAGTTAGTAAGTTACCATTTGCTTCACTCATCTTCATCAAATGTCTTTTTGGATGCATAAGTTTGTTTAGAAGAAATTTGGTGTTTTCTTCTAATGAAAAACCCTAGTTTCCCTCAAAACCTAATTTACACTTCAATTTCACTCCCTAAACCTTCATAACCCTTCCCCCATTTTAGTCTACCCTTTCCCAAACTGCTACAGTGACATTCCCTTTCCCTAAGCCTTCATTTCCTTAAAACCCTAAGCCCTAGGTACACTAGTTAAATAGGCTCCAAATTTCCTACACTTGTGATAAATCCCTTATCCCAAAACCCTATATATCCCTACTCCCTGTCACATTCCCTAATTCATAAATCCCTACCCTCATCTCCCTTAAATTACCTTATCCCATTCCCTAGTCCTAAAAAATCACATTCCACCTCATCACACCTCCCTAGGATTTTGACACTAAGGAACCTATGGAAGAAGAAAGAAAGGAGAGGAAGAAAAATATATGAGGAAGATAAATTTTAGGAGGAATATATATAACAAATAATGACATACAAAGGAGGATGGAAAACACTACTGCAAGATACAAAATTGCAAAGGCCAAGCTCAAACGAGCCCATGAAAAAATTCAAACTTTGACCAAGAAAAAGAAGAAAGAGAAATTAGACATACTTTATGAGGTGTCACTTCATGCCTCAATCACTCAATGAGCAAGTAATATAACAAATTTGGCACATTTTTGCACTCATTTTAATTTCTGCAATTTTTGATAATTTTCAACTCAGAAATTTTGCTAAAGTTGCAACAACCTGGACGTTGCGATATTTTTTGGGGCCTATAAATGAAACATGGCCACCACCATCATGTTCATAATGATGAGGACATCAACCCTAGCAAGTTTTAGAAGATTTGGAGGAGAACTGGTCCCTCAAAAATGCAAAAAATACCAAAATTTCATGTTTCTGCCTCCTTTTTGGCCTGGTCGATGTGCGTTTACTAGTCTTGGGAGATCAAGTTTTTGACAGGGAAAATGAGAATTTTTTTTGAAACTGGAGGTATATTTGGAAACTAGACTCAGAGAGCTTTCTAATGAGCTATCATGGAGCTGATTTTGACACTGGGAAGGCACTCAAAACCAACTTTGAATATAGGCTATTTTTTCTGCTTGGACGCTACACATTTGCTAGGAAGTTTCCAATTTTCACAGTCTTTAGCAATTTTTCTCCAGTTTGACTTTTCACCTTGGGAAATGAGAAATGACTAATGTAAAAGGTCAAGATTAATGTAAAATTCATGTTTTTACTTTTATCTAGGGTAGATACATTAGGTAAGTCATTAGTTGAGGTCAAATGAATCAATTCTTAGAGATAGGAATGCGTCACTTTCCTCATCCTATACTCTAGCTTGCAGTTCAAAGTTTCATGTAAAACTCCCTAATATAATGGATTATACCCCTTGAGGCTAGGATGAGTTGTTTTGAGGTCTATATATTCTTTTTCTTTCTCATTAGTAAGGGTTGGACTCAGTTGGATGCTTGGCTTTTGAAGAGACACACTCTGTATTAGTTCTGAGCAGGAATACTAATCAAATTTTCATCTATTTTTATGGGATCAATGAGGTATGGTGTTTAGTTCCATTTTCTCCTTTTGTGCTTAGTTTTTAGAATGTTTTGTTTATTTCATCCATCATTTCATATCTATTGAGTGAATGTTTTCAATTTTGATAAACAGAATCCATAATTTCTATGCTCTATTTTGGGTAAATATTCACAGTATGTAATTTCTTCAGTTTAGAAAGAAACCATGATTTCCCCATGCTCTTTCTAGCTCCTCACGTATCTTGATCATCCCACCATCGAAATCCTAAAAGTGCTAAACCACTATACCTACCTTGCCCCATAGAACACCCTGCAAATTTTGACCTAATTTCCCTTGCCCTGACTGTTTATGCTCCTTCTGATCCAGCACAACCCTATACAATCAAAATAAAAACTCTGAACTACTATACCTAGCCTAATATCTTTTACTCAACTATCTTGGCTGTGATCCTTGCGGAGAGAGCCCTCTCTTTGCCTAGTAGGGCTAGCTACTTGGCTAAGCATGGTTTGTGGTTACCTCGGAATTGCCTTCTTCAGCCTGAGGTTCAATCCCAGTGATAACATTTTGGTGACTCCGCTGGGGAGAGAAAAAACTCATATATTCCCTGGGAAAGAACGACAAAGTTTATATCTAATTTCTGATGGTGGACAAAAATCAGATGCATATGAAGGCTGAACTCTTAACTTGGCAACACCAACTTGATGTAAAGACTCCATTGGATGATCGACCTTGCAAAAAGGAAAATGGAAGGATATTACATAAAGGTTAGGTATTCAAAGTGGAATTGTATTCAATATCTAATCTTCTTTCTTGTAAATTACTTCTTTTCTTTTCCTGAAACTATCCTGAAATTTTTTCGGAGTTTGTTTTATGATAAAGATAATCAAAATCTTGATTCTACCTATTTGAACAGTGTAAATACCGATTTTTCCTTTGATCTTGGTCCACATCCTTTTTCTGAATCTTATGATGACCATATTCAAATTGATGAGCCTACAAAGAGGACAAAGAGGATGTCAGTATTAGGCTATTTTCTCTTTCTTTTCAAGGCAAAGTCAAGAGTTGGTTCAAAAAATTTCCTGCTGCGAGCATCTCAAATTTCCCATAGTTCGTCAAAGTTTTCCTCGACAGGTGGGTGGTAAAAAAGAATCCTTTCCTAATTCTAAAAGAGTATGACCAGCTGAAAAGACAACTAGGGGAGACAATACAATAGTTTTTTGCCAGATTCAATCAAGTCTATTATTCGATACCTGGTGATATAAGACCTCCTCCTGGCTCAGCTCTCTTACATTAGCCATATGACTTTGATCTGGAAATGGAGTTTCAGTTGAGAGAAAGGAACCTTGCAACACTTGAAGAGATGCATAACAATGCAATAGATGTAGAGGCTTATCTGTTGATCAGAAGGGCAAAGCTGAAGGAAGAAGAGAAGAAGAACATTGTAGAGCACTTGACATCTTCAGAGGTAAAGCTCGATATTTTGGTAAGTACAATAGAAGAATTGATGCAAAGTATCGCCATGAGAGATGTATTTTCTGTTCAAGATCATCATGACCCACTTATCCTAGAAAATAAAATATTGCAAGCCCTAAAAATTTTCCTGCTAATACCAACCACCATAGATCAGAAAATGGATTTGTAGATCAATCCAAGGAGAAATGATATGATAATCAAATGTGTATGATTGGTGACATTACTTATATTGATGACTTGCCAAAGTTTGATCAGTATGATGATGATTATGTTCTCCAAACAAAAGGTAATCTTGCATAGCAATCAACAGTTGGTTTGTGGGAGGAAGTTCAGTTTTAGCAGCTTGAAATTAGTGATCAACTGATGCATATCAGCTATGACAGTGATGAGGAAAGTCTAGAAAATTTGGAAGTAAGTGAAGGATATTTGCCTCTTTGTTTTACTTCATTTCAGTTCATTAGAGATAAATTTCATGCGATCATAAATAAGCACTCATTGAGTTTTGATCCTGACAATCAAGAGGATAATCAAATTTTTGATCAGAGCTCCTTACCCTTGTGTTTCTCGTCATTTGCAAAAATAAGAGAAAACTATAAGCAAGTGTATAAGTGAGTGGTCAACACTATAAATGGTGAACATTCTCCTAAATTGGTTGAGAAAATAATTTGCGACATAGAATCCTCCTTGGCTCCAGATTTGTAGCCATTGAATGCCATTAAATTTCAGGTTGCAGATGAAGGCTTGGAAGTTGAAACACATGATCAAATGATGCAAGATGATTCTGTACCATTATGTTTTGAAGCATTTCAGTTTTTAAGGGAAAATTTTCATAATATCTCTAAAGCAAAGGATGAGCAACCTGTAGAAAGTCATGCAGTCTCATTAAAATCGATGGAAAATACGATGCAATAGTATTTTCAAGTTTTTCATGACCCTATAAATGATGTGTTGGATGATATATGTAGTAAAAACCCTTCAACATTAACTAAATATGAGCCTTCAAAAGTGTGTTGATATAAACTTGATACAACAACTGACTTCATTGTTTTGTTCAGTAGGTGTTTCATTACAAAGCTCATACCAAGATTTGCAGTCATATCAGGAGAGTAATGAAGAATATTTGATCATCAGGAAAAAAATAGTTATTCACGAGTTTCAGGACCCTTTTGTCAACTTGCTGCAATCATCAAAGAAAGAAAGCACATATGTTAGGAAAATTTTAAAACCAAGGTACGAAGACTACCTAGAGCAGAGCAGTAACGTATTAGATGGGTTGGAAATCAATATGTATTCCTATGAAGATCATTTCATAGCATTCTTGAGGTCAGCCGGTGGGCTCATGCTTTGCAATTTCATCAAGATTCAATATGTTGACAAGTTTTCATGGGAGTTGCCTTTTAGTAGTTCTTTCTTCTTGCTCATAAGCAAGCACTTGTGGAGAATTCAAATAGTAGCTAGAATGCTTACATGGTTGCATTGGTTGTTCCATTTCACTTGATCAGGTGATGAATGGATCAATTAGAGTAGGTTTGGTTGAATAAGCTCAATTATGAGCATCTTTTTCAGTTTCTCAATTGTGTTTTAGTCTGAGTCAGTTCAGTTTATTGAGTCAAGTTTCTTTTAGTATTCAGGTTGGTTTTAGCTATTGAATCCATTGCGAAATGAAATGGGAACTTGGTCTATGGTGTTCTTGACACCTCCAAGGAGCTACCATCCCCACCTGGAGCCAATGTTAGTGTCAGTATTTTCATACTTCCGCCATGGATCAAAACACATTTTTCATGTGCATCTTAGGTGTCCCACTCTAAAGAATTTTCAATCATTCCATTAGGTCATGATAAAAAATTGTTCCACTGGTGGTTGTCCTTGTCAAATGTCCCATTTTCATTCAGAAGTATATGCTTTCTGACCCTCTTCCATGTCTTCATCATGCTAAAAACAAGTTTGCTTCCATTTCACTTTTAGTAAAAATCACTCATTGAGTCAGTTTCTTTCATTTCTCATTAGGTCATTAGGGTTTCATTAGGTCAAATCATTGCATTGTCTCATTTTCAGTAAGTGTGAGAGTGATACCAATAATGTCTCTTTACCATGTAAATATGATCTCCAAGACGGTTTCCAAAGTTGTAATTTGATTTCAAGTGTGAGTTTCATTCCAAGATGTAATTTTATTTTTATTCATGTAATTTTATGTCAGTTCAAATGTAATAAGTACTTAGTCTCCAAGGCTGCCAACTCAAAGTTCCACATGCCAACACATCAAGTTTAAAATACAAAAAATGCCTACTTCAGCAATTGATCAAATGTCAAAGGGAGTTGTCTTTTTCCAAGGGTGCCTAAGTCATCATTTTCCACAAGCACTAAACTCTAAATTTCCTCTACCACTGAGTTAGAGTTTTCTATGGAATCAGAGACATATGAGTAGAGGAGGCATAAGGGAGGTCATTTCAGCAAGTATGAAGCCATCCAAACTCATAAACATCATGCCTGCATCATTTTCCAAGAAGTCATTCTAAGGGACAAATCATTTGCCACTCATAGGGAAAGTTTTACTTAAAACTATGTTTCTGATCGAACAAAGATTAATTTGACAAAAGTGAGAGAGGGTTTCGTCCGTCATAGGTCCAAGAAGAAAAACATCCTTCAGTTTTTACATAGGTGTCATGGTTTTATATAAATGTCAAAAATACAGTTTCCATAGGAGAGTTGCTACAATTCTAGAGTTACCTTGGGAAAATCAAGTTTTCTCATAGCTGGAGTCTCCAAATGACTTTCTTGATGAGTCAAATGATAACTAGACAAAGAGAGCTTTCCAATGAGCTATCATGAGCTCAATTGGGAGTTGTGGAAGGCCTCCAAAAGGTTCCTGCACCAGCACTCGGCATTTCTGCACCCTCATTCAACACTTTTTGACCAGTCTTGGGAAAATTGACTTTTGACAAGTCAAATCAACTCCAATGAAAAAAAAGGTATATTGGGAAAGTAGATAGGATAAGATTTCCAACGAGCTATCCTGGGCCCAATTTGGATACCGGGAAGGCCTCCAAATGTGGTTTTCACAATGGTGCTGGAGGGACGTTGTGCGTTTGCCAGGGACATTGCGCGTTTGGCTGAAATTAAAGTGTATTTTTCAACAGTGTTGCACGTTTTCCAGGGACGCTGCGCATTCAACCAGTTGCTTCAAAAATTGCTTGCAAGGCTTCAAAACTTCACAAACTCATTTTTATACCTTCAACAGTGATTCATCATGACTCAAACAAGTTAGTAAGTTACCATTTGCTTCACTTATCTTCATCAAATGTCTTTTTGGATGCATAAGTTTGTTTAGAAGAAATTTGGTGTTTTCTTCTAATGAAAAACCATATTTTCCCTCAAAAACTAATTTACACTTCAATTTCACTCCCTAAACCTTCATAACCCTTCCCCCATTTCAGTCTACCCTTTCCCAAATCCCTATAGTGACATTCCCTTTCCCTAAGCCTTCGTTTCCTTAAAAACCAAAGCCCTAGGTACACTAGTTACCCAAACTCCAAATTCCCTACACTTGTAATAAATCCCTTATCCAAAAACCCTATATATCCCTGCTCCCTGTCACATTCCATAATTCATAATTCCCTACCCTCATCTCCCTTAAATTACCCTATCCCATTCCCTAGTCCTAAGCAATCACATTCCACCTCATCATACCTCCCTAGGGTTTTGACACTAAGGAACCTATGGAAGAAGAAAGAAAGGAGAGGAAGTCAAATTGAGGAGGAAGATAAATTGTAGGATGAATATAGACAATAAAGAATGACATACAATGGAAGATGGACAACACTACTGCAAGAGACAAAATTGCAAAGGCCAAGCTCAAACGAGCCCATGCAAAAAATCAAAATTTGACCAAGAAAAAGAAGAAAGAGAAATTAGACATACTTGTTGAGGTGTCACTTCATGCCTCAATCACCCAATGAGCAAGTACTCCAACAATTTTGGCACATTTTTTCACACATGTTAATTTATGCAATTTTTGATAATTTTCAACGCAGAAATTTTGTTAAAGGTGCAACGACTTGACGTTGCGCTCTTTTTTGGTGCCTCTAAATGAAAAATGGCCACCACCATCATGTTCATAATGATGAGGACATCAACCCTAGCAAGTTTTAGAAGATTTGGAGGAGAATTGGTCCCTCAAAAATACAAAACATCACCAAAATTTCATGTTTTTGCCTCCTTTTTGGCATGGTCACTGCGCGTTTACCAGTCTTGGGAGATCAAGTTTTTGACAGGGAAAATGAGCACCATTTTGGAAACTGGAGGTATATTTGGAAACTAGACTCAAAGAGATTTCTAATGAGCTATCATGGAGCTGATTTGGACACCAAGAAGGCACTCAAAACCAGCTTTGAAATCATGTTATTTTTTCTACTTGGACGCTGCACGTTTGCTAGGAAGTTTCCAATTTTCACAGTCTTCAGCAATTTTTCTCCAGTTTGACTTTTCACCTTGGGAAATGAGAAATGACTAATCTAAAAGGTCAAGATGAATGTAAAAGTCAATTTTTTACTTTTATCTAGGGTAGATACATTAGGTAAGTCATTAGTTGAGGTCAAATGAATCAGTTCTTAGAGATATGAATGAGTCACTTTCCTCATCTTATAATCTGAGCAGGAGTATTAATCAAATTTCCAGCTATTTTTATGGGATCCATGTGGTATGGTGTTTAGTTCCAGTTTCTCCTTTTGTGCTCAGTTGTTAAAATGTTTTTTTATTTCATCCATCATTTCATATCTATTGAGTGAATGTTTTCAAGTTTGATGAAAAGAATCCATAATTTCTATGCTCTGTTTTGGGTAAATATTCACAGTCTGTAATTTCTTCAGTTTAGAAAGAAACAATGATTTCACCATGCTATTTCTAGCTCCTCACCTGTCTTAATCATCCCACCATAAAAATCCTAAAAGTGCTAAACCACTGTACCTACCTTGCCCCATAGAACACCTTGCAAATTTTGACCTAATTTCCCTTGCCTTGACTGTTTATGCTCCTTCTGATCCAGCACAACCCTATACAATCAAAATCAAAACCCTGAGCTACTATACCTAGCCTAATATCTTTTACTCAATTATCTTGGTTGTGATACTTACGAAGAGAGCCCTCTCCTTGCCTAGTAGGGCTAGCTATTTGGCTAAGCGTGGTTTGTGGTTACCTCGGAATTGCCTTCTTCAACTTGAGGTTCAATCCAAGTGATAACACAACCCTCAGCTTGTAAATTTTAACTTGGCCCATCTTCTGGTTAGTTATATGTCATTGACTCTACTGATCTCATATTAATGATATTGGATTTGGGGGAGAACCTTGGCATGAATCTCTTCATAGTGTGCAGTCCAATAAAAAGGAAAATCATTATCGTCTAAAATGTGATTTTGATACCTACGTCAAGCTCAGATAGT
Source organism: Pinus albicaulis (assembly GCA_034641835.2). Lineage (NCBI taxonomy): Eukaryota > Viridiplantae > Streptophyta > Pinopsida > Pinales > Pinaceae > Pinus > Pinus albicaulis. Next base: position 1,432,666,419 of record CM076582.1, on the reverse strand, counting down.
GACTACAGCATTTTTGAACGATCAAAAACCTCTTCTAAATGCTAGAAATTAACCTAGTAATAATATCTCTGCTACAACAATATTCAGATCCCACAAATACACTAGTTTCTTGTCCTCTATTCAAGATATTGACCAATAGAAAAATGATCATGCGGTTGTACAAAGGAAGCTTGGTATCGCAAAAATAAATTTGGGGTTTGCACAAAATTGATTAGGGTGAAGAGTCAGTGCTGCAACAAGTTTTGATTCCACACAATATGACAAGTTTAGCCCAAAGGATTAGCAAAACGATCAAACCAACAAAATTGACCCAAAACCCTCGGGATGGCAAGAAAACCAACTCTGATACCACTATAATATCCCTTTCAGAATATTTTTCATATTTTTCCAAAAAATAATTCAACCAGAATTTATCCATAAAATTACCATTCAATTTACAGAAGATTTACATGTAAAATTAAACAAGAGAATACATGCAATACTATCATACAATATGCCAAAACAATCTCAGCTTTATTATAATATATATCAACTGGGGTTTACATGTTGGATTGAGAAAATAACTGAGATAGCTAAGATAGAACTGGCTTCAAGGATTTGCTGCAATGCTGCACGGGCCATCCACCAAAAATGAATTGAATTGCCATTTCTAATATCTCCTGTGAATTCTGGATGAATTCAGCAAGGGGAGATGGGTACTCGCCCAATCTCTCTAAATCACCTCAGGGGTTTTGTCCTGGGGATACCAATGGAGTAGAGAATCAGGTTCTCAACCTCACATACAAGAATCAATACCAAATCCAAGATGTTTTCTAATGGCACCTTCCTCCTCTTTTTATAGATATGATGGAATCCTCTGGAAGCTTCTATTTTATTATTATTTTAATCACTGAGCACATTTTCCTTAATTAAAATATTATTTTTAATGTGGGAAAATGGTGAATTGGGCACCATGCCTCCTCAGGTCACTGAAAATTACTTCTATCCATCCCATACTGTAGATATTCTCGTTTTGGTTCCAAGGAGCTATCACAATAAGTTGTTCTGCTGAGAATTACTCCCGAAATGCCACCTTAGGTGTAATTAATCGAGTCAGGCCCATTAATAACTCAGTTGTTCGAAAGTTTTCAGAATGCAAAGGAACAAAAGGAAAATTGTGCGGATGTTGGAATATATCAAGTGAATGCCATCAGACCTCATAAAAACTCCTCAAAGCCCCTCCAAAATCCCCCAGTGCCTGCCAATGATGCCAACCTACACCTGTGACCTGTCTACCCCCAACTCTGAAAGTTTATCCTAATCATGTCATGAGGAATACCAGAAAAAGGAACATTACAGAAAATAAATACAAAAAATAGAGCAGTGTGATTTCCGCTAATGATATCTAAGCTGAAAAACACACAAGTAATTTGAAAAACATGAAATTGCGCATTCAGTAAGAATTCCAATTCATATAGATTTTTCCAAATACTGAAGAAACGCAATAGAAAAATTGACAGAAAACCATTCACACATGTATCTCTGAAAATTTTCACATGTAACCCTGCTTATAGAAAATTATATTAATATCAAAGGTAAACACAAAGTATTTTTTTTCAAAAAAAAATATGAACCTTTGTTCTGTCTTTTGGAATAACTTTATAGCGAACTATTTACAAACTGAAACCATAATTCTAGGAAAATTTAATTACAAACTATTTTTAGAAAATAAATCCTATCTCTTATGCTAAATATAATATGCATTTACAAACATAAATACTTAATGTTAGTCTCTTGACTTCATGGTACATGATAAACTACTTGTAATAAAAAGTGGAGTTGTAGCTGGTAAAGTTGCTGAAGAAAAGAAATGAAAATAGTTAATTGATAATCTATCGTAAAATATGGTAATCCTTTGTCTTGTGCCTTAGAATCAAATATTCGTTATTGTGCTCAGAATATCCCATCTCGTTAGACCTCTGATTTTATCCTCAGGAATGATATCAACTGCATAAACATATCCTCCAGATAACTTTAACAAAACTGATATATTTATCGTTGCCAAAATCTTGCAAAATATTTGGGCATTGGAAAAATAATTGGAAATATATATCAGGAGGCATTCATGTAATTCATTGCCAAAACAGAGCAAATTAGCAGTGAACAAACTAGCGCTGACAAAATAATTGTCAGCTTTCTATGTAAAACTGTCAAAAGGAATGCTGACAAATTAATTGGCAGCGTGGTTAATAAAATCTCTCTTGAGTGGCTTTGAAGCCATGGGTAAAATGTCTACCTCATCAATTTTATTTGTTTTCACCCTTTTATTATTTCTGGCCTTGGCCTTGGGGCCCTACTTTTGCTGCTTGGAACTAGAATATTTTTTCTTGTTTATCACCATATCCTTTAATGGTGAATCATCTAACTCAATAACCTGGTTTATTGGGTAGGGTTTTGCTTCAGTTTAAAATGGAGCTTGAATTTGTTTAGTCTAGTATAGGGATTTCTAATCCCATAAATTTCAGCCATGGGAGGTTATTTTTTCCTCTTCCCCTGCACCTTGTTAAATATACCCTCCCTTGTTTCACTAGGTCCGTCTTTTTCCACCTCAATTGGTTCATCTGCAAGAATTTGTTCTGGAGGGTCTGCAACCTTGGCTTGCTCTAGTTCATGGGGAGGAGACATGATTTTCTCTCTCATGGCACTTTTGGTCTTCTTAGTATAAACCCTTTTCAATGTAGGTATTGGAAGAGGGGTTTCAAGTTGTGACACCTTCCCCTTAATTTTGTTTTGAATGAAAGAGTATTCCCCTGAGGTTTTAGCAACTTTAACAAAACCCTTATGTTTCCTACGTTTGTTTGTTTCAGGCTTAGGGTTTACTGTCTCGAAGAACCCTCCCCAAAATTAAAAAATGTTCCCATGTTCTATTTATCTTCTTTAAATTATCAACAACGATAATTTATGAAAAACAAAGTGAGAAGGTGATATTGGCTTGGCTCGAACCTTAGCAGACATTTTTCTGAAAATCATTAACAAAAAATATGGCATATTCATATGCATTTTCCTAGAAATGTGTGCTAGAAACTTACGGTGGTACATACCTATTCTGTGGTAGCGCCCTTCACAGGTGAAATATCTACGAATAACATTGGGATTCTTGTGCCACTCCTTTTTAAGCCAGGTCCTCTGCACACCTAACTGTCAGGGTTCATTTCTATGCTCATCTTTGAGGAAAAATGGAATGTTGATACCTGCTAGGGTTTGGTTCTTAAACCAGCGATATCCATCCACCGGGAGGCGTGTTACCTATGAAATTGTGTCCTCTATGACCAAGAAGGAAATGTCAGCGATGCTAACATTCTTCATGTCGAACCCTTTCGCAAAAGCTTGAGCCACTCCATTGTGATAGCCATCACATCTTAAACATAACTCTTCCCATCTTGCTTGCCGAAATTATTTCTAGAGTTTTGGGATGAATTCAAGGATCCTCAAACGACTACCTTTCCCCATGGTTGCTAACAATAGACCACAAAATATGGAGATGATGCTAAAATGGTGGCGCTAATCTATGTCGCGAAGAAACTGATTTGTGGGTTGTTCTGTTGGAATGATAATGAAATGTATGACTTACGTCTTAATCAACACATCCATCATTCACCTGTAACGAACTCATGATGACTAGACTTTGTAGGTTGGGAGAGAATCATATCAACTGTCATCCCAATACTCCGCAACAATCATTGAATCATGTCGTTGACATTTGATTTTCCAGTGCCAACTGTCGCTAAATAATAGGCTACGCTGTTCAGTAATTTGGCACCGAATTCGTTTTAGCGTATGGACCATATAGTTGTCATTTGATTTGTCAGTAATTTTCTTATTTTGTTTTTAAACCAACCCGCAAAAATTAATTGTCAAGGCCATAAAAACAAAAAATTAAAGGAAAAACTTTAAACAACTATTTCAAGTGAAAGAAACTTTTTAATCTGGAATCTCAAACTATGATAACATGTACAATAATTCAAATTTTACGATTAGAAATAAACTACTTCGCTAAATAGTCACAAATTTCTATTTATAAAATGAAAGTAATTTAATAAATTTAATATTTTGTACACCATTTTTTAATAAAAAAATTCTAAAATTTAACACATTTTCAATATAAACTTACTTATCTATATAATTATTAATAATATCTAATTATTGGGCCAGAAACTCTCCAACATATTATGGTAGAGATGTTATAACATAATGTAATAATTTAAGTTGGTCAAACAAAATAAAAATAACTCTATACAAGTAAAATGAAAATGACCCACGGTATTTATGTGAAATATAGTTTATTTAAAGGGTAAATTAAACCAATTTAGATCTATCTCTACAAAGCACCAAAAATGATCAAATCTCTTAAAATGCAAACCTTTTTTTACAGTGAAAAAAGATTCGATCCTTCTAAATACTTAGTAGATCCCCATATAAAATATATCTAAACTAATCAATTATAAAATTTAATTATCAAATAATCTATATCATCTAAAAATATAGTAACTAAATACATAATAACTGTGCCACAGAAATCATGAGCCATCTGTTGATTAAAAGATTTTGATTTAAGATATAATTATCATTATATATTTAAGTTTAAGGATTAATTTAACTCATTATCATCCATGTTGTTGTTAATATTATTACATCTTTAATATTCAATTTGTTGTCTGGTTCAAACACCTGAGTCAGCCACACTTCCTATATCATCTGCATAACATTTCCCAAAAGAAAAGAAATGATCACTGCATTTAATTCAGATTGTTTTTGGTTCAACTTTCCTCAACTCCTAACAGAATTTGGCAGCTTTGAATCTGATGGGGTACATGTAGGAATTCTGATAAGTAAAACGTATTATCTGGCCTGCATGGAGTGGCCTGCCACCATTAACGAGGCAATCGTTGTCTGTAATGCGCTTGAACAGGTTGGGATTGACCACTTGAGCAGAAGCGAAGGAGCCACAGTAAACATGAATGTCTGATGGACTGCAACCAGGCTGTATTATGCATGATATTACTATTTGGACCACGAATTGAGGTATCCCCGAAGTCATGTCTCGGCTCTGGGAAATGCTTATGTCTCTGTATGTACACATACCTGCAAATATCAACAGGTGATCTCATCGAATTATAAGGATTCTGAACATCATCAATAATTTTTTGAAAAATTACAATGAGAAATGAGAAAAGTATAGACTCTACAATGTTTTGTTGGGAGTAATACTATTGAATAAATAAAACAAAATAAAAGTTTTCAATAAAACAAAACTTTTGGTCGATTCAAGCTGCTGAAAACTCTTTCGAATGGGTTCTACGGGAGAACTTTTGAGATGATGCAGGAACCCTAAACAATATACAATTTCATGATGGAAGTGAGAGTAGTCTAATTGTTTTATTTTTTTAAATTTGTTTGAAACTTGGTTTATTAGAATGGAGTTGTTTAAGGAGGTTGAAGAATTTGGGCAAATTTTTTTTAAGAAATTAATAGCATTTGAATCATGCTTTTTAATGATAGAAATAGATTCAACACCATCAAAAGCTTTAAAAACTTCTAAGTCATCCAAAATATTGAAGTTTTGATGATTATAACCTTTATTTACAAAAATCACTGTCTCTATTTTCTTAAAATCTTATCTAAATTTCCATAATTTTCAAGGCAAAAAACAGTTTAATACAATTACAAATTTGATATAAAATATGAACTTTTATATAAATATTTTAAATTTTTTTGATATATGAATTTTTATTGAAGTTTGTGTGTTTTTTTTTAAATGTAAATACCTACTGAGTAAGTTTTTTGAGTTTTTTTGGTTTTTTTTTTTTAATATGTTAACTCTCATCATGTGTTTTTTATTTAATATGAGATTTTTGATATGTGAATTTCCATCTGAGTGCTTTAGGTTTTTTAGTTTTTCTAATATGAGCAAGTCAAGTCAATAATGAAAATGAAGTCCATCGCCAAAAACCTGGTGTCTGAATCACATTTTTAACGTACATGTTTATCGTTTCGTGGAGTACATCGTTTCTCGTTTCGTGTGGCATTACAATGATTTATATCTTTCTCTAGCGGCGCACAGAACCCACTGTACAGGGCGCATGCTTGTACCATATTCGTTTTTGTTTTTATGAGCTTGCACACCTTTAAAGGCTCTGCAGCTTCATTACAAGGAATTTCATACCATGAATTCCAAATTTATTTTTCGAACCGAACAATGTCTAAAGCAAATCACATGGAAGACATGCCAGTTGGAATTGTTTGGCTACAGCTATGGGTGGAGACATCACACTATATAAAAATTTAGAACCTCATATTTTTTTTCGTTTTTAAATAAAAATTTAGAACCTCATATTTTTTTTTGTTTTTAAATCTAAAGCTTAAGTAGACAAGAACTGAAGGGTAGATGAATAGGATTGTAGGTTAAATTTTGCCTTCATATCAATTTCTTCAAATCCTTTTTCATGTATTATTATTTAATATATTTTTTCACCAAAACCATTTGATTTTGGAGATGACTGAAGTAATATGAAAATATTAATAGAGGGAAATAATAATGTGGAACTAAATTCATATAAATGGATAAAGTTGTATGTTTAAAATCAGTTTCTTATATATAAATTTAGTAATATGAAAAACCTTTAAAGCACTCAGATTGTAAAGAACAACTTAAATTTGTGTTTTAATAAATATTTATGATTATTCTGAGTAAATTAAACTTAATGAATAGGAAAATCATCCAAAACATATAACAAATAAACTATAGCAATATTAATTAACATGAATAAAGTCTAACAATTGATTTAATTTATGTCTATCAATTTCTTTAAATAGTTGATTTTTTTCATCTCTATCAACATTCTAAAATATTCCCAAATATATCTATTTAATTTGGTTCATATCTATACAATTTCTAAAATATTCCCAAATATATCTATTTGATTTGGTTCATATCTATACAATTTCTAAAATATTTAAAAATATGCCACCAACTTAAAATCCAATTTCTAAAATATTTAAAAATCTGCCATCCTAAAAGGGTCATTCAGACTCAATTTAAAACCTTTCAGAACCCGTTCTTTTTCGAATACCTCTGGCCTAGAAAAATATATTCTCAGATAGATATATGCTAATTTAGCAGGTAGAATAAGCTGAAAGGTTGTATAAACATGATAATTGAAATCCAAGGAGGTTTCTTCTATAGATAAATTCAGTAAAAGTTTAAAAAAATCTAAACCTCGCCAACTTACTCATAAGCCTCCTGGCAGGTAAATTTTGAATGCCCTGACTGCCTGCAGCAACATCACAATAGTTAGATTATTTTAGAGTTTATGGTATTTCAGATATTGTTTTGGTTTGAAAATTTATATATAAAAAGTCTATTAATATTAAATAAATATGTAATTTATTATTATAATTTTTTTCCTGTAATAATTATTTGCAAATGAATATTGTTGATGAGTTTCAAACTAATTAGTATAGCTTATTATTATTTTTCATTTACATGTAATTATTATCCAAAAAAATTTATGATTTTATATAATGAATCATAAAAACCAAAATTTTAAAAATTTGTAATTTATTATAAAACTGATATTTTATAGTTGAATATTATCATTTTTTTCAATTAACCATTAAAATTTTGAAAGCAATAAATGTAAGATAAAAATACTTTCTCATTATTAATGAATACAAATGATCAGGTTATCTGGTAAAAATCGTAAGAATTTCAGCTCACTTGATCTCGGAGTTGCATGGCTGCCATCGTAAGATCGACTTTGTTGAGCTTCCTCTAACTGACCTGGAGGCCACTGAGCTATGTTCAAAATTCCAACATTATATTCTGCTCCTGCACCATCCCACAATTAACCAAACCAAAAAAAAAATCTTATGAATTATTTATGTAGAGTATTCCAAATGGTGAAAAGATAGCTGAAGCCCCCACAACGATAACAATTTGACGAACTAAAAAGGTTGTATCTAAAAAAAATTATAGATTTCTACATTCAAAACTTTTACAAATAATTTCTGGATCTTACTATTACAGATTTTCGACATTCAATTGGCTAGAATTGAGCAAATTTTGTAATTAATATAAAAATTTATTTCAATATAAATTAAATAATTAGCTGAAAGTTTCTTATTTCAACCTCAGCTGAATGAATCCAGATTGACTAAATGTGAATATTAAATAAATATAATGAATATAGATATTTGACTGTTAATTTTCTTTTTATTAAGATTAAATATATTTAAGTTTTAATTAAAAAAATTCTATTTAAACATATAATTAAATAATTATTATTATATAAAGAAAAGAAGTATTTATGTCAAATTTTATTAACACAACTGGTTAAATCAAATTTCAGAAAGTGTGGAGACAAGTTAAATTCAGTTAACTTAGTCATAGGTCAAGCATGATAAAATCTCTAATAAACTCAAACTATTTGACAAACAAATAAACAAAAAATACTTATAACATAAATTACCATTATTCATTTAAAAACATGTGCATCTACTATAGAACCAGCAAAATAAGGAATACTTGCAAATATATATATATATATATATATAATCTTACATTTAGAGAAGAGTGAAAGAAAGAATTATAATTATATTAAAAGATACCCATAAATTCATTTTACTTTTAAAGATGGAAAATGAAATTTTAAATTCATATTGTAACTTAGAGTATCATAACTTATTTTAATTTAAAAATTCAATACTTAATTTATTTTAATTTAGAAACTTAAAGTTTAAAGTTTATTCATATTGTAATTCATTTGAACTTTAAAATAAAGGAGATTTTTTTTTATTATAATTTTAATATAAATGATTTTATCTTTATGTTTATTATTTACTATTTATTAATTTGTATATAAATATATAAGCAATATTATAAATATACATTTAATTAAATATTTTATCACATACATGTATAAATTCATTAAAACTTTAAAAACATACATAAATAAATAAAACTATTTTACTATTATTTTTCTAATTTTTTATTATTATTCATATTAAAATATTCACATAATGTTTTCCATAAATATGAAATCAAGATTTTCAAATAAAACACCCACATAACACCTTCTAGAAACATAAAATCACAATGAAATATTCTAATATTATAAATTGAATCCAAAACTTTACAACATGGGTTTATAATTTTTGGTAAAGGAGAAAAAAATATATATTAATTTTTTATTTATTTATTAAGTTAATTATTCACATCTTAAAAAAGACACAAGAAGTTTCATTTAAAAAAAAAAAAAAAACTAACTCTGAGTGCAACTTATTAACCATGATATTATTATAGTATATTCAGAGTGCAACTTATTAATCATGATATCAATAAGTTGGTCATGATCTCTGGACACCCAATAACTTGTAAAATCTCAAACATATTGAGCTTAATAAAGTTTATACTTAATATTTAGTTTAAGGAAATTTTTTCAACTTGAAAAAAAATTGGTGATGGCATTTTGTTGTGGGAAAATAAACTTTCTATTCAATAATAAACTAACTAGCCTTACAATTTGATTTGGACTAGAAAACTTAAAAAAAAAAAAAAAAATCTGCCACCAACAAACATGTATCTTTCCAACCCAATAACCATAAATTGAATAACATGAAGAACAGTTTTGAGCGAATATTCTGTTACAGACATGAGGAATAATAGTTTCAATGCAAAAAATGAAGTTTTGGGTTACCTGCAAAGAGTCTTACGAGAGCAGAGGCAGAGGCAGAGGATAGATAAAGAAGAAGCAAAGTAGAAATCCTTTTGAGAAATAGTCCGTAAGTCATGCACTCCCTGGCCATCACAAATTCTCTCTTAAAAATCTTCTCGCAAACCCTGTTACGATACTGGCTTTCCAGCACTCTACAGAAATAAACAAACAATCCTACTAGAGGTGACAATCCCATTCAATGTTCAAATGTGTGCAAATTCAAAGTTCAGACCTCTGCAAATTCGTATAACTTAAAAGACAGTAAAGCCAAGGAAGGACAGCAGGAAGGGGTCTGGAAAGCACAGGTATCAAAGCAGTGGTCATGATAGTGGCCTTTCCTTCTCCTTGGAGTCAGTAAGATGCTCTTCCGTTCCTGTTATGATTGTAGCATTGCTTCTTTGTTGCCAGAGGGCATTCATATTATTTATGTTAATTGCTATATTAGATTGTGGCAGTACTTTTTTTTGGGTTATAACTTAGGTATCTAGTTGAAATTACAAATTTGAATTATGAATTTTCCATGTTTGGGAAATTTATAAATTACTAAACCCATATCTACCTTTTTAAAAAAAAAAAAAATCACATTTTTTTTGTGTTCTCCATTCTTAAAAAATACTGAAAAATTATACTGAAGCAATCCCAATTAGATTGAAATAAGGATGCAATTTTAGCTGAGTCTGCTTGATCTTCTTCCTGGTTTTTCTTTTTACTATTTTATTGATTCACAGTTCCCAAACTGAAAAGGTATTAGGTACGGTACAAACATCAGATTGGTCTGTTTTGATTGATAATTACTTGACAGTACTGGGTTTCTCTATTTATTTTTCGTATTTGCTATACTCTTCTGCTTGGTAGTACCTGCTAACCTGCTACGCTGTGGTAATTGTGGTAATTCTATATATGTCATGATTATCAGAATGTGTAAAAATGTGTAAAAAATCATTTTAACTTAAAATTGAGTTTGAAAATAGGTCAAAATCCTTTTTATTTTATATATTTTTCAATTAAAAATCTGTTTGTTATTCATGATTATCAGAATGTGTAGAAATTCATTTTTATTTAAAATTTAGTTTGAAAATAGATAAATCCTTTTTATTTTGCATATTTTTCTACTAAAAATCTGTTTGTTATTGGAGGGAGAGGTTTAAAATATTATAATTTAATTAAAATAATATTATAAAAAATTTTAATAAAAAAATATTTTTAAATAAAAATGAGAAATTTGTATTTGTATTTAAACACGAAGAAGAAACAAAGTTTTGTGATTATATAAGTTACAAAATTTACATTTCATATTATTAAGATATTTCATAACTTAAGTCAATTTATTTAGCTTTAAGGAATAGAGGATTTTTAAATCTCCTAATCTTAATTTACACCCTTTATTAGCACATAACTTCACATTTTTATTGAGATCACAAGAACATAGAAATATGATGTAGAATATAATTTTTTCCATAAAAAATTATGACTTTCCTCCCTTATTAGAAGAGTCATTCACCAAATATTGAATAAGGAGGGAATCCCCCAAAATAATGAGGGAAATTGCCTAATTTTGCTAGGCTAACTGAATCCCTTAGGGGAGGGCATAAATTTCACCTTTGTTTTTTTTGTCATGCATCATACCCACTATAAATGCTCTACAACTTTAATTTTCTAGGGGCCATAGAGCACCCCTCCCCTCATATCACTCTTAAAAATTATTTAATTATAATTAAAAATATAAATATAAAAATGGTTAATTTTATATAATATATATTTAATTGTTAAAAGAGTTTTTTATTAATTTTTAATGTCCTTATTTAATAAAGATAAGTGTACAATCATATTAAAAAAAGAGAGCTGAGAACGATGTCAAAAACCCAAGATCTGAAGGATGTCAAAGGGAAGGAGGTTGGGAAGCGAGGAGGATTGTATGCTTGGCAGTAGGTGGCAAGCCTCTGCATACGCTTGGATCGTACATGTCAACACTCTAGGTTGCCTTGGGAGTGATGAAGACAGGGAACAGGGTACTAGGGTTGCTTTGTTTCGAGGGTCAGGTTATTGTTGTTGGTTTTGCCATTACCTTCATCCTTTAGTTGCGCGTGCTTGTCGAAGGAGTTTAACAACTATTTTTTATGGTGAAGTTTCGGAAGAATGGTCAACCAACGTGATTGTGTCAACCTGCAACCCGAACCAAAGGATATTCTGTCAGTTTTCGATTTGGATATTACTTAGCAGAATTTAGAGAAGGCTTTTCATCCAGGTAGGCCTTCAGCAGGGAAGGGGAGAGGCTAGAAAGTTGATTGGATCTAGGATGGAGGATCAGGGTTTCTGGAGGATGGAAAGGCTTGTGTTTCAAAGGTGGAGGTATGGGGTCCTAACAAGGAACTTCATGAGAGAAAGGGTTCAACAGAGTTCCCGACAGGATATATAGCGGAAGCATCGGTGGGGATCCAAGTAAGTTCAAAAACCCCTGGTTTCTTTCATGCATCTGGTGTATTTTCTGGAGGAATAGAAGATGTTGTTATCAATGGCAGTATTAGGGGAAATGAGGGGTTAAAATCATGTTTCATAGCAGATTTGGGTAACTCTAAAGTTGTAAGGGGGACATGGGTTGACAGTGCCCTTGCATGCAAGAGCCCACTTTTTTAGAAGACTAGAGAACCCAAAATCTATCAGGGAAATATTAATCCGGAGGTGTTGACTGAAGAAGGCTCATTTCAGGGTTTCAGGGCCCTATGCGAAGATGCAAATGTAGAATCGATGGACCTCCGTGGTAAAAAAAAAGGGGAGGTAGTCCCATGAATAGCGCGATGGTAATTGAAGGGGAAGGGTTTCAACTATTACAATCCTAGGAAGCGGAGAAGCATATGTTTGTTCTTAGTGAAGCAGGTTGCCTTTGGTAGCCAGGACTATAAATAATCAGATCAGGACATCGAAGAAGCGGCAAGGGTCGCACTCCGAAGAAGGGATCAATGTGAAGGAGCCTCGGTTGGAGGCATGTGATACAGGGAGGAACATGAACACAGGGGTGGAGAGGAAGAAAAGGAAGTTTGTCAAAAATAAGGAGGTAAGTTAGAACTTGGTCCTTGGAGTTGACATCCAAGTCGATAAGGTTATGGAAGTTGCAGAAGTAACTTTGGTCGGAAGAGCGAAGGGGAAAATATAATCAGCAAATTTTGTCTCAGAATGGATTTCTAAAGCATGGAAGCAGGCCCCTTATCATCAAGTCAAAGGGACTACTCTAGCCAGGGGTTGGTTTATGATCAAATTCAACAAGGGAGAAACTCTATAATGGGAAATGCGGCAGAATTTGTGCTTTGGTAGAGCGCCAATCCTGTTTAAAAGATGGAATTCATTATTCGACGCCCATAGGGAAAAGGTGGCGGAGCTCCCAATTTGTGTTAGACTGTTGGGTCTCCCTTCATATTTTTGGACGGAGGGGGTGTTCAAAGCTATTGGAAATACCTTGGGTTTGTTCCTGGAGGTAGACATGTATTTTCTCGAATCAAGGGATAAGCATTTAACATGTATCCTGATTAGATTGGATCTGAGGGAGAGACTAGCAGAGGAAATTCATCTAAAATACAAAGAAATATCATATAATTAAATCATAAACTACGAATAGCTCCCCTTTCGTTGTCACAAATGCCATAAATATGGCCATTTAGCACAAGACTGTCCATTGTGGATCACAACGAGAAGAAGACACAGAGGGGTATAAGAAAATTCCGATCACTCTTGGGGGGGAGAGGAGGAAGTGGCACAAGAGGAGGATATGGGGATTCGTCAAGAAGGAGAACAAGAGCAGATGGAGATTCAAGAAGTCCAAAAAGCGTGTCACGCCAATTTTTGGTCATCTAACCATGTATAATTAGATGGATCGAAATACATCATGTAAGACCAATTTTACCATACTAAAATTGCTTTCACTAAGAAATAATTTAATAAACCATAGTTTATCAAGTTATTTCTAGTCCAAAATAGAAAACCCCATGAGGAATAATTAAATAAATCCTTATTTATTTGATTTTCCTCTAGGAATAATTAATTAAAATTCTGTTTAATTATATTCCTCATCATATTTAACCTAATTAATGAGAAATAATTAGATAAATCATTGTTTATCTTATTATTCTCTAGGAATAATTAATTAAATCATTATTTAATTAATATTCATAGTTAAATTTGACTAAATCATTTAGGAATAATAAAATAAATCATTATTTTTTTAATTATTCCTTGATCCCATCATCGAAATGATAAATAAATATTTATTTGTTTATTATTTCTAAATAAAGGGATTTAACCAATTTAAATTCCTTTTCCCTCCAACAAAATATAATAAAATATTCCAAGAATTTAGATCTAGATTTTGGTTAATAATATTTTATTATGCACCATTATCAAGGATAACTCAATATTTTGTTATAAATAGAAGGATTTTTCCATTCATTTCTTATCTTTGATCCTTTTATCTTGGTCATTCTTTGATCCTCTTATCATTTTCTCACTTTTATTTTCTTTTGTTTTTTGAGCTCTCTTTGAGTTCTACACGTCTTGGGTATTCTACAACCATTGAGAGAGAAACTCTTAAGCTAAAACATTTAAGGACAGCCAAGAACCCATCCCATTGAGGGGGACTCTCTATGTTTCCTTCCCAGGGGTTACATAATACAAAAAATTCTTTATAATTATTGTCTTGTCTATAGGATATTTTGGAGAAACTCTTATTTCATTTTGATGTTTAGCTGCTTTATTTTGCATAGATCTGGGTTTATTTTGGATTTGTTTCGGACGTCTATTGCAGATCTAAGAATTTAAATAGCCACATTTTTTGTTAGGGTTGTTTGTCATGTGCAAGTAAAGTGATCTCTTTTTGTACACTTGCATTAATATTTCATACTAACAATTGGTGACTCCACAGGGTTTTATTCATATTTTCCTATGTGGTCGTTTCCTTCAGTACCTAGGGTTTTTTATTCAACTTTATTTTTTAGCTTCTTAATTTTTTTTTACCTTTTATGCCCTAAAAAAGTAAAAAATATAACTTTCACATGATTCTGGGTGTTTTCAACAAGTAAAAGGTATCAGTCGTGACATAGACGAAAAAAAAATTTCCGCAACCTGCCACCGAGACTCTTGGAAGTTCAGCTTTCACTTTTCAGCCCTAAACCTGTGATTTTGAGGCTAAGATAGCAACTTTCAGGCCAAAAACTGCGAGTTCACCAGTCAGTAGGTCAATACCTGTGAGCTACATTTTCTTACGGGGTTTTTTCTGTAATTTTTAGGGTTTGCTGCAAGTACTGTTCAAGGTTGATTGACCTATGTCTCCACCCATCTTAGGTCTGGATATGCTCAATTTTTCTGTTTGAAGTGGGAACAAGCCTCTTAGGGCTCTAGTATGCTTCCACCTTTTTAGGAAGGGTTTAGCTGAGTAGGTAGTCTAATATTTTGCAACACTTTCAGCCATTTTTTGGGGTCTGGTCCCTCTTTCTTTCAGATCCATTCAGATCAGTTATTATCTCATCCAAAACTCCATCTTGAGTCTTGTTTGACCTCTCCCTTAGGGTTCCTCTTGTTTCCCTTAGGGTTTTAACCTGTCGCCTCCCATTTTGTAGTAGTTTTCCCTCTAGTTTTTTGTGTTTTCAGCACCTCTTTTCAACAGATCTAAGTCATTAGATCCCTATCCTTTAGACCTTAAATATTTTGGCCTTTTTGTGTGTTTTGAGTCAATTTCGCCCGCCTATAGAACAATTGCTTGGGAGCCCTTATTTTTGGGTTAGAATTTATGCATCTTTAGCTATTTATTTCACTGTTGCTTTTAGTTTTATTTACAGTTATACAACATTTTTTATTTTTTCTTTATACACAACCATCTAGGCTTAGTTAAAATTAACACACAGATCACACACACGCACACCTAAAGCGAAGAGTGCTTAGTTTATACTTCCAAGCCAAGACTTAAACATCGTAATTAATTTATATGCCCCTCTGTGCCTTTGTTTATTCTCTTCCATATGATTTGGGTATCTGTGTCTTGTGATCATTGCACCCCCAAGGTGTTTATCCTAGAAACTCCTAGGCCTTTATCCTCAGTTTCCACTAGGATGACTTACTCCACCTCGTCGTCGCTAAATCAGTCCTTCACCGAGTCCCTATATCGACTTTGATTATGGTCCATCGGGCCTTCATTCTGATTCCAAACCCGGTTCCCCTCTACCTCATTATCCCACCATGTCAGGTGCCAATCCAGGTACTGGTCCTAACGCTAGTGGTAGCCCTAGACCTAACTCTGGATCTACTAGTAGTGGAACCAATACCGGAACCATCACGGCTACTCCCTTGCTACACTTTATGGCAAGTTTGAGCCTCCTCGATTTTAGCCAGTTAATCAATGACCCTATACACGATAATCCAGGTTGGCTTGTTATGCCAACTAAGCTTTCTTATAACATCCCAAAGTTCGAAGGCAACACTGGAGAGGACCCTACCAATCATGTCTGTTACTTCCACATGTGGTGTTCGTCTAACTCCATTACTAATGACTCTATCCATCTTTGGTTATTCCAGCGTACACCCATGGGTGACGCTACTAAGTGGTATGTCGACCAGGCCTCTGCCTCTCATTCCACTTTCGTGACTCTTGTGAAAGCGTTCCTATCCTACTTCCAGTTACCTCTCTGATATGATACCAGTACTGAATTGTTGACCGCATTCCATTAAAATTTAGCCACCCGCCTTTTTGACCATGTCCAAGATTGGCGTAGAAGGAGGAGCTTATGTTGAGCTCCTACATTTGACGACCGTGTCTATATAGATTGGTTTCTCAGGATGATCTTTCCCTCTATCGGTAAATATGTCACATCTCACTTTCCCCAGAAAGAGGAAGAAGCTCTCCAAATCACCTTGAAATTTGACCTCATCTATGCTCAGTCTAGTTATGTTTATATCGTCTTACTGGATCTTCCTAGACCTGGTTGTGCCAACACAACGGGGGCATATCACACTGCCGATGGTATCGTTGGAGCTCTTTCACATCTGTATACTCATCCTCCCATGGCTTATGGTTTCCCCCAGGGAGGGGCCAGCTCCTCTAGCACTTATCCCCCTCCCAGCAACATGTATCTAGGACAAAGCACATTTTCCCCATTGCATCATCTGATGCCAGGGCCTGCGATTTATCAACTTGTTTACCCCAATGTTGCTCAACCTCCCTACTATATGTATTAACAGCCTAGTGCTCCAGCCCCTCTAGCATTAACACCCTAGCCTCCTATGCCTTCTCAACCTCTGCCGCAGTAGCGACCTCCCCCTCCAAGTCAGGTGTATGTGCAATAGAGCGCGACTTATCCTCCAAACTCTAAGAAAAAGAGGAAAGGCAACCAAAATCAACCAATGTAAGGTAATCAAGGGAATCAAACTAATCCGCCAAACATTAACAACCAACAATAGGGCAATCAACCCAAGCAGGATAGGCCTCTTCGTATGAATAAGTCGTGTTATTGTTGTGGTGTGCATAGCCATTATACTCACGATTGTCCCCTTTTACCCCAAATGTGTCAGTTGTGGGAAGCACAAACGACTTCTAGAGGACAACAAGCCTTAGTTTCAGATCCTCTGAATACTGCACCTGTTCAGCTGGCTATTTTTACTTATCCCTTCCCTCAGCAAGGGTATGTGGCTACCCAACCCCTTCAAGGTCAGGTCACCCCTCAAACCTCTCAGTCTGGTACCTTTGATTACTAGATTCTAATGATGAATTATGATGTGGTTAATACCACAGATGTCAACCTTCAAACTCAGTCGTGCCAATATGGCAAGCCACCTGCTTCCTCTACAACCAAGCCTCAAACCACTGCTTCCACAAAGTCTATTTTGACACCAAATTTACATTTACAGATCCCTCAACCATGTGCAAAGGTAATTCCTAAGATCCCCAAAGGGCCATTACGCCGAACAACTACTTCCTCCAAATCCGCCCATAATTACAACATAATAGATGACTTAGCACAATCTCCTGTTGTTATGTCAACGCTGTAAGTCATCTAGTCGTGCCCTTCACAACATAAAGTTCTATTATCTACTCTAGGAATTGTGGACCCTTCAGATGATCGTTTAATCATCTTTGATGTTTAAAAATCAAATCATCCCCCCTTACCTTCATCCGTCGCCTTCAAAATACCTCTCAAGATCACGAATTCCCATGTTTCGTGATGTATCATTGACGAAGGGGCATCCACTTGCGTGATTTCTGCCTCTATTTGGAAGCAACTTGGATCACATGAGTTAGTCTCTTCCACTATCACTTTGCGTGCTTGGGACGGTCACTCTTCTCAGCCCCTTGGCATGTTCCACAATTTTCCTGTTACTCTTACGGGCAAGACTGCTTGCATTGACATTGAAGTCATTGATGCCCCCTTGGATTACAACATCATGTTGGGTCATAGTTTCACCTATGTGGTGTCTACTATCACATCTGCGATTCACCGTAAGATGTGATTTCCTCATAATGGTAATATCGTCACCATATATCAGTTGACATATTACGAACCAACGTCTCAACTCTCTCTTGAGTCTATCATTCCTTCGGTGGCTGATAAAAAAATAGTCACACCTCTTACCAGTGTTTCACCTAGAGTCTATAAATATTCCACCTTGCTTGGTACTTTCCCTGGTCCCCCTCCTCTTGTCGCATATCCCAACTCATCGAATGTTTGCATGATGCAATTGTCTCGTACTAACCATAAGAGGTCTGGTTCAACCACCCAGCAGCCTAAGCCTCCGCAACCTACTGGTGGTCACTTGATGGAGCCTACGGAGCCTTCCTTTGAAGGACCCTCCTCTTCTATTGGTGTCTCTTCCACTCCTTTTCAACTAGGAACGGTTCCCCCTAGCCTTAACCAGTTGGGAGCCATTCCGCCAGGCCATTACCCCTCCGGTTAGATACCATTTCTCGCTCCCCCCTTTGAAGTATTTTTGGTACCTATTATGGCTACACTGAGCCTTCCTAATTTGACCCTAGGGATCCCAGTTTGGCACATCGATCCCCCAGCCGAAACCGCGCCTAGTCAACTCAAACCTTATACTGCGTTGACCCCGGTCCAACCGGTTGCCATGACCCCTACCTTTGCTTCAGTGCCTCCACCACCTCAACATGAATCTACTCCTGTTGCGAAAGCATATAGTTAGGGGGACAAAGCCAGAAAGAAGGAACCTAAGGAAAAGGCTACCCAAACAACTCTTGCTCCTCCTAAGCCTCCAAATAAGTTACTTCTATGCGCTTTGTGTGATGTTGTTGGGCATGCCACCCATAAATTTCGTGAACTTCCTCCTCTCAAACCTGTGGTCAAAAAGTCATTTCCTGAATCTGATATCCCAGAGGTTAATGTTACCTTTCCAATTCAGCCAAGAAACTCAAATCATTGTGCACAAACCACCCTTGTGCTTTGTGTGATCTTTATGGCCACTATTCTCACCTTTGTCCCCATCTCGACGACTTTCGCAACACCCTTGAAGTTGTTCATGAAATAGAGGCCGCTCATAGTGTATCATGTACCCCTCTACTTGTGAATTATGTTTCGGTAGAACCGAAGGACATTGTCATATCTCCCCATGTTGATATGACAAAATCTATGTCCACCATCCACTATCTGTCATCATCCATGAGATTGTTGGTGGAACACACCTCCAGTGAGTTCCCTTCTATTTCGACTGAACCTCCTTCGGTGAACACCTTGGGCTTAACATCAGTAGATGTTTCATCTACTAGCTCTTCGTCTACCCTCCATAGTGATGTGTATGTGAACCATATCTCTCATGATGATACGTTAGGTAGCCCCACTGTGTCATGTGGTCTTTCTCCTACCAGTCCCCTCATATTTCACTCTGATGAAGACATTATGGAAGCAATGAACACCCTTGACTTTCCTTTGTATGATATGCACCACTGTGTGTACTTACTTCTGCAGCAGTTCCTTGACCAATATGCTGTGGAGTCTAAATACTTTATCTATAATGAGGTTGATTGGTTTAGAAATCCCATTCATGCACCCGATGCTTTCAAAGAAGGAAATATTGCCAATATCTCTCCTACCATTAAAATCAAGATTTCTTATAAACCAGGGATAGAAGAAAACATCTCCTTAGGGGCAGACTGCACCCCGGAAGAAATTGAGGCTTACACTAAGCTATTTAAGTAATTTTGTGATGTTTTCACTTGGTCCTATTCATAGATGCCCGAACTTGATCCTACCATTGTCGAACACCATATCGATACATGGCCTGATGCCAATCTTGTCCGTCAAAATTTAGGGCCATTAATCCTTCCAGACGTGAGGCTATCAAAGCCGAAATTGACAAGCTCAAGCAGGTTGGTTTTATCTATCCCATTGAATACACCACTTGGGTCTCTAACCCGATTCCTATTCTCAAGAAACAAGGCACCATCAGTGTCTGCACTAACTTTCGCAACCTGAACAAAGCTTGTCCCAAAGACAACTTCACCACACCGTTCATTAACCAAATCATAGATGATTGTGAGGGGCACAAGGTTCTATCCTTTATGGATGGTTTGTCCATATACAACCAGATAGTTATCCATCGCGATGTTCAATTAAATGTTGTGTTCATTAGTCTGTGGGGAACTTTTGATTATAGATTCATGTCGTTCGGCCTAAAGAATGTCAGACCCACGTTTTAGCGAGCCATGTCATATTTTTTCCATGAACTAGCTCATATTATCCTTACCTACCTTGATGACCTCACTACTCGTTCTAGGCAGAGGGTGCAACACCTCCACAATTTGCATACTATTTTCCTTCGATGTCGCAAGTATAATATTCGCCTCAGCACGTTGAAATGTGTCTTTTGTGTCCCTGTCAATCATCTCTTGGGCTTCATCGTGTCCAAATATGGTATTTCTCTTGATCCTCTTAAATGTCAAGCCATTCTTGAACTTCCCATTCCTCGTACCTTACGCCAATTACAAGTCTCCAAGGAAAAGCCAAATTTCTTCGCTAGTTTGTCCCTGACTATGCCACCACATGCATGGGTTTCTAAGACTCCTTCACTCTACCATTCCATTCACTTGGGATGACCATGCTAAATAGTTTTTGATGCCCTGAAACATGCTCTCACTTCCGCTCCCTTGATTAGTTCTCCTAACTTTGAAAGGGATTTCATCCTGTACATATAAGCTTCCACCCACTCGGTTGTTAGGGTCCTTATCTAGGAAGATGACACCAAAACTGAGCATGTTATGTATTATGTGAGTAATAACATTGTATGACCCCCTATATCCTACTCGCATGAAGATAAGTTGGCACTGGTTGTTGTGTTACTGGTCCAGAAACTTTGTCATTATATCATTACACGTTCGACCAAGGTAGTGACCAGTTCCAACCCTATGGCATTCCTATTGAGTAGATGGATCATCACTGGGAAATATGCCCATTGGGTCGTTATCCTTCAGTAATTCGACCTCAAATTTGTCACACCCAAGATTAAGAAAGGTTTAGCCCTTGGTGAGCTCATTTCTAAATTTACCACTGGTACGCAAGATCCGTCAGTTAATGATGATTTACCTGATGAACATATGTTTGCCATTAATTCGAATGACCCTTGGTATGGTGACATCCATACCTATATACGAACCCAAAATTTCATTCCCCATATTGATCGCGATGCAAGACGACGTATACGACACTAAGCCCCCCGCTATATTCTCATTGGTGAAAATATCTATCATCATGGTATTGATGTTGTCCTCCGTCTTTGTCTCACACATGCCAAATTTTAGCAAGTCCTTAATGCTTTCCATAGCATCGTGTGTGGTGGCCACCTCTCTGGTTTGGCCACTGCCCATAAATTCATGTGCACTAGGTATTTTTGGCCTTCTCTCTTCGGTGATTGCATTGAAGCAGTCAAATACTATTCCAATTGCCAACTTTTCGCCCCAAAGGCGTGAGCTCCTCCTGCTCCTCTCCATCCTTTCATCTCTGCGGGACCATTATGCAAGCGGTCCATTGACTATATAGAGTGTCGACCTCCATTTGTTGGTAATCACAAGTATATCATTGTGGCGGTTGACTATTTTACCAAATGGGCCAAGGCCATGCCAACGTTCAATAACACGGTAGCTATTGCAGCCCACTTTTTATTTAACCATGTTATCGCTCGATTCGAGGTTCTAAAAAAATTGGTCTCTGACTATGGCCGACATTTCGAATATGAGATTTGGTGTGAGCTATCCTCTTTGTTGGGCTTTGAGCACCAATATTCGTCGTCCTATTACCCTTGTTAGCACTGGTATTTTCATCCTACCCATCGCACCTTATTTTACTCTGTTTTCACCTCATATCTATCAGTATCATTGACCTCGCTTCGTTTTTAAAAAATTTTTCCCAAGATTCCCATAGTCATCATGGTCATCATTCAGCTCATTCTTCCATGTCGTGCCATCACTAGGTCATAGGATCAAAATCATGAAAATTGGTCATTTCACCATCAAATTCATCTTTTGAAGTAGTAATAGTCAAAGGTCTTCAAAAATTTCAGGTTCTAAAACTATCATTTCCAAATAAGTGGCTTTGTGCTTACTATATTTATCTCTCAGTTGTGCTTGGAAAGCTCATTTCCCTCTCATAGGGTTTTGAGGGCATTTTTCTTGGTTTCATGACTTCTATGGTTAAATAATCAACAAGACTTGTATATTTATGCTCTTACACCTTCCCCTATCCTTAATATACCTTCCTAAACACTTCCCATCACTCCTATCCCTCAAAATCATCATTTTTCCACAAGCCCTAGCCTATTGCTACAATTTGACACTTTTTGAGACTAGGCCTATGTTTTTCCCTTTTGGACCCCTTAACCTCATTAATTTCTAGAAATTC
The DNA here is from genome assembly GCA_034641835.2 of Pinus albicaulis. Classification (NCBI taxonomy): domain Eukaryota; kingdom Viridiplantae; phylum Streptophyta; class Pinopsida; order Pinales; family Pinaceae; genus Pinus; species Pinus albicaulis. The sequence goes on along the minus strand of CM076582.1, from coordinate 1,432,643,789 downwards.
CACATCCCTACACTCTCTAACATCTATCCATATCCCCAAAAATTTCCCCAAGAATTTATACAGCACCTAACCCCTTCATTCCCCTCCCTCTACAAGGTAGTCCTAAATCCCCTGTTTTGCTTACACCAAACCCTAATTTCCTCTCCCACTGAGCTAGGGTTTTCTATGGAATCAGAGACATATGAGTAGAGGAGGTATAAGGGAGGTAATTTCAGAAATTATTAAGCCATTCCAAACTCATAAACACCATGCCTCCGTCATTTTCCAAGAAGTCATTCCAAGGGACAAATCATTTGCCACACATAGAGCTAATTTTTCTTCAAACTGTGTTTCTGAACAAAAAAATATGAATTTGAAAAACGTGAGAGAGGGTTTTGTTCATAATATTTCAAGGAATAAAATAATCCTCCATTTTTTACATAGGTGTCATGGTTTTGCAGAAATGTCAAAAATACAGGTGCCATAGGAGAGTTGTTGCACTTCTGGAGTGACCTTGGGAAAATAAAATTTTATCCTAGCTGAAGTATCACAATCACTTAATTGATGAGTCAAATGATAAATAGACAAATATTTGTTTCCAATTAGCTATCATTATCTCAATTTGGAGTTGAGGAAGGCCTCCAAACATTGCCTGCAACAACACTCTGCATTTATGCACCCTCATTCATCACTTTTTGACCAGTCTTGTTAAATTCAAATTTTGAAAAGGAAAATCAATTCAAATAAGAAAAAAAAAGGTATATTTGGAAATAAAATAGGATAATATTTCCAACGAGCTATCCTGGGCCTAATTTGGACACCTGTAACCTAGTCAAAAATAACCTGCAAAATGGGGTAAAATGATGCTGCGTGTTTTACAATTGACTAAGTTTTTCTATGTTTTTCTACAAATTTGAATTTTACCTTGGGGAATCATGTTTTTACCTCATGTAATTGATGATGTAAATTTAATTATAATATTTTTACTATTACCTAGGGTAAATACATTAGGTTAAAACTCATGATGAGGTGTAATGAATCAGCTTGCAAAAAGTTAGGGTTGAGTCACTTTGACCACCCTACACTCTAGGTTTCAGTTCAGACTTTAGTGGATCAGCTCCTCCTCTCATGGATTCGACCCCTGAGGTTTGGAGAGGTTTTTTAAGACCTATATCATGTCATATTTTACTTATTTTCAAAGTTTGGAAAGGTTTGAATCAGTTTCATTTTGCTTAGGTTTTCAAGGAGACTTTGTACTAGTTTTGGCCATTAATACAAGAGGAGTTGTAGCTATATTTATGGGATACCTGTGGTATTAAATTTCTTTCATTGTTTCTTCTTCAGTGACATATGTGTGAATGTATTGTTCATTTGTTTTTCATGTCTATAATTATTATCTTTTACAAGTGTGAAATTCAAAATACATGCTAGCCATGCTCTGTTTTGGGTAACTGGTCATATTTTGTTTCATATCTTCTATCTGAGAGAAATACATCTCTTATGCTTCCCTCAACCTCATTACATTTTCTAAACCATTCCATAACCATTTCCCTCAAGTGATTGAAATTATACCTACCTTTCCTCATTCATCCATGCAACCCTAACTCTAGAGCCTTGATCTAGTTCTCCTTGACCTAATTTCAATATCCACTAATCTACCTAACCAAAACCAAATCAAAAAAACCCCTTGCACTCATTATCTAGCCTAAAACATAAATTTCTCCAGCCCTCATGGCTATTATCCTTTTTGAGGGAGCCCTCTCCGACTTGATAGGGCTAGCTATCAAGTAAAAATCTTGGTTTGTGGTTACCTCTGTTGGGATTCTTTCCTCAGCCTTGGGAATATGGTGGAGTGATAAAAACCCCTAAGGTAATGGTCAAGTTGAAGTGGTCAATAAAATCCTTAAAACCATGTTTCAACGAATGGTGAACAAGCACAAAACCAACTGGAACCTTATGCTCTTCCTTGCTTTGTGGGCCTATAGAACTTCTGTTAAAACCGCCACTAGGTTTACTCCTTTCCACCTTGTTGAGAGGAGGCAGTCTTATCGATCAAGTGTGAAATCCCCTCCCTTCACTTAGCTGTCGAAATTATCCCTGACACTCAACCTTTAGAACAAAGACTTATCATGCTTGAGCGTGTGTCCAAAGACCATCGTGTTTCCTTCCAAACCATCGAAGCAACCAAGAAACACACCAAAGCTCAATATGATTGAAAAGTCCACCCTTGTACCTTTTACGAAGGTGACATTGTTCTAGTGTATGATTATTATTTCCTTGGTCATGGGAAGTTTGACTCATTATGGCTAGGCCCTTACATCATTATTAAGGACTTGCGCAAAGGGGCATACCTTCTAGAGGATTTTGAAGGCCATCCCTTTCCTAACCCTTGTAATGCACTCTACCTTAAGAAATTTTACCCATATAATCTCCCATCAATATGTCTGTTTTATTTCTGTGATGTATATAGGTATCTTGCATCTTTTGTTTTTGGTGATTTGATACTTCATTAGGAAGCCTTGTTTCCACGAAGGGTCACTTCACCACCTCTCAAAATCGAATTTATGCACTTGCACCACTTGTACTTGGGGCACTACTCAACCTTCATACTTGTTGACACTTGTGTCGATTTTAGTCATGAGTAACCATCTTTTTCTCATGCTTTTATGGTCCTCACCGGGCCTATTCTATGTGGGAGCATCATCGAGTCACCCTTGTTCAAAGCATCCAAGTTTATTCATCATCGCATTCATGGAGTTTGTCTTCAGTCCCTTTTACCTTCCGTCATAGCATTCCATCCATTCATGTTTTTCCCCTTGCTCGTGTATCCCTTTTTGGCCTCCAGTCCCATTGTCCCCCATCCCCTCAGGAGTCGAGTTAGTCACTGCGAGGTCATCCATGATTTTTATGCTCTGACAAGGGAATTCATTTGTTTTTTACTCAGTATCCCCCCATTCCATCATCATCACTGGTATCAGTCCATTAGTCACTCTACTATATTCCCTCGTACCTTAGTTGAGGACCCTCATTGCCTCACCTAGGGAAAACCTCCTTCTATCGATATCAGCACATCCATTCCAGCAGATAAGTCTAGAGGGAAGTGTATCTTGGTTCCAGCTTCCATCATTGTTTGGTGCCTTGGATCAGACAAAGGGACTCCTCATTACCCTTTGACTTGATTTTTTCTCATCCACTCCACTTCAACATGATCGAGATTCATATACTCGATAGTTCAGTGATCTAGCAGAATGATCCAGTGATTCCCAGGTGTGTGTGATATGTTTCAAACCTCATGAGGGATTGGCCCTTCAGGTAGCCCCCCACATGCCCGGATGAACTCATTCTCTTCTACAACCTCATATGCAGCTCCGCAGATTTGATGGGTTCAGACCCAGCTGCTTGTAGTTCCTCTAGCATGCATGTATCCCTTAGATGATCCATTTATATTTTCAGAGCCCTTTCCTCTTTATTAGGACTTCTCTGGCTGTTACTATATCTCATGTAATCAGATATTATTGTATTCAGTCCTAGTTTGGTTGTTTTCCCAGGTGCAATATGTATGTGGGATTCATTATGTTTTTGTCTGGCCCATGTTTACGCTAACATATCATGTAATTTATAGCTCAGTTTCATTTTACTGGGCGAACCATTATTCTTTGTACTTTGTTATCTCAACGGGCATAGGTATACCTCCCTTGCCTCATTGTATACAAGCACTCAACCATAAAAGGAGACTTACGATTGTCAGTCTCGCCCCCTCAGGGTTATTATCCTCTTTTTCCTCGCTTTGCCTACATATCTCTCTCTCTATGACTCCCCTTCGGTGTCTAGTTAATGTGTTCTTACAACGTAGTTTGGTCATATGATTAGCTCCTAGTGCTCACACGTTGGGGGGAAATCCGTTACACCAATTTTTGGTCATCTAACCATGTATAATTAGATGGATCAAAATACACCATGTAAGACCAATTTTACCATATTAAAATTGCTTTCACTAAGAAATAATTTAATAAACCATAGTTTATTAAGTTATTTCTCGTCCAAAATAGAAAACCTTATAATAATAATTAAATAAATCCTTATTTATTTGATTTTCCTCTAGGAATAATTAATTAAACCTCTGTTTAATTATATTCCTGGTCATATTTAACCCAATTAATGAGAAATAATTAGATAAATCATTATTTATCTTATTATTCTCTAGGAATAATGAATTAAATCATTATTTAATTAATATTCTTTGTTAAATTTGACTAAATCATTTAGGAATAATAAATTAAATCATTATTTGTTTAATTATTCCTTTATCCCATCCTTGAAATGATAAATAAATATTTTATTTGTTTATTATTTCTAAATAAATGGATTTAACCAATTTAAATTCCTTTCCCCTCCAACAAAATATAATAAAATATTCCAAGCAGTTAGATCTAGATTTTGGTTAATAATATTTTATTATGCACCATTATCAAGGATAACTCAATATTTTGTTATGAATAGAAGGGTTTTTTCATTCATTTCTTACCTTTGATCCTTTTATCTTGGTCAAACATTTATCCTCTTATCATTGTCTCACTTTTATTTTCTTTTGCTTATTGAGCTCCCTTTGAGTTCTACACGTCTTGGGTATTCTACAACCATTGAGAGAGAAACTATGAAGTTGAAGCATTTGAGGACAACCAAGAACCCATCCCATTGAGGGGGACTCTCTATGTTCCCTTCCCAGGTGTTACATAATACAAAAAATTCTTTATCATTCTTGTCTTGTCCATTGGATATTTTGGAGAAACTATTATTTCATTTTACTGTTTACTGCTTTATTTGCATAGATCTGGGTTTATTTTGCATTTTTTTCAACCGTCTATTGTAGATCTAAGAAGTTAAATAGCCACATTTGTTGTTAGGGCTGTTTTTCATGTGCAGCTAAAGTGATCTATTTTCATACACTTGCGTTAAGATTTCATACTAACAAAGTGTATATGGAGGAAGCAGTTGTGCGGGAGCAGGAACAACATCAGGGGATCAAGCGAGAAGAAATGGAGGATGGAGATGCCTCTACCCATGTGTTTCAGATGGAGGGTATTGTCCCTTCTTCTTTTCCTTCTATTCAAAAATATTTTATATCTCTGTTAAATTCGATCGCGAGGCTTGGTCCCTCCAGGCCTTTTTATTTGGACAATGTGCATGTTGAATCTATGTCTGATGTACTGGATAGTATCATTACTGTTATTCTGGATATCCAGCTGAGTAACCCATTATTGGGGAGTCATGTTTCCTTATCCCTTAATGAGGGAGGAGCTGACAAACTCCCTTAGAACCTTCGTCCCCGAGAAAAGAAGGTACCTCCCCATGGAGTAGTAGGTAGATTTTGAGCCTTAAATCTTTCAAATGGGCCTAGAAAATCCTGGGGAAGGAAATCTAACCTCTCAAAGGCTCAACAAAGAGAAAAAATTAACATGGCAAACAAAAAACAATTATCATTACAAGGAGTGCTTAGAGCAGCACATGCCCCATCCAGTGTTACGAAATGATTTTTATGTCTTTGAATTGTCAAGGGTTCGCTAGTAACTCTAAAAAACCATCTCTTAAGGAAATTTTCTTAATTTACAACCCTGATGTTATAATGCTCCAAGATACTTTGGGAGCAGAAGAGGACATTAAAATGGCCCTGAACAAAATGTTTATGGGATGGACATTCATGTCTTTAGATGCTAAAGGAAGTTCGGGTGGGTTTGCGATGGGAGTAAAAGATAGCAATATGAATTTATTAAACTCTTGGGGATTGGATCAGATGTTAGGGGTTGATTTCTATTCCTAGGAGCTATGTTTAGAGCCACTATTTGTAAATATATATGGGTCATGTCACGATAGGTTGCCTTTTTGGAATAGTCTCTTTTCAAAATCTTTTATGAATAAGTCACATCTAGTGGTGGGGGGGGGGATCTAAATTTTTCCTTGGGCTTATCGGAAACCTGGGGCCCTGCTACACAAGAAGATCCCCTAGTTGATTTATCTATGAATAAGATTCGTTCGGGCAAGTTTATTTATATAACCTGATAAATCTGATGCCTACTTGGAGTAGCAGGAGAGTGGGGGATGCCAAGGTTGCTAAGAGATTGGATCGATTCCTACTTAAAGAGGATTTGGCATCTAGGATTCCTTGCTTTACACATTAGGTGGGAGAAGGAGGAGACTTGAACCATCTACCTATTCTTCTGGAACTGACAGATCCTAATCAAAATTCAAGCTCTCCTTTCAAGTTCAACTTGGATTGGCTCAAAGAAACCTCATACAACAATCTGTTAAAATCTACTTGGAGGCCTTTTTGTGGAGAGTAGGGGTTGTCCTTAGCACAATCCTTTATGGAGAACTTAAATAGAATGAAGAAGAAAACCATAGAATGGGAAAAATCCAAGAAAATTAGAGATGAAGCTGAATTATGCAGAATTGGGGAGGAACTAGATTTATTGGAAAGTCCAAATATGGATGGATACGAGATGGTGGAGAAGAGGGGAAATATTAAACAATTGGAAACTGAAATAAGGAAAATTATAAATGATATTGAATAATAGTGGAGGCTAAAAATTAGAGAAATATGGCTAGCATCAAGGGATGAAAATACAAAAATTTTCCAGAATTATGCTAAAGGGATGAAAAATACAAATACGATATGGGGGTTAAAATCGGAAGCAGGTGAATTTGTAAAATCAATTTTTGATCTTCCTTCAATGGGCAAGAATCACTTCAAAAATCTATTCAAAGCTTTGGATGTAGTCTCAATTGTATAGCTGATTCGAGTCGCCCAATATTTCCCTTGAAATGTTGAGGAGGAGAAAAATGAATTTCTTATGGAGCCTGTGACAAAAAGAGAGGTAGAAGGCGTATTAAAGACTATACAGAGAGAAAAGAGTCCAGGTCCATATGGCTAGACAGTGGAATTATTTCATCACTTTTTTGAGCTCATAGGGAATGATCTTACTGGGGTGGTGGAGGAATCTCGAGAAAAAGGATTGGTTTATGAACCATTCAACACTACCTTCCTAACATTAATTAAAAAAATGGAGGATCCTTCATCTTTTGAGGAGTTTAGGCCTATAGCTCTTTGCAATTGTATCTAAAATATAATAGAAAAAATCATTTCAGTATGATTGAAGCCCATTCTCTCAAACAACATATCCAAGGAACAATTTGTAGTTTTAGATGGTAGACATATTCATGAAGCAATTAGGGTAGCACAAAATATTTTGAACGGTATCAAGAAAAGTAGGAAAAAAGGAGTGATTGTAAAAATTTCTCTCTCTAAATCCTATAATAGAATTAGCTGGCTTTATATGTGCATGTTAATGACCCATTTGGGGTTCAACATTGGATTTATAAATTGGCTAATGGGGTGTATTTCGAATGTCATTTTTTTGTCCTGATCAATGGGGTAGCTTCATCTTTCTTCCACATTCAAAGAGGCCTCTTTCAGGGGTGTTCAATGTCCCCCCTCCTTTTCTTACTAGTAGCATAAGGGTCTATCCAATTGATACCAATGACAAAGAGAAGAGGAGATCTCAAAGGCATTGAAATCGCCATAAATCTACGTATCACCCACTTTCTTTTTGTTGATTATATGCTCTTATTAAGTGATGGAAGTCGAAGTGATATTCAACACATTAAATCAGCTCTTGATCCATTCCTGGAAGCAACAGGTATGTGTATAAACTCTCAAAAATCATCTCTGATTCTTGATGGTTTCTCTGGAGTTGAAATCATGAGGATCTCATTGGCCCTTCATTTTGAAGTGAGATCTATGAAGGAAAAATTTAAATATCTGGTATTCCATCTTAAATCAAACTCTTACAGGAAGCAAGATTGGCTCTGGCTTTTGGAAAAAATTGAAAACCGCATAAAATACTAGAGTTATAAATGGTTGTCAAGAGCGGGAAGGCTGGTGTTGATCAAATCGGTACTTGTTTCCAGCCCTGTTTACCGGATTTCTTTGACATGGGTCCCAAAAGGAGTACTTTATCATATAAGTAAATTGTACAGTTAGTTCCTATAGCCGAGGATAAAGGAGGACTTAGTGCTGCCATGGGTGGCTTGAGAAAAATTAGCCAGAACAAAGGAATGGGGTGGATGGGGCATAGAAGATTTAGCATCTTTTGCGTCCTCTTTAGCATCAAAATCAGGGTGGAGGTTAATTACAAAGTAGAATATGTGGACGATAGTCATCAAAAGGAAATATATAGACACGAACCCTATGGATGAGTGGATGAGGAATCTTGATTAGAAGATGCCACACACATCAATGGTTTGGAAGAATATTCTGGAATCCTTTAGAATCATTGAAGAAGGTTTGGCATGGGACATATATAATAAGGAGAAGCACATAATAGGAATAGACCCCTAGATTGGATGTAACGAGGGGTATTCCCTCTCAATGGAGGTGATGGTATGCTTAAATTCACAGGGAATAATTTTCTTGAATTAGATTGCAAAGGAAGACCAATTGAAGATTTGGAAACATGGGTGGAAAACAATGGAGGAATTGCAAATGGGGCCCCAATTGGAAGAGGAATGGTAGAATTATATCAGGGAACTCCAGATAACCAATGTTCGTCTAAGGGATCGACCGGATGTGTTGAGATGGGTCCATGCTCCCATAGTCATTTTCTCTCCAAAGTTTGGTTACAAATTTGTTTTGAAAAGAAGGGCATGGGGAGATCTCGATTAATGGTTTAAATCCCTCTGGAAATTAAAGAGTCCTGCTAAATCAAGTCTATTTTTCTAGTGTATTTTAAGGAAAAAAATGCCTACTTGGGATAACCTACATAAAAGGAACAATATGGATCCTGGATGGTGTTCCCTTTGCAAATGTTAGGAGGAAACAATTAAACGCCTTTTCTTAAATTGTTCTTTCAATATAAATTATTTTTTGGCAAGAATCATTGAGATTTCTAGGAAAGGCTCGTTCTTGGAGAGGGGTGAGTATTGGTGATGATTGGAAAAGATGGTGGAATGAGGCTTCAGAGGAAAATATTAAAATATTTCTACTAATAATATCATGGGGTATTTGGCTGGCTCAGATCATAATCATTTTTAAGTATTTGGTTTTAGCTGACACTCATATCGTAGTTGAATATGCCTCAATTTATGATCTTATTCCTTTACCTACCCCTGCTAATATTCTGAGGCAAATAAGAGAAGAAAAAATCAGGGATGATATTCCTTGGGCTTATTTTGATGGTGCTTCTGATCCATGGGACACATGTGCATTTGGCCTTGTCATACATGTCAATAATAAAAAATCCTCAAACCCTCGGTGGGCCTTGGCCCATGATAAAAAAAATTTCTTGAGTTATTTTCCTTTAAAATCCTTCTTTGTTGGCTTACTTACATTAGGATGGGTTCGGTTTAGATTTCTGGTGATTCACATAATGTTTTCAAATGGTTTAATGGAGAAAAAATATGTCAAAATTTTATCTTGATACCGTTAATTAAAGAAATTATTTTTCTCAAACATGATTATGATTTTTCTTTTGTCTATCACATCTACAAGGATCAGAACTTCATTGTATATATCCTTTCTAAGGAGGGTGTGCAACAAGTTGTGGGCACCTGGTGCATAACAAAAGCTGATGGAGATAGGGTCTGTGTGTCAAAACAACAACCTTTTCCCATCTGATCGGGGGAAGATTGTCACTTTTTGTTTTTTTGTTTGGCTCATGTTTTTTTTGCCTACCTCTTTGGGTATTTTGTCTTCTTAGGCCTCACAGGTGACTTATGTAGGTCGTTTTCCTATACCTTTTAATTGTTTTTATGAACACTATAAAATTGTTTATGATGTATGGGTTTTTTTCCTCAAAAATGGGGAGGCCCGAGTTCTGGTATTGGCTCTTTTCGTTTTTTGTTGGGCTTTGAGTAGTACTCAGTTACTACAAACATCCTCGGGTTGATTTAATTATGTTTATTTTTGGACATACATTATACTAAATGCTTAATTACATCTACAAATGTAACTTTTATTGCCTTAATAGAAAGTTCGTTTTTTTTATTTGGAAAAATATAAAAAATAAAAAATAATAATTTTTTTTTCAATAGAAAAAAGTTACATTTATAAAAAGTTTCATTTATAAAGAGCATTGAGCTTTATAATGTTTATATACTGAGAAAATTATTATCCAAACTATTAACTAAACCAAAAAGTATGTGTATATAGTGTTGTTACATATAAAATATTGAGCTTTGAGCTCATTCCTTATCTAACTTCAAATTATTTGTATACATCATATAACAAAGAGATATCCAATAACATATAGGGATCAAATCTATCTAAAAGATAGTGGGAGAGATAACCACAACTTCCTTAATTTCATTAATTTTCCATGCAGCCTTTGGAATTTTCACCACTCAGTTGGATTCTGTGTTTGCTTACCATTTTCAACACTTATTTGTATTATATTGTCCTTTTTTATAGATATGTGCAGATGAAATGATTGAGAAAGAAGATTTCAATGTTTTAATCAAGAGTCTCAATATTATATTCATCATTATAATAGATTCATTTTCATAATCAGTTATTAATTTTGACTTCCTCAATGAGTAATGATTCATTCCTTTTCTGATCTCAAAATATTTTTCAATGTGTATTCCATTCTAAAATGTTATTTGTGACTTCCCTTAGTTTTATTTGGAAAGAAAATTTATGTGAATATGAAAAATACATTTGTTAGACTTGAACAATGGTGTTATTGTGCACATAGTATTGGTGGTCGGTGGTATTAAGTGTATGGTATTACATGTAGTTAAAGTATTTTAAAGGGATTGAGGATTCTTCATTGTAATGTGCTAGAGTTGAGAAAAAGGCTCACTTGGGTGAGCCTAGGGTGTTTGGCATGCTTGGCTGCATTTAAGTTAATGATATTGGTTGCTCATCAACCATAAGATAATAGATATATTGTTGGGTGGTTTTTCCCCATTTGGGATTTTAAGAGTAAATCGTGTGTTGTTTCTATGCGTATAATTGTTCTTAATTATTTTATTATCTCATCAATTTAATTAATTAATAGAAATATCACACCTCCAACTTCATAAACTAGAACTACCTTAACATACGCCAAAAAAAAATCATGGCTAGAAATTGCTACCTTCCATACTCCTATCTTTTTGGTCTTTTCAAATTTGGAACCTATAATTTTAATTCCTTCAAAAAAAAGTCTTCATTTAGTGTTGCACTTAAATAAGAGGGAGATCCTTACTTTCAAAAATATTGTATTCATAGACAGTTGGAGACATTATTAAGAGGATGCCTTCATATTGTTTAAGAGCTAACAATATATCCCTTACCTTACTCATTTATTCAAAACATCTAAAGTTAATTTTTTCCTTGCTGGTGACAAGCACATTAAAATTTTGGACTTCATTGGTGCCTTAAATTTCCAAATTATGTTCCACCAATACATTACTTCCTCACTTATTTCCTCGATTATGGCCTTATATCCTAATTTTTTAGCAAACATACTATTAAATGGGATTTTCGGCCATGCTAGATAAACTTATTTATATCTAAGCAAAATATGACTTCGGAAAACCTTTTAGTGAATCCATTCAAAACTTATTCAAAATAGGCATTCCAATATTAGAACCTATGCTTTATTCTATCCTTGCCACCACACATTTTTAGTCACGGGATTTGTTGCATCAGTTAGTATAGTACCCAAAATTTTTAATCTAATTAAGTCCCAGGAAAGGTGACACTTCCCAACAAATTCCATCCATGGATTGAGTGTCATCTCACCTATTTACCACTTCCAACTTTGCAAGATGTACAATTTCATATAAGAGGTAAGGCTTGTACTAGCACTTTCCATATTATAAACACATTTGCAAATGTTTTAAGTGGAACCCTTATCCAATATTCAAAGGACATCAGATCCATGTTTTTCTTAAGATAACATTGTGGTAAAGGCCATTATTATTAAGAAGTCTATACATTTTTCCTTTAGCTCAGTTATTATTTTCCATATTACCAAAATTATTCCATCTTTTACATTTCCTCTTGCCATAAGTAGAAACATGTTTTTACTTATTTTTTCTAACATGCCAACGAGGATATACACATTTAGAGCCAATAAATTATGCTAGCTTCAAGGAAATATATAATCAATACCAACCTCCCACTGATGGATAAACACCATTTGCACTATAACCCACCTAGTCCCGTCAAGGCCTTTTTAAGGGTATATAGTGTACAAGGCTCAACACACAAGGTTACTCTATGGAGGAGGGGTCGGTAAAATTTCTCTTCGTCCAACCACCTTAAAACTATTTGTGCTAAGAGGCACACTCTACAACCCAGTATTGGGGTTTTTTTAAGGATTCAAATATTTTCCTATGTATAGTGTTACATGCGACTATTATAGCTTGAAAATTCATACATATATAATGTAGGAAAATATTAAATAAAATAAATGTAATTTACTATTAAAACTAGTAATTTTTTGGCGAATATCATCCATTTAATCATACATATGTTAAAAGTGGGCAATTTTTTCACCAAATCGGCTAATATATATATATATATGTATGTATGTATGTATGTATATATGTGTATGTATATATATGTGTATATATGTGTGTATATATATATATATATATATATGTGTGTGTGTGTGTGTGTATCTATATATATATATATATATATATATATATATATATATATTCATAAAATGTCAAAAAAAATCAATTAGTGAATTTTTTCCCCTAAAATTTTCCCTGCCAAGTATGAGGGTGATTTGTGATTTTTTCCATGCTCAACGTGGAGTTGATATGTTCCTTTTAAAAATAAAAGTAAAAATATAAATTATTTAATAATAAAACCATTTTTTTGTGTGTTTCACTATACCAAAGATCAATACTAGCTACATCCATGGAAAACCTACCCATGTCTACGTGAGTCAGTTATCTTTCATGTAGAAATTACTCCCAAGGAGTGAACATGTCAATCTCAGTGGGATTGGAACCTGGGTGGGGAAGATAAGAGAAACTCCTCACTACGACCTGAGCTCACTACAACAAATACCTATGATTAGCTCCCTTTTTTGTTTCCTTTTTTTGCTTCCAAGGACTATTTTAGTGTATTTTTCTCCAATTTTTTGAAAAAATCAATGCTATTTATCGAGATGGCATTATTTTTAGGATTTTTTTCATCGGCCAAAACATTTAGGCGCTAAATTAGCCGAAAATAGCACCAACAAATAGCATCGCAAATAGCACCAAAAATAATGCCATCAATTTACCCAGAAATAGCGCCAGTGATAATGTCAGGTTTAGCTCCTATTTTTGCACCTAAAACACCTCCTTGGTTAAATCCATTTTTAGCCCCAAATTTAGCATCAAATGTGCCTAAATAGTTAATTAATTGAGGTGTTAGGGGTTAAGTGGATAGGGGCTCTAAGGATTATGGGATTTAGGTATTTTGGGTACATGGATTTAGGGTTAAGGGATTAGGGGTTAGGGTTTAAGGTATTAAGGGTCAAGAGCTAAGGGATTTGGTGCTTATGGGTTAGGTATTTTAATGGTTAATGGTTGGGTTTTTTCAAGTTTGGATGGTTTGTCAACGTTTGTTGTTATAGGATTAAATTTTAGCTCCTTTATTAATTTGGATTAATTAAGGTTCTGAGAGTTATTTTTATTACACAGATAATTTCTTAAGCACGTGTTGCTTTTTCTACTCATATCGGATATAGGAAATCCAATCATTCATCCAATTAATACATACCTCATCCTTCCATAATACTACATGATTAGACCATTCTGACACCATTAATGTTTACTATTAAACTGATGTAATTGTCTTCGTTAGTACCAATATTCCTTCATCATTATTACTTTTTTTTTCTTTATTATTTTTGTTGTTACATCTGGAGATCAGTGCAATCATTCAGAAACTTCTTTTGATTTAAAAGTTTTGAATTCATAATAAGGAGGATTAACCACCGATAATTCCAACACCTTGACGTTCTCCCCTGAGCAAGCATATGTGTGTGTTGAAGCAGTTCTATAACAATTTCCTAGAATTATTGAGTAGTGTTCTTGTGAGTAGTTATGGATGGAGCAGTAGTCAGACACGAACCTACTCTGCTAATGTGTTGTTACAACATCCGAAAGCATTAGAAATTTTTCGAAGGGTTCGATGGTTGATTTGTTTTGAAACATTATAGGGTTTCAGTGAATTGGTCTCTTTATAATTATCCCAAGCCTTAGTTGAAAAAAACTATGTGGTCAAGGGCTTCAAAATTGTTCTTACCGAAGAATTTATCACAAAAGTTATAGGGCTACCTAAAACAGGAGAACGGTGATTCACAAGGAAAGTGGCCAATCCTAAAGCTAAGGCCATATTATTACAAGAGGGAGAATAATTAACACCCAAGCACAAGGTTTTTGATAGAACATATCTTCCTCACCCTTGGGAATATGTAGCCCTCTTCATCAAAAAATTAATTACCTATGAGGGTTGTTTTGGGATTATTTTCAATTACTTTCAATTTTTGGCACACCTGAGGTCAAAGTAGTTGATTAATTTACCATACTTGATCCAAGTTTATATTGGTGGCCACCCACCTATTCCACCTAGACCTATAATTAGTTTCATCATTTTCCTTGTTTATAGCAGTATTTACTATTTTTAGTAGTTTTTCGGGTCTCTAACTTTTGGAGGAGTTTTGACACCCTAAACAGAGTTTTTTTAGGTCAGAGGCCCATGCTTATAGACCTCTTTCAAATATTGTAGTACTCAGAGAGATATTTCCAATGAGGTATTGTGTGCACCAAACAGAGATAATATGACCAAGTTACGACCTCGGGAATTTGGTTGTCCAACTAACCCCAACGGGTCCCACAAACTCTTGTCGTTCCATCTCCCGAGGTTAGGGTTTTGGTTGTTTATAGTTTTCACTTGTTGTTAAATAATAGAAAGTCCATTGAGCCTCATTGTAACACAATTTAGAGGCATGTAGATGCCACATATCTTCTCAGATATAAGCTACCATAGCCCAAGCTAGTTTATTTCCATTCTGTATGTAAGCATATTTTAATTGTTTGATATTAATGAAATGAAGTGTTATTTCCGTTGCATATTTGTATTTATCGTTATATCTTTATTATGTTTCATTCTTGTTTAAGTACGGATCAATACTACTTGTTGAAGTCATTACAGCACATGGCAAAGGCCTTGAAAGGGGAAAAACATCCATAAACTTGTGTCACTTACCATGCGCTCATTAAATTAATCATCATGTATTCATTACAAAGACAAGGGAGCTCATGGAATGATTTGATAGTAACTACTTATGTTGGTTCAAATTAGGAGCGTGAAGAGAGTGTTGAAGCAGCACCCAATATTGATGCATCCCCTAGCATTTAAACAACACCAATTATTGAAGCAACACCCAATACTGAAATAACACCTATTACTCAAACTAATACATCTTCCAAGAGAAATACAACCTCCAGCTCTAAGTGGAGTAGGGTTGATACACCTCCTATGACTGGTCGACGGAACCCTAAGAGATGGAGTTCTATTATAATGACCCCTAGTTCATCCTCACGAGGAAAGGAGACACAGATAGAAGAACTTGTGGTTCTTTCTAGTGATTCATCAGAGGAAAGATGAAGTGGGTGCTAAATTATAGAGGAAGTTGTTATAGGTCAATTTAGGCATCATTCCCAATGACCTGGTTAACTGGGAATCATCCCAAGGACCAATGTATAGGGTCTATCATCCCCTAATATTTCAATTGCTGCATGCCCTAAGACAAAGAACAAGACAAATCAATCAAAGGCTTTCATATGAAAAGGTTTCCAAAGTTTGAAGTTTATAATATATCATATGAGAGCTCACCAACGTTACCTCTAAAGGGATTAAGTGTGTTTAATATGTAGATAGCCCCATGAAAGGTTGCTCTGCAAAGCACTTCCCGACATCCATGGGTGCATTGATCACATTGGGAGCGAAATTCTCATTGTTCTGGAATCTCCACTTGGCCAGTGCCTTCTAGAAGAGTTCACATGTGTCAAACTTCGAATCCATGTGTCCATTTGACATCTACAATATTGGGAACATGTCTTGCCTATTATTGGAAAGTCATTGATTGTAAAACTACCTCAACTACTCTATAAATTGAGCACAAATATTAGTGTTTGATAAGGAATAATTGGTGTAAAGAAATGCTGGTGGATTTTTCATTGAGGATATTGATTTGAGTGACAGTTTGCTAGAGATATCTGCATTGTGATGAGGCTGGGATGTTGCTGGAGATGGTGACACTAAATCATTCATTTGGTTGTAACCTCCCCTTCTATCATTAATAAAGAATACAACTTATTTTTCCCTATATGCATCTGTATAAGCTTTGATTTTCAATATCATGATTTCTTAGTTGATGTATATGGTTTATGATTTATTGATTTAGCTAAATAACTTGAATAGACATATGTATTATTGTTATCTCTTGATGTTTAGTGTTCATTCTTGTAGGAAATATTTTTCACAGCCGGTTGGAATTTGAAGCTACAACAAAAGCAACAAAAAGAGACTTTAGAAGTGCTTGGATCCCAAGTAGGTTCCTTATTTCATTTTGTGTGTTTGTTTACAGTTAGGAAATATATTTGTAAAGTCTTTGAACTATTTTTCTAGATTAGCAATTTTCTAGGGAAGAATTATTTATCCGTAATTCATAATTCCGCATAACAGAAGTGTTGGAGGAAGAAATTGTTGGAACAACAACTGTGCCTAAAACCAGAGATAAGGAAGTGAAGACCCCTGAAGGGACTAGGGGAATATCAAAAAAGGAAATTTAAAATGCCAATTGGTGGAAGAACCCTTGGGAAAAGGGTGTGAGTAGTTGTTATACAAGAAGAGACTCAAAAACCTACTACTATAGTTGAGGGGGAATGTGTTGATATAACTGGACCTGATAGGTTTTAGGAGAAACAAGACAAAGAAAAGCAGGAGAAGTTTGTAGAAGAAGGCCCCTTTGCATCTTAAATATTTTATGTTACACTAGAGCCTGGACAAGAACCAGAGAAACAACAAGAGACAGAAGGACCAGTAACAGAAGAGAAAACAGAAGAACAATATGTTGTTACTTCACCAAGTAAGACGAAAATTGACCCTCTCATTCATCTTGAAAATCTGAGAAAGGTAAATGAGGAGTTAAAGAAACAACTTGCCTTGGTTAAAGAACAACTTAATTTTAAGAATGAAACTAAATTGGATATGTTGGAAGAGGTTGTATAAATGACATCATCTACTGTCTCTGAAAAACTTTGTAAGGGTTGCTAACAAATCCTTTAGGAGGCTAAAATCATGGAGATTGTTATTGCTTCAGTTGGAGTAAAAGTGGGGGAACGAGACAATTAATTTCAACCTGATACTCCACAAGAAATTTTTGATGAAGTTTTCATTACACATAACAAACAGTCGAAGCAGAGAAGGAATAAGAAAAATAGTCTGCTAATCCACAAGAACATGTTTATGATGTTGTCGTTACTCAAGAACCAGTAGTTGAAATAGAGTATATTAGTGTCAGTATTTGCATCCTTCCACCAATGATCAAAAAATCTCTTTTCATGTCATGTTAAGGGTCCCATTCTGAAAATTTTTTCATTCCATTAGGTCATCATGAAAAAATTGGTCACTTGGTGCAGATTTAGGTCAAATATCACTCCTTTCAAAATTTTATAACTTGCTGGTTCATTTCACCACCTTGTTGAGTGTACCATCAATATTGAATTGTCATAATTATTTCAGTCATTTTCATTGTGGTTTCATTCATTTAGAGTCTCCATTATATCTTAGGGTTTTCAAGGTCCATAAAATCACCATTTGCATGCATAAAAATCCAGTAAGTGAGAGAGTGAAAATAAACACATTTTATTATGTAAGGTTAATTTGTAAATTTAATTTCAATTAAATATGTAATTTTATGTTTCTGAATATGTAATAAGTTCTCATAGTTCCAAAAAGTTGCATACTCAAGGTTCCATCAGCCAAATAAGTCAAATTTCCAAAATTCATAGTGTTCCAAATTCACCAAAAGATCAAATCCAAAGATTAAGTGAAAAGGTAAATTGCAATGTTAAAGTTGATTCCAAAGGAAATGTGGGTCCCAATGCCTATTTATGAAATTTCATCAAGTATAAAAGGTCATAAAAGCCCAAAGAGATACTCATTTGCATCCTCATGCATTGAAATCTCAAACTCCCCAAGTCAAAAATAAAAAATTGAGCAATAAAATAGAGTTTTCTGGAAGGCGTTGTGCTCCTCCTTGAGGCGTTGTGATTTTGAAAAAGAAGGCATTGCACTCCTGCTTGAGGCATTGCACTTTTGCTTGGGAGGCGTTGTGCTCCTGCTTCAGGTGTTGCGCTTTTACCTACTTACACCCACAACTTCAAATCTTCTTTGCAAGTGGTCCAATCATCAAGCAAGGGTTTTCTCAGTCAAATGCAAGTAAGTTTCACCTCTCAAAGCCCTCCTTTCAATTCATAATTTCAAATTTATGGTGTAAACCCTCCTCACTCATCATTTCAAGTTTTGAGCAAAGAAACCCTAGATTTCAATATTGCAAGACAATATTGTTTTCCCTTTCCCTTCCCACACTCCATAATCACTCCCCCTACCCCTACAACACCTTATCTCTCATTCCCAAGTCCCATTTCCTAAAACCCTACTCCTTGACTACATTTTCCTAGGCAGCCTCACTATATCCCTGTAATCAAAATTCCTACCCTATCTCCCTAAGTTTTTCTATCCCCCACCACTTCCCTAAATTTTCCTACACTTATCCCAACTCCCTAACCCTACTTCCTACTCCCTTTCCCCTCCCCTTTCCCCTAGGGTTTCAAACCAAAACATAGACTATGGAGGATGAAATATACATTATGGAGGAGGAAAGAGAGGAAAGGAGACACCACGAAGGAGGGAGAATTTTGAGGCTTGAGCCATCCAACACTAGAGAATTGTTGGCCTCACCCATGAAAGTCAATTGCTTCAAATATGTGGGTTGTTTTGACTTTTGTGAGATGGTCCAAAGAGTACAACATCGCCCTGCTTTGACCAGAGTTTTCATCTCTAACTTCCAAGACAACCAAGTGACCATTGAAGGGGTGACCTTCACCATCTCCATAGATATTATTGTTGCAGCCACAGGGATACCCAATGTGGGTGAAAAATGGTTTAAGGCCACATATGTAGATGCCCAACATTATGAACCATTTCTCAAGGCACAATACAAAAAGACAAAAAGAAAGTCTTTCCTTTTAGTCACCTACTTGATAGATTTTATCCCATGATGAAGATCATCATGAAATATTTCACTGTGAGGACATATTCTCCAGACTATACACCTATCACATCAGGTTTCTCATGCATTTCACTAGGGTGAAATTTCTCAACATCCCTCACTATTTGTACAGGAGTATTGATAATATGTCTTGCATAGTGTAGAACAGAGAGTATGAACATCAGATGAAGAGCATATTCCATCACTCTCTAATCAAAATAATTGTCCTTCATCATCTCAATCAGCTAAACATTGCATGGGAGACCTTCATTGAGAATTATGTCTTCATTACTCCACCACCTCAGCCTGCTATACCAATTCCACCACCAGCATCAATGTCTCAAATACAAACAGGGACATCTAGCAGGGATGCAGTGAAGAAGGCCAAAGAGGCCAAAGAGGCCAAAGAAGTCAAAGAAACCAAAAAGGTCAAAACCTACTAGAGGGGACCTAGGAAATTGTTTTCTCCATAGATTGTGGAAGGGGCCTTGCCTTCTTCATCAACAAAGTAGGGAAAACAAAAGCAAGAAGAGACAGTTGTCCATGAAGAGGATGACCTTCATGAAGAAGAAAGAGATTTTGTGTTGATGTAATTGAATGACCAAGATGATAATGAGGCCTCAAAGCTGATCATAAAAGAAAAGGATGATCAAAGAACTGCAGGACAACATGGAAAAATCCCAATTGTTCATATCATTCTTTGAACAAGAGAACAAGCAACTGAAAGACAAGCAGGTACTCATGGAGCTAGAGTTGTTAAAGGAAAAAAGACAAGACATCAAGGGTAAGGAAATGATGGCACCTAATGACTTTGACCATGATGATACTCAAACCATCAAGTCAAGACCAAAAAAAAAAAGGTCTTAAGAGAGCTTTAGACCAGGAGAAACATGGGGCAGAGTGATCCAGATCTTGGGGGGAGGCCCCCAAGATCTAAAAATTTGAAATGGATATGACAGGATCTAAAAAATTAGAGTGCTAGAAAAAAAGAGAATGCAAAGCAAATAAAACCACAAAGAAACTTTTTTTTATTAAAACAGAGAATAACTATAGAAGCTACATTGTGGTGGATAATATGTCCTTTTACAAAGTGAGGCTTGTTATCTATAGCCTTTTTTTGAGTTACAGTACCATGGGTAGATACCAAAAGTGGATACCCTGTGTCAATACCATGGGTCAATACCATAGGTAAATACCACTTACAATACCATGGGTAAATTCCATGTGTGGATGAATACCATGGGTGGATACATACTATGGGTGAATTAATATCATGGATAGATGTCAATTAAAATACCATAGGCAAATAAATACCATGGGTCGATGCCATTTACAATACCATGGGTAAATTCCATGGGTGGATGGATAACATGGGTGGATGAACACTATGGGTGGATGCCATTTTCCATTTGGATCATTCCTCCCTCCTTAAGAAGAAATGGTCCCCATTGCATGAAGTTCCCTCCTGAGAAGCATTTTTTGAATATGAAGAGCCACCGAAGAGAAGGGTTTTATGTAGTTAACCCATAACCATGATGAACGAAGATCTGAGGATAGAGATACCCTGTAATGCTTGTGACCAACTGTGATATTGACATTGTGCGATCTAGCAAATGGACTTTGATGAAGCGTGGGTTTGTGGATGAAACATGTTAGACTCAGTCTTGTCAGTCCTCTGTCATTTCTCGTCATTTGCAGTCATTAAATGCCTTGTCTTGCTGGGTTGGTCAAACAAGAGTCACAGGTCTAGGGTTTGTAGACTGTTGTTCTCCAAATGCTTCAATGACGCCTGCAGGCCAGAAGGAGGTTCAATATGTTATCATTTCAATATTATCATTAATGATGCTGAAGAACATTTCTTCTTCAAAACTCTGTTTTGAAGAAGAAATCATTAAGTTTGCTTAATACATGATTGATAATGTTTTTCAAGTTTTATAGTTCTTCAGGCAGCCCTGGTCATCTTGCTAGGTTCAACAACTCCTGTCCCTGCAAAAATCAATCAAGAAAATCAAATAGAAAATAACATTGAGTTAATGCCAAATGTCAAGTGTTAGAGAATGGTATGCTGAAAAGGCTGCTTCATGGATTTTAGAGTATTCAAGTACAGATTATCTATTGAAGGTGGAGGAATATTTGAAATGTGAGGACAGAGGGGCTGAATCCTTTCTTTCTCAAGGTATGCAGAAGCGCACCACAACAGCTACTAATGCTAATAGTTAGTCCAGTCAATCACAGTGCATCATCAATATTCGAAGTAGTCCCAAAATGGGCAATGAAGAGAGGAATGAAAACAAGTTGGGTGAGGCAGTCTTAACAATTGTAGACCTTGCTGGGGCAGAAAGAGAGAAAAATACAGGAAACTAGGGTGTTAGGTTCAATGAAAGCAATTTCATCAACAATACTTCTATGGTTTTCGGACTATGCCTGCGAGCCTTGTTAGAGCATCAGAAGAATCCAAAAAAAAAACCACTGCAAAAGAATTATCACAGTTCCTTGCTAACAAAGTATTTGAAAGACTATTTGGAAGCCAAGGGTCGAATGGTTATGGTATTAAATGTGAGCCCGGGGGAGGATAATTACGTTGATACAAATTTTGTTCTTTGACAAGCTTCACCTTATGTAAATATAAAGTTCAACTGCCCTTCTGAAGAGTCGACTGCTTTGCCTCGAGCTAAAAGAGTTTCAAGCATATTGCCTAAAGGACTGTTGCCGAAGAGGAGGAAGTTTTGCCATTCGAGTAGTCAAGAGTTTGGCCATAGTAAGGAACAGTTAAATGCCCAAAGTTTGCACAGCAAGACAGAAATGGATGACAAAGAAAAGAATGAAGATTCCATTGCTTTGGTCAAGGATAGAAGTTCATCTGGTAGTCTTTCATCTGAGAGCGCACCTGATAGAGGGGAAGAGAAACCATGTAATAGGGATTCTTCTTCAGTTTTAGTGTTCACTGAAGAGGAGCTCAAAGAGAGAATATCCATTGAGATTGAACATGCATTGAATCAGAAAGAGCTTGAAAACCATGAAAAACTTATGGCCGTATATACAGAAGCATTAGCCACTGTGCTGAAGGACCATGAAGGGAAAGTTAAGATGATGGAAGAGCATGCTCAAGAACTTGAACTAAAGCTGAAGAAGGAGAAGGAACATTGTTTGGAATTATCAAGTGAAGTACAAATGTTGATGGAGCGCGCGGCGCATAGGATGCGCACGACGCACTGAGGAGAAATTGGCAGTGTAATTTAACACTGGCGCGGCACATTGGGCCTCTCGCGCGACGCGTTGAGCCCTCTGGCCCAAACTCATCAACATTTAGCGATTTTTCAAATTTAAATGACTTCTCCAAGTTGAAGATGCTGTGAAGGTTGTCCAAATGGGTTATGGAATCATGGCTTTGAGGCCTTCTCTACCGCTGGTTTTCTAGGGATCCAAATGTTCTTCGTCAAGTTGGCCATGTACTATTGCAGTTGCCATTGTCAGACTTCAGACGGTCAAGGTGTGTCATAGTTGCTGATGACTGCTTTCAGCTTTCGACCATGCCAGAAGAGAATACTCTTGGTGTCATCACTAGATCTGTTGAAAATCTACCAGGTCAAGTTTTAAATCATATAAACCTAGAGCAGTATATTGCTTCCTAAGTTTCCAGTCTCAAGGTTTTCAAAACTGAAGAAAGCAGAAATGGAGAAGGAAATTCTACTTTGAAGAAACTTTGCAATGCATTCCTTTTACTGCAAAGATATGAGTTCAAGATGAATCACGAGGAATGGGTTAAGACAGTCAAGCCTGCTTTGGGACCTGGCATATCAGGTCGAGTACATGCAACTCTAGAAACTCCTGATGAAAAAGTTGAATATTGTCTGAAGGCGAAAAATGAGATGCGTGCAGCTTTGATCAGCCTTCTGAAGGACGATGGAATTTTGGTTATTCCTACAACCCCAGCTCCTCCTAAGCTCAGGTCAAAGGGGAGACCATTGGATGACTTCCTTTTTAGTGCTTTTTTCACTGTCGAGTATCTCTGGAATGTCTGGATGCTGTGAGGTCACTGTACCTCTAGGAAAGTATGATGGATGTCCTGTTTCAGTATCATTGATGGTGAGGTATGGAGCAGATAGGTTTTTACTTGATACTCTATCGGATCTGTATCCTTATTTTCCAAAAGCAAGCTGGGATCGCTTCAAGCTCAAAGTCATTTCCTATGGTTGGTAACCAAATAAAAGCTGCAGAGATTTCTAAAGAAAAGGGTAATGTTTCATATAAGGGAAAACAATGGCATAAAGCAGTCAATTTTTATTCTGAGGAAATCAAGCTAAATGACAAGAATGCCGCATACTACAGCAATCGTGCAGCGGCATGTTTTGGGAAGAATTCAAGCAGTGAAGAAGCAGAAAGCATTCGATCATTTGCTAATTCAATCCTCAAACTTGATCCGGCAAGGGTGGAGATTATTGTTAGAATTATAATTCGCTTTGACAGAAATCCAGGTGGCAGTCCGGAATGGTTTGGAAGTGTTACAATTTGTTGTGCTGGTTACAGCTGTGGTTTGTCTTTTGCTTGTCTATTTGTTTCCATATGCACATTCTTTAGATATTGGTAAACCTGTAAATGTACATGTTTCCCTCCTGAGCCACGTGGTTATCTCCATATTGGGCATGCAAAAAGCCGTTCTTTTAAACTAATACTTCGCTCAGAGGATCCCCAAAATTCATAATCAAATGGACATTGCGCTTCTGTGTATGGTCGTTGCGCTTCTGTCAATGTATTCAAATTTTGAATTTTTTTTTTGTTTTGGTCAGGCCAAAAATTTGTAATGTGGCATGTAAAAGAGTTATATGGTTTAAGCATGTTAAAAGAGGGTGGATAAAGTCATTTTCTTGTAAATTCTGAAGTCATAAAATGTTTTCCAAGGGTCAAAGGTAAGTTGAGAAAAATGTGGGAGTTGGTTTAAGCCTCCCAGACTTTGTGATTAGTTGGAGATTTTTAGGAGATCTGATCCTCAGATAGTGGATTTGACCCCTCAGATGGGGAAGTAAGTTCATAATCTATATGAAGGCCAAATGTAATGAAAATAAGTGAGTGCTGGGAGAAGTGTGTGTAGGAGAAATACAGAGTTTTACTGTACAGTTGTTGACAGAGAATTAATGAAAGTTGCAGCTCTGTTTCATAAGATCCCCGTGGTATGAATTTGGCATATGTTTTTCTCTATTTCATATGTTCCTTGTTATGTTCACAGTCCATTCATAATAATTTCAATTTGAATGCTTCTGAGTGAGAAGGGTAGAATTCAGCTTGATGCTATGCCCTGGAGAAGCTTTCATGTTTTATGTTTTTTCTTCTGTTGGAAAGGATTCATTGTTTAATGCCCTTTTCAATTTTCTTCAAAAGTCTTTACATTCCACATTATTTCAAATTTAATTGTTAAATTTCACTCCTATCTCGCCTTATGGAAAAATCTGTGCCTTTGATTAAATCTCTGTTCATGCTGTCCTTTGTCCCCATACTGCCCAGAAAACCCAGTCATTTATCAAAAACCCCTTTCCTATCTGTTTACTACCCTAAAATCAGTTCCCATTTTAAGTCATCTTGCACCTTATTGCTCATTTTATCGAGATTGACTGGAGAGAGCCCTCTCCTATCCTCGTAGGACTAGCTACGAGGCTGAGCTTGGTTTGATGTTGCCTCGAGTTTTGCCTCCTTCAGCCTGAGGCAGATTCGAGCGCTAACAAAACAAAACCATGAAAAATGAAGATCCAAGGATAGAGATACCCTGTAATGCTTGTGACCAACTGTGTTACTAACAGTGTGTGGCCTAGCAAATGGACTTCGATGACAAGGATTTTGTGCGGTTGACCCATAACCGTGATGTTGATTGTTGATGAAGTAGTAGGTGCCTGCATAGCTTGGGGTGGGAGGGCACGTCTCCAAATAACCCAAGCCGAACGTTGCTATGCTGAAACTGATGAATGTGAAGCAGGTGCCTACTAAAATGGGGTGGGAGGGCACGTATCCAAAGGGAACCCGCTCCGAATGCTGCTCCAAATTTAAAACGAGCATAACTCAGTCAATATAACTCAGAATATTTATTATAACCTATTTTTGGAAATGGAATGATCATTTTGCATCTTCTTGTTTATTTGAAATTGATATCTGGAGACCCTAGACTCTCAGATTCACGCTGGAAATGTCCCGTCGTCACAAAATTTCTGAAAAAATAATTGATTTTAAATTAGTGATATATCCCTCATTCGGACTCTAATTCGAACGATTGTGTTTTTGAAATCAGGCGATTTTTCAAGGGGAGCATAGATCTATAACCATTTATCTGAAATGTTGCACTTAAAACTACAATAAATAATTGGAGAGCCACCCTCCATGAATTATTGTCAGAAAAATTGTTGCAACATTGCTGATTTTGAATGATCGATATCTCCTTCATCCGAACTCCAATTCGGGCGATTTTATTTTTTTTTATTTGGGTATTTTTTCACAAGGAATCCAGATCTAGTTTTTTTTCTTGTAAAATTTTCACCAAAAGTTTCAGATCTGATCTTGAAACTCGCCGCCCAAAAAATTCATCGAGTTTGCTAAAGATTGCTGCAAAACATTGAAACTGAAATATGCTTCAAACTCTCGTTCCCATGGATTCGTAACCTACTCTGATACCATTGATCCAAATCTTGGGGGGAGGCCCCCAAGATCTAAAAATTTGAAATTGATCTGACAGGATCTGCAAAATTAGAAAGCCAGAAAAAAAAGAGAGAACGCAAAGCAAATAAAACCACAAAGAAACTTGTTTTATTAAAATAGAGAATAACTATAGAAGCTACATTGTGGTGGAAAATCTGTCCTTTTACAAAGTGAGGCTTGTTATTTATAGCCTTTTTTGAGTTACAATACCATGGGTAGATACCATAGGTGGATACCATGGGTAGATACCACTTACAATACCATGGGTAAATTCCATGTGCGGATGAATACCATGGGTGAATGAATATCATGGATAGATGTCAATTACAATACCATAGGCGAATAAATGTCATGGGTCGATGCCATTTACAATACCATGGGTGGATGAACACCATGGGTGGATGCCATTTTCCATTTGGATCACAAAGCAACTCAGTTTTGAGGAAAGGATTGCAAAGGAAATTGAATATGACAGAGAGGTGTGGCTTGATAGATTTAACCTTCACCCTGAGAAGCTCCTCCATAAGGAAAAGAAATACAATGATATGCTCAGAAACATGGCCAACACGTACATCACTAGAAACAAGCCATACAACATTAGTTCAAGCAGTTGAAGGACAAACACAAGCAAACCCTAATCAAGAAAAATGAGGAGGATAAACTTGAGATCCTTTCCGATGCCTCCCTGATTGCTTGAGACACTTCATCGGCACTTCATCTACCAATTTTGAATGTTTTTGGGTAAGTTTTTGCAGTTTTGGGCATTTTTCCAAATTTTGACATACTTTCAGTGCAGTTCACTTGTAAAAAACGCAACGCCTAGGGCGTTGCGCTTTTTCTAAAAGCCTCCAAATGAAAAATAGTCACCACCATTGGATTCAGAAGTCCCTCTACATCAAATTATGACTATTGGCACATCAAATTTGGACATTATGATAGGGATAAATGGCCAAAAACATCCAAAAAATCACCTTTCTGCCTCATTTCAGGCTAGTGCTGCACTTTTGACCAGTCTTGGGAGATTTCCGTTTTGAGGACCTTAACTTCATCATTTTCATAACTTAATGGAATTTTTGGAAACTATACAGGATCATATTTGCAATAAGAAATTTTGGGCTCAATTTGGACTTCAACAAGTCCTCCAAAAGTGACCTTGAAGTTGGCACTGCGCTTTTGTCAAGGGCACTTCACGATTGCCAATGGCACTGCTCTTTTGCCAGTTGCTTAATATTTTCATAATTTTCCAGATTTCTCAGTTTGGTCATGGAATTGATGAATTTTACTGATGTTATTAATCCATGTAAATGTAATATAGTCACTTTTAGTTACTAGAGGTAGATACATTGGATAAAAATGTATTTTTGGGACAAATGAATCAGTTTCACCAAAGTTAGTGATGAGTTTGTTGACCTCCCTAGTCTTTGGGTTTCCAGTTAAGAATTTTTGGGATCAGCTCCACAAGTCATGGTATCGACCCCTGAGGGTGGGAGAAGATTTTTTTTTTCTATATCTTTCACCTCCTTTCTCATTGCAATGGTTGGATATTGTTGGATTGATCACTAAACACTATTGTAATCATATTTTTGGCAAGTAATAATAGACTGAGTTGCAACTATTTTGATGGAATTATTGTGGTAAAGTGATTTGACATTGTTTCTTCTTATGTTTTGAAAATGTGTGAATTTATTGTGATTTCATATTCATGCCATCTATGTATGTAATTGTTTACTAATTCAAAAAGACAGAATTCATTAAGCTTATCCTCTGCTTTGGAGGAATAGTTATAGTTTGTTTCATCTTCTTCTTAGTAGAAAATAATTCATATTTCTTATGCTCTTTTCTCAAACCCTATCAGTTTATACCAATTCATCAGATATCCTTTTTTTTTAAACTTCTTACCTACCTTGCTCCATCAGACCCCTGCAATTCTGATCCTTGTTTTCCCTGACCTAGATCCTTCGTTGACCTATTCACCATCCAGCACCTCAAAATTCAATAAATCAAACCCCTGTGATACTATACCTAACCTAATATCTCATTGATCCAGTCATATTGGCTAAGATCCATTGGAGAGAGCCTTCTCCTACCTAGTAGGGCTAGCTACTTAGCGAAATATTGGTCTGTGGTTAACTTTGCTAGTCTCTTCTCAGCCTCAGAGATCTGGTGGAATGCTTACAGAGAAGAATAAAAACAAAAATATTGTTGTACCACAAAGACCTATCGATGATGTTGGTCCTACGCAAGAACTAACAGTTGAGATAGAGAAACAAGAGTAGAAAAGGGATCAGAAGGAGGATGTTGAAACAACATCTGAAACAAATCAAATTAAATTTGAATATTTGATGAGGGTACTAGAGAAGTGGGAGAAATTAGCACTCTTTCCCAAATATGAAGTCATATTCCTAGAACAACATGAGGAAATGGTCAATAAGCTTAATAAGGAGTGGGCTAAAAAATTAATAATTGCATAATTTGTGAAAATTCAGAATGAGAGGAATTAAGCAATGAAACGGGTGAAGGAACTACAAGGAGAGGTTAGTTGTTACATCATGAAAAGGAGCTCATTTATGATATCATTAATGACTTATTATGTGGTAAGCTTATTTCTCCTTCTTATCCTCCATATTTTCAAGGAAAACATTATCACTTCCAGTTAAAATCCCAAAAACAAAAGCGACCATATAAGACAAGGAAAATAGAAAACTTCCTGAAAACATTTCAAAGTGTTAATTTCTTAGAAAAACCTTTGTTGTGTGAGTTTTACCTGCATTATCTTGCTTACTTCTGGGACCAATCATTCAATCTAAAACCCTATATGGGAGATGTATGAATCGGGGCTTTTTTTTTTCTTTTATGAAAAATCAGATAGGTTGGAAAGATTCCCATGATATTGTAATAGCTAATGAAGAACTGGTAGAAATTTTTATTAGAGGAGAACCTGGTTCAATTGAATTTGTTACACACAAATACAAAAATATGGCGGTTTCCAACCACTAAGACATTGTTAATGGACCATCGAGAAATAATTCTATGGAGATGCTAGATAAATATACAATGAATGAGAACTAGTGCCTTAGAAGGAAGCAAGTTGAGATGGGATATTTTCAGACAATAATAGAAGAAGGGAGACCCCTATTGTTATCATAATTTTAAGCAAGCACTTTCCAGAGTTTATCAGTATGTTGATTGTATTAGGAGGAGTGGTCTAGGTTGGATGGGACTTAGATTCAAGTTGCCTCTTGTTTGGTTACCCACCTATTGGTATCAACATCCATATAGTATTTTTTTATCATTTTTTGGAGGCAGAATTGGTTATTTATCGAGGATATAGGGTCAGAGGTGAAGACATGGCAAGAAATTACAACCTCAAAAAACTTCACTCTTAGCATGTTAGGAATTAGTGACATGAGTCTGCATAAGGACATGCATAAGCTTAAGTTGTGGGGATATGTTGGGTCGTGGAGTTGTCATAATTTTCCTATTTCTTTTATCCCTTTTTTACCAACGAGACCATATATTATCACTCTAATAACCCTTATTCACCTAAGTGTGTCCTTTTTCACTTGTCTCTTTCTTAGTCCAATTCTACTTATAATTTGACATTAGAGCTACTTTCTTAGGTGGATTTTTATCAGAAAACTAATGTATGGGTTTTTTCAGGTTTGGATGGTTTGTCAAAGATTGTTGTTACATGATTACATTTTAGTTGCTTTACTAATTTGGATTGATTAAGGTTCCGAGAGTTTTTGTTGTTACATAGACAATTGCATAAGCACATGTTTCCTTTCCTAATTAGACTCAATCTAGGAGCGCGTCAAAGTTAAAAGAAAAAACTCATCACTTGGAGATATGTTTGGAACATCAAGATCATTTGGTTGAGATACTTTGTAACTCTATTGGTAATTAAAGGAAATTGTTATAGTTTTACCCCTTCCATCGAAATCATTGTGTAATTGTTAAGATCTCATTTTATTTTAAGATCACATGAGAATTGAAAGATTCTCATGATGATATTCTCATTGTAATTAAGATCTATAAAAGAGAATATTGTTTGCTCGCGGGGGTAGAGTGAATAATTAGAGAATAAGATTGGAAAGGGGAAACACCTCAGCTCTATAATCCTGATACTTTTATTAATGCAAATCTCAACTTTGTGGTTCAATAATTTCCTCTAAGTAGTTTGTGTGCTTTTTAGTGGACCAACCTTTGCTGAGGAGGTTGGGCCCTCCTTCTTAGCAAGGATCACTAGTTAGTTAGAGTGGAATAGGTAATTGCATAAATATTTCTCAGTTATGTGATTGTTGTTAATGTTGTTGTTATAGTTAATTATGTGTGTAATTTAATTAATTGCAGTCAGATTTGGATTGTGTGATAGCTCAAGTCCTGTATCGGTCCCTTATTTTAGTGTAGCAGTGAATTCTTTTCTTTATTGTTATAGTTTGGATTGCACTCCCTTTTATGTGTGAAAATTGAATGAGTGTTGTGATAGTGTTTGAATGACATATTGGATAAATAGTTATCAGTTATGTGATTGTTGTGACTATTGTTGTTATAGTTAATTCTGTGTGTAATTTAATTAATTGCGGTAACCTTTGGATGGCGTGACAGCTTAAGTCCTGGACGGGTCCCTCTGTTTAGTGTGGCAATGAATTATTTACTTTGTTGTTACAGTTTGGATTGCACTTTCTTTTTATGTGTGCAAATTTAAAGAGTGATGGTTTTCAGCAGTGTTGTGAGAGTAGTTGAATGACATATTGCATAAATATTACTCTGTTATGTTATTGTTGTTGTCGTTATAGTAAATTGTGTGTGTAATTTAATTAATTGCAATAAGATTTGGATGGTATGATTGTTTAAGTCATGTATCGGTCCCTCAGTTTAGTGTGGTAGTGAATTATTTTCTTTGTTGTTACAGTTTGGATTGCACTTACTTTTGTTGATATTGAATGGGTGATGGTTTTCAGGAGTGTTGTGAGATTGGTTAAATGAAAGATTGCATAAATATTTATCAGTTATGTTATTTTTGTTACAGTTAATTCTGTGTATAATTTAATTAATTGTAATAAGCTTTAGATGGTGTGACAACTTAAGTTTTGGACTGGTCCCTCAGTTTAGTGTGGTAGTGAACTATTTTCTTTGTTGTTACAGTTTGGATTGCACTTCCTTTTATGTGTGCAGATTGAAAGAGAGATGATTTTCAGGAGTGTTGTGAGAGTGGTTGAATGAGAGATTGCATAAATTTTTCTCAGTTATATGATTTATGTTAGTGTTGTTGTTACAGTTAATTTTGTGTGGAATTTAATTAATTCCAATAAGCTTTGGATGGTGTGACAACTTAAGTCCTGGATCGGTCCCTTAGTTTAGTCTAACAATGAATTATTTGCTTTGTTATTACATTTTGGATTGCACTTCCTTTTATGTGTGCATATTGAATGAGTGATTGTTTTCAGGAGTTCTATGGGAGTGGTTGAATGACATATTGCATAAATAGTTCTCATTTATGTGATTGTTCTTACTATATTTTTTATAGTTAATTTTGTGTGTAATTTAATTAATTGCAGTAAGATCTGGATGGTGTGATAGCTTAGGTCCTGGATCAATACCTCAGTTAAGTGTGGCAATGAATTATTTTCTTTGTTGTTACAGTTTGGATTGCACTTCCTTTTATGTGTGTAGATTGAATGAGTGATGATTTTCGGGAGTGTTGTGAGAGTGGATGAATGACAGAGTAGAATATTCTGCAGTATTTCTTCGCATTGAATACGTGTGGAGTGTGTAATAGCTTTGTTGATTTTTTATAGTGTGTGTGAAATGACTTTGCGTTGAGATTATTTTATACTAGTCATCATTTGTATTAGCATAGAATTTGCACGACAATATTGTAAAAATTAAAGCCAACCTGGATCAATAATTAAAGGTAAGAGCGGGTCAACCAACATTAAAATTCAAACAATATAAAAATAATGAAGTTAACAAAGTTTCATATTAAAATCATTGTGAGATACATGCATTAATATTTTATTAACTTTTATGTATTCACAAATATATGTTGATAAAAAATGAATGGAAGAAGCATTCAACTAATCCCAATATTTTTTCCAAAAATTCATACCATATCTTGAACACTTTAATGATATTGAAATAGGTAATTTGTATTGACACAAATAATATTGAAGCATTTAAAAGTTTAGGCTATAAGAATCATCATTTTTTAAACATGGATTACAAATAATTCTAAAAATTTAGAAGTCTTTGTCATTAACATCATTGCCTACAATAATGTCATCCATTGTATCATTGTTAGTGTTCATATGATCTTTCATGTAGTTAATATTATCATCATCCTCGTCTTGACTTGAATCATCTTCATCAACATTGAAATTTGATTGTAGACCATATATATTGTTACCAGATGTATTCAAATCATCATTTTTTTATACTATCCATATTGTCGTCTTCCATAATATCATGTAACTCTGTATTTTTGTCTTCCTGTGCCTCAACATAAAAATATTCATCGTCATCATGGATGTCAATTTCTTTGATTTTCTTTAATCCTCTCTCATGTTTTGTTGGCCATCATTGTTTTGCTAAGTATCCACTAATGCATCATCAAATACATGCCTTAATCTTGGATCATAATGTATGACAAATATCCATTTCGGCTCCAGAATATCTTCATATAAAAATGCCTGCACATGAACAAGCACATAGATATATTAGAGGTATGTTATAAAAATTGTATTGATTAATAAACACATGTATATATTCATAATAAACAATGTATTAATAGATTATTGATCATTACTGATTCTTCTTTGAGTTAAAGAAATACCTTCTCACAATGAATTGGTAGAACATAAGGCTCCTTATCCTCTGGTAGGAACTTTGAGGAATCTATAGAAAAAAATCCATTATGGGTAACATGTCTTTGTGTCCTCTAAAATGCTTCATACCATCTACACTTAAAAATACAACATTTAAAAGAGCGGTAATACAACTCAATAATTTCTTGTATTTTCCCAACATATTGTAGATTCCCTTCAATAATATCCTTATCTTTTAAGCTTTGTTCGACTGGATTGTTTGAAGTCAACCATGATGCCACAATCAAAGGATTTTCTCTTTACATCTACACGTTCTACACGATAATTTTGACCATATGCCCACATTGTTGGATATTTCCTTGCCTGTGAAAGACCATTTATTTCGGTTAAAACAAATATAATGATGAATATTAAAATAGTTAATAATGTCAAAACTTTAAGGAAACAAAATTTTGTAAAATTCAAACTATACATTTCTTTCAAATCCTCTAGACATGTTGATTTCATCTTCTGTTATGTTTGAATCTATACCCTCATCTTCTATTTTATTTTGAATTTGTTCAATAACCCATTCTAATGTGCAATTTTTGCCCCATTCCCCTTGAAGATCAATAAGAAATGGGGTATTCCTTGGGTTCAATAGCTTAAATTGTCTCCTTGTTGCTAACACTTCCTCTCTCTTTTTATCATACAAATTAATCCATTTGTTCATAAATTCCATGTGGTACAGACTGAACTTGTTGAGTATAGTACTTTTGTCTACACTAATTACATGTCAACATGCTTATTTCAAAATCCAAAGCGTATGTTGTTAATTTGACAAATAAATTATAGAGTAAATTATTGATCACAATAAAAACAACCACAATGATCATGAGTTTACTTACTACGTTCTACTTGAGCACAATTGTATTGTGTTTTTTCTCCATCAATAATATCTAATGATCATTCTTCATCCTAGAAGCATGATCCATCTTCAAAATAATTACCAAGGAATTCACATAGGAAGAAAAATGTTTCATTCAGTACATACCCTTCAGCTATGCAACCCTCTGGATGTGCCTTTTTTCGGACATATATTTTTAAAGTTTTCATATGCATCTCAAAGAAAAACATCCACCTTGTCGATAAGACACTCGCCAATTCAATGTAAATGACTAGGTGTTTAAGTAAATGGACTTGTAGGTCCATGAAAATTGTAGGGAGCTCCTTCTAAAATACACCTAAAATTTACTTCTTCCATTTTGGCACTTCACATTTGTGGATTGCCTTGGATGTCACCTGATCTAGGAGGATCCTTAAAATTCTCAGAATTTTACAGTCTCGGATGCTTACAGAATCAGTTCCAAGTTGAAGAGCTCACCACACTGATTCTGACAGTATATTCGGTTTCGAAAATAGCCTCTGTATGAGGGAGAAAATACCTACTAAAGTTTTCCTCCAAAAGGAAAAAAATTGACCAGAGTAGACCAAGTGGAAATCTTATATCATGACAAGTGGCAAGTCAAAGTCAACTCATGTGGTCAAATTCAATGCAGGTATAGGTCAAAGGTCAGTTAGATGGGCAAGACAAGGTCGAACTCGTGACCTCTGCCAACAAGCTGCAAAATATTTAACACTACACCACCGCTTTAGCTTTGTATTACATTGGGTGCATTTTGTATTTATTGTTTTAAAATGTGGCAAGTGGGGATAGGGTTGGCGAAGCCCAACACATCCGGTGGCCCCTCCAACCCAAATCTATGGTTATCGATGCTAAGAACAATTCTTATATAGTGGAGGTCTCCTTAAATACCATGGCGCGGAGTATTGATGCCGCAACGGAGGTGGCATCGAAACGACACAGAGCATAATGAATATGTGGCAACAGAGTTATGGCATGTCATATGCCACGGGTTTCAACGTGATACCATGACCGAATATGGTTAAAATCTATACCATATATATATATAATGCCAACCCAAAACACTTATATGATATGTTATGTATTAATGCGATGCGCCAAAGTTAAACTTTGTTATAACGTTTTTAAATTATGCCATATGAAATGCGTCATGTATTACAACTAAATTCCATATATTCCAATCAAATTTGGGAGGTTCGCGGGTTTGACCCTAGGACCTGCCCGTGACTCTATAAAATGATTCAACATTGCACCATCAAAGAGGAGTTGTACAATGAGTCTGAAAACTGTGTAATATTTATGCCTACAAATGCCTTTTTGGGCATAACTTAGCCATCCTTGGGCCTTGTTGAGAATGGAGAGTTGCATTGGAGAGAAGAGGTTGAGGCCTTCATTTTGAAAGTAGTCATTGGTGCATGTGTGCACAATCTAGAATGGCGAAATTGTATGTAAAGAGCCTTTTTGAGCATTCCTAATACAACAGATGCCTATTGGAAGCGGACCCGGAGACGTAGTCCAAGAGGGATGAACTCTGTCATCAATGTTTGTTGTGTTTACTTATTATTGTGATGTTGTTCATGCTTATTTTTCAGTTCTCAAGTTTATGTTTAAGGCACTGTAATAATTCAATTTCCCTCATTCATTCACATAAAAATCAACCTTAGTTAATGTTTTGTGAAATTGCGCAAATAGTCAATCTTGTGTTTTTAGATCATATTTTTCTATCAGAGTTAGGATGATCATGTATAAGCAAGATATTTTCCAATGTGAATGTTGACTAGATCTAGGTTTCAACGTGGAGAAGGGAAACTTGAAGAGATAAATCAAGAGATTGGAAAGAGGAAAGGCTCTCAGAAGATGACAGGCGAAAATGAAGGAGAAGCTCCTGAGACAAAGAGTGATGAGAAGTTTCAGCAAATTTTCCTTAATATGCAACAGATGATTGCAAAACATTATGAAGATAAGAAGACTATAGATACAGCCTCATCTTCTAAAGGCATGAAGAAGAAAAAGGGCAAGGAAAAAACTGATGGCAATGGATCTCCTTATTCTCCATATTCATCTACTTCTTCTTTATTCTCTTACAAGTCTAGTTCATATTCAGATTCAGACTCAAAGAAGAAAAATAAATCTCCTTTATTGAAGCTTGATGTTAAGTTTGAATTGTCGATATATGATGGTGAATTGAATCCTGAAAAGTTAGATAACTGGAAAAAGAACTTGAGGTGTGTTGTAGAATTCAAAATGTTGTTGATAAATCTGTAAAAACTTAGTTAACTACACTGAGAATGGTGGGAACAACTTTGATTTGGTGGGAAAGTAAAAATAAATCAGATTTAAATCATAAAGGTAAAATTATCTCTTCATGGTCTAAGTTTTTTAAAGCCCTTAGAAAGAAATTATATCCTTTAGGATATATGCAATAGGTTGTATTAGATTGGCAGCATTTGAGGCACAGTAAAGAACAAGGTGTGAAATAGTTTACACAGGAATTCAGAAAAAATGCATTAGCACTTTACATTCCATTAAACACATGGGAAACTTTGTTAAAGTATATTGGAAGTTTGCATTATTATTTGCAACATAAATTGATTATGTTTAATCCAACCGAATTTGATGAAGTGTGTGTACAAGCCATTCATATTGAAGCAAGGGGAATACCGTTTCAGTCAAAATTTTCAAAGAAATTGTTCAAGCATTCAGAGAACAAGGATTCCAAAGAAGACAAGGGAAAGAAAGCAGCAACATATAATAATGAAGGAGAGAGGCCTACTTGAACTCATTGTCAGAGGGTTGGAAATGATGACTCCAAATGTTGGATTCTTCATCCCAAACTTAAATCAAAGAATTTCCTTAAGAAGAAGGGTGAGATGAAAGCTAGTGTTTCAGTCCAACAAGACTTGGGATCTGACTCCAGTGACAAAAAGAAGATAATCGTTATGGGTCTGACAAGTAATCCTTCTAAAGCTAGTTCTAGTTATACTTGTTCTACATCTTCTTCAAAATCTAATAATGTGTTTGAGGAAGATAATAGAGCTTAATTGTTTCACATAAGGAAATTTGGATTGGAAACTAAGAATCATCCAATACCTTACCCTTTAGGATAGTTAAAGGAAAATACTCAAATGCATGTCACGAAATACTGTCGATTAAGGTTTGTAATCACAACTAATTTTGTTGATGAAGTTGATTTAGATGTGATTCCTTTGGATATATGTGGAGTTGTGTTGGGTATTCCATATCTTTATGATCAAGATGCCATACTTCATAGGAAGGAGAATAAGTATCATCTTCTTAAATACGGAATTGAATATACTGTCAGGACACATAGAATTAAGACCTACTTGGATTTAATCAATGTTAGTCAAATGAAAAGGCACATAAATTCAAGTAAAAACTATTTTCTCATGTGTGTTAAGGAACAACCTAAAGATAAGCATGATGCTTTTCAAGGGTTTGATTTTAAGTTTAATGTCAATTTTTTTGAAACAATAGATTCTTATAAGGAATTGTTTAAAGAACCAAAAAATTTACCTCCAAAACGAGAAATATAACATGAGATTCAACTGGATGTAAAAGTTTGCAACAAGAAACAGTGAAATTGTCATCCATAATCAACATGACAACACCTACACTAGTGTGGGACCACATGCCATGTAATGATGGGTCCTATCGATACATTACTGTGCAATTAAATTTATTTAATAAATTGGAAATGTGTCAAATTTAATTATCCCTTAATTAAATTGGACAATAAAATGTAATCATATCTCATAATCACTTGTAATAGTTCACTGAGTGTGATAAACTCGGTTATCTCATGAATTTCAAGTTAAGGGTAGTTGGTGAGGCATGCAAAGTGATTCTATGTGTTTTAGAGTTTAATTTGTAGTTAAGTGCATGAGTTTAATGCATGAGAAATTATTTAACTCAGTTAAGTGAGTTAAAGTCAGTTTAACTAGTTGTAATTTTTTGCTGCACTAGTGAGAGATCAAGTGAATTAAATCAGATTTAATTCACATGCAGTGATTTTCCATGCAACTAATGATTTACTATTAATAGTTGCATGCATGTCAGTTCCAGTGGAGACCCAGTTGAGACAAATGTTAAAGGAAAGTTGACTATCAGCTGTATTATTAGAAAACTGCCCAGATGCAGTTAAAACACCACAGGATTTCCCATGATACTTGCGCAGTTGAGAAAGGCTGAAATTCCTAAGGAATAGGGATTGCATTCCTCATGAATTGCGTGAGCAAGGCAGGCTAAAGACAGGACGAGAATTGGCTAAGTGTTGGCCCGATTTTGACTGGATCAGTGTGAGATGATAGGCAGATTGCAAGAGACTCTTGTGAGAAGAGTGCATTGTAATTGTTTCATGATTCCTTGTGGAATATACAATATATGATAGAGGGGTTTTGAGCAACAAGCTCTCCCTAGGAAATTATATGTGTTGTGGTTTGATTTTTTTCTTTATGCACTTCTTATCATTGGCGATTGTGTTTATTTTCCGCAATTGATTTTTATAAGGATTCATTATCTATATTTAGTACATTTCTTGATCTGATTGAATCCATTGATATACATATGTTTGTATAATTTCTACATGGTATTAGAGCATGAATTGTTTGGGCACGTGGGTTTGCAAAGAATATCTGAAAATTTTGATGCAAAATTTTCAGAAACAAATACTATATTTGGATTCCTTGCGAAAAAATACCCAAATTGAAAAAAAAAATTAGTCGAATCAGAGCTCTGATGAGAGAGATATAGTCTATTTAAAATCAGCTCTTTTTTTAGAAAATTTGTGACGGCGGGATAATTACAATGTGCGCAAGTTAGAAAATGAAAGAAATCGAAGGGAAAGAAGTACCAAGGCAAAGAGGGCAAGAGATACTTATCCAAGATCATATTTTTTCACTATCACGAGCATGGACATTATGCCACTAATTGTCCACAAAAGAAGAAAAAGTTGAAGGCTTCAGGATCTGCAGTTGGTGAGGCTTTGGCCTTGCAATTTGAGTTGGACTTCTCATTGATCGGATGCATGGTGTCAAGTGCGATGGGATCAGCGTTGTACTTGGATAGTGGTGCACCTTTCCACATGACAGGAAACAAATAAATTTTCAGTAGCTTGGAGGAGAAGGACCTCCAGATGCATATCGAAATGGGTGATGACAGGTGGTACAGTGCTACTGGGATTGGTATAGTTACCTTCCAGAGACAGTCAGGTAAACATTTCTTATTAAAAGATGTAATGCATGTACCAGGCTTGAAAAAGAATTTAGTTTTAGTCGCAATGTTGGAGGATAGAGGTTATGATGTGGTTTTCAGTGAAGGGAAATATTTCCTTCGACACAAAGCCGCAGGACAAGCCAAGAAGATTGGGATTCGTGTGAAGAATCTCTATAAACCTGATGTAGAGCACTGTGCAACATTGATGGGTAAAGCAGACAAAGTGGTGAGTTGGGATGAGGGTGAGTTATGGCACAGGAGATTGGGACATCTACACCATGGAGCTTTGAAGTTCATGCAGCATATTTCTACAGAGCTTCCAAAGGGTACTCTTGCACAGATAGAAACATGCAAGGGATGTACCATAGGGAAGTGTGAGAAATCCATGAAATTTTCCCTTGAGAGGGAGATTTATTTGCATGCATATGAGGAACTCTTGGTTCCCAGGAATGAACCTCAAGATGTGAATCATCCACATGCGAAGGATCATGGAGTGGCAGAAACCACTCAAGCAGAGAAATTTCGATCCAGATGGGAAGAGGGAGTACATGCAGCTATACCTCCAGGTGTGAGGTGGGGCGATGTGAAAAATTAATCCCAAGAAGAAATTTGGGCAGGGTCGTAGAGATGGTGTGTCTCATGGATCGAACCTGGCTATGAGGAGCCCACAATACAGCAGTAGCAGGAAGGATCAGTTAGATTGATGCAGTCAGATGTCAGGAGGACATAAATCAGAGTGGCAGGTGTTGAATACTAGAGCGCAAATCAGAGTTGGCAGCAGTGCAGAGTGCATGGATGCAGATGTCAGTAGCAGAGAGTCTAGTAGACATGTGCAGTAGCTAGCAGCAGTTAGAAGACTCTGATGACATATGAATTATATTGATTCAGTTGTTTGGAGGCTATTCAATTTCAAAAGTGTTGCATGCAAAAGTTGCATGTGCAAGAAACACTAGAGAAGTGTTTCATGCAAGAGTTGCATGTCACATGCAAGAGTTTCATGTCGCATGCAAGGAAATTCCTCTCTTTTTGAGAGGGATTGTTGAAGTTTGCAACAAGAAACAATGAAATTGG
The DNA here is from genome assembly GCA_034641835.2 of Pinus albicaulis. Classification (NCBI taxonomy): domain Eukaryota; kingdom Viridiplantae; phylum Streptophyta; class Pinopsida; order Pinales; family Pinaceae; genus Pinus; species Pinus albicaulis. Next base: position 1,432,603,770 of record CM076582.1, on the reverse strand, counting down.
CATCCAAAAGAAACATGACAACACCTACACTAATGTGGGACCACATGTCATGTAATGATGGGTCCTAGCGATACATTAATGTGAAATTAAATTTATTTAATAAATTGGAAATGTGTCAAATTTAATTATCCCTTAATTAAATTGGACAATAAAATGTAATCGTATCTCATAATCACTTGTAATAGGTAACTGAGTGTGATAAACTCAATTAGCTCATGAATTTTGAGTTGAGGGTAGTTGTTGAGGAATGCAGAGTGATTCTATGTGTTTTAGAGTTCAAGTTGCTATTAAGTGCATCAGTTTAATGCATGAGAAATTAGTTAACTCGTTTGAGTGAGTTAAATTCAGTTTAACTAGTTGTAACTGTTTGTTGCACTAGTGAGAGATCAAGTGAATTAAATCAAATTTAATTCAAATACAGTGATATGCGATGCAATTGATGATTTACTATTAATAGCTGCATGCATGTTAGTTCCAATGGAGGCCTAGTTGAGACAAAGGTTAAAGGGAAGTTGACTATCAGTTGTATTATTAGCAAACTGCCCATATGCAGTTAAAACACCACATGATTTCCCATGATACTTGCGTAGTTGATAAAGGTTGAAATTCCTAAGGAATAGGGATTGCATTCCTCGTGAATTGCGTGAGAAAGGCAGGCTGAAGAGAGGCTGAGAATTGGCTAAGTGTTGGCCCGATTTTGTCTGGATCAGTGTGAGACGATAGGCAGATTGCAGGAGACTGTTGTGAGAAGAGTGCATTGTAATTGTTTCATGATTCCTTGTGGAATATACAATATATGATAGAGGGGTTTCGAGCAGCAAGCTTTTCCTGGGAAATTATTTGTGATATGGTTTCATTTGTTTCTTTCTGCACCTGTTGTGATTGGAAATTGTATTTATTTTCCGCAATTGGTTTGTAGAAGGATTCAGTATCTATCTTTAGTACATTTCTTGATCGGATTGAATCCATTGATATACATATGTTTGTATAATTTCTACATGGTATCAGAGCATGAATTATTTGGGCACACGATTTTTCAGAGAATATCTGAAAATTTTGATGAAAATTTTTCAAAAACAATACCATATTTGGATTCCTTGCGAAAAAATACCCAAATTGAAAAGAAAAAAAAACATTCGAATCGAAACTCGGATGAGGGAGATATCGTCGATTTAAAGTCAACTCTTTTTTTAGAAAACTTTGAGACAACAGGACAATTACAATGTGCGTAAGTTAGAAAAGGAAAGAGAGCCAACATAAAGAAGTCGAAAGGAAAAGAGGGCAAGAGATACTTGTCCTATATCAGATGTTTTCACCATCACGAGCATGGACATTATGCCACTAATTGTCCACAAAAGAAGAAGAACAAGAAGGCTTCAAGATCTACAGCTGGTGAGGCTTTGGCCTCACAATTTGAATTGGACTTCTCATTGATCGCATGCATGGTGTCAAGTGCGATGGGATCAGGGTGGTACTTGGATAGTGGTGCATCTTTCGACATGACAGGATACAAAGTACTTTTCAGTAGCTTGGAGGAGAAGGACCTCTGGATGCATATCTCAATGGGTGATGACAGGTGGTACAGTGTTACCGGGATTGGTACAGTTACCTTCTAGAGACAGTCAGGTAAACCTTTCTTATTAAAATATGTAATGCATGTACCAGGATTGAAAAATAATTTAGTTTCAATCGCAATGTTGGAGGATAGAGGTTATGATGTGGTTTTCAGTGAAGGGAAAGCTTTCCTTCGACACAAAGCCATAGGAAAAGCCAAGAATATTGGGATTTTTTTGAAGAATCTCTATAAACTTGATGTAGAACACTACGCAACATTGATAGTTAAAGTAGAAAAAATGGTGAGCCGGGATGAGGGTGAGTTATGGCACATGAGATTGGGCCATCTACACCATGGAGCTTTGAAGGTCATGCAATAGATTAAGCTTCCAAAGGGTACTCTTGCATAGATAGACACATGCAAGGGATGTACCACAAGAAAGTGTGATAAATATATGCAATTGTCCCTTGAGAGGGAGCTTGATTTTCATGCATATGAGGAACTCTTGGTTCCAAAGAATGAACCTCAAGATGTGGAGTAGTCACATGCGGAGGATCATGGAGTGGTAAAAACCAATCAAGTAGAGAAATTTCGAGGCAGATGAGTAGAGGGAGTACATGCAACTATACCTCCAAGTGTGAGGTGGGGCGATGTGCAAAATTAATCCTAAGAAGAAATTCTGGTAGGGTCCTAGATATGGTCTCATGGATCGAACCTGGCTACGAGGAGCCCACAGTACAACATTAGTAGGAAGGATCAGTTAGATTGATGTAGTCAGATGTCATGAGGACATAAATTAGAGTGATAGGTGTCAGATACTGGAGCGCAGATCAGAGTTGGAAGTAGTGCAGAGTGCATGGATGCATATGTCAGCAGCGCAGAGAGTCCAATAGACATGTACAGTAGCTAGCAGCAGTCAGAAGACTCTTATGACAGATGCATTATATTGATTCAGTTGTTTGGAGGTTATTCATTTTTAGAATTTTTGCATGCAAGAGTTACATGTCACATGCAAGAGTTGCATGTCGCATGTAAGAGTTTCATGTCCTATGCAAGAGGTACATGTGCACATGCAAGGACATTCCTTTCTTGTTGAGAGGGAGTGTTGAAGTTTGCAACAAGAAGCAGTGAAATTGGCATCCAGAAGCAACATGACAACACCTACACTAGAGTGGGACCACAGGTCATGTAATGATGGGTCCTAGCGATACATTAGTGTGCAATTCAATTTATTTAATAAATGGGAAATGTGTCAAATTTAATTATCCCTTAATTAAATTGGACAATAAAATGTAATCTTATCTCATAATCACTTGTAATATTTAATTGAGTGTGATAAACTCGGTTAGCTCATGAATTTTGAGTTGAGGGTTGTTTGTGAGGCGTGTAGAGTGATTCTATGTGTTTTAGAGTTCAAGTTGTAGTTAAGTGCATGAGTTTAATGCACGAGAAATCATTTAACTTAGTTAAGTGAGTTAAAGTCAGTTTAACTAGTTGTAACTGTTTGTTTCACTAGTGAGAGATCAAGTGAATTAAATCAGATTTCATTCATATGCAGTGATCTTCCATGCAACTGATGATTTACTATTAATAGCTACAAGCATGTCAGTTCCAGTGGAGACCCAGTTGAGACAAAGGTTAAAGGGAAGTTTACAATCAGTTGTATTATTAGCAAACTTCCCAAATGCAGTTAAAACACCACGAGATTTCCCATGATACTTGCACAATTGAGAAAGGTTGAAATTCATAAGGAATAGGGATTGCATTCCTCATGAATTGCGTGAACAAATCAGGCTGAAGATAGGCTCAGAATTGGCTAAATGTTGGCCTGATTTTGTCTGGATCAGTGTGAGACGATATGCAGATTGCAGGAGACTCTTGTGAGAAGAGTGCATTGTAATTGTTTCATGATGCCTTGTGGAATATACAATATATGATAGAGGACTTTTGAGCAGCAAGCTTTCCCCGAGAAATTATTTTTGTTGTGGTTTGATTTGTTTATTTCTACACTTGTTGTGATTGGCAATTGTGTTTATTTTCTGCAATTGATTTGTAGAAGGATTCAGTGTCTAGCTTTAGTACATTTCTTAATCGGATTGAATCCATTCATACACATATGTTTGTATAATTTCTACACTGGATTTAATAAGTGTTTATCATCATATTCATATTGTAGAGAATGATATATGGAAAGTTGCATTTAACACTAGACGGGGGCTTTATGAATGGTTGGTTATGTCATTTCGATTATGAAATGCTCCAACAACTTTTATGAGAGAGATGAATGATGTTTTCATCCTTTTATTGATAATTTTGTCATGAAATTATATCTAGATGATATTCTTATTTTCAGTTGAATGTTGGAAGAACATGTAAAGCAAGTGAAACAATTTTTTTGTGTTGCAAAGAGAGAAACTGTATCTCAAACTTTCTAAGTGTGAATTTGGAAAAACTTTTTTAGTTTATCTTGGTTACATAGTTGGAGGTGGTCACTTGAAAATAGATCCAACTAAAACTGATGTGATTGTTAAGTGGTCAAGACCACAGAATGTGATCTTGACCAGAAGTTTCTTGGGTGTAGTTCAGTATTGGAGGAAGTTTATTTATCATTTCTCTTTTATTGCATCACCACTTCATGCTTTAACAAGTTCTAAAGTTTCTTTCCGGTGGGGTGGAAAACAAAAAAAAACATTTGACACTTTAAAGCAGAAATTTTTTTCAGCTCCAACCTTAGCTTTACCAGACCTTCAACAGCCATTTGAAATAGAAATTGATGGTAGTGGGTTTTTTTTTTTTTTTCCTAGAAAATATGGGCCTTCTTCTATTAATTATCTATTTAGATTTTTACATATAGTGATCTGTCGAAACTCTGAAAACCAAACCAAGTGTCCAAAATTGCAAAAATTTCTCTGCCCATATCGGGAAACCGGAGGAAAGTCTAATCTGATGACCCCTAACATAGGTAATAGGGCCAAAACCTCTGCTTGTAACCAGCTAAACCTACTGAGACTACAGACTGTAAACCTACTAAGACTTGGGAGTATAAACATTACAGGGCATAAAACATAGATGGCTATTCATGAGAAAAGAGAGGTTGAGGCACCTCGTCAGTTCCGGTCTTGGTACTCCTCCACTGGCTTGTTCGACTCTTGCTTGGCCTCCTTTGCTTCTTCTTCCCTAGCTTCGTTGTCTTCCATCAGAGTCACATTTTTAGGCATCATAATGTCCAGGTAACCGACTATGTTTCTGGTATCCTGCAGCTTACCAAGGCTTATGACCATTGCTTCCTTAAGGCTACTGATGTTTTCCACGATAGCCTTTCCAATGTGTCTCCTCTCCCGAATCAAACAGCCCAAGATAATCCTTGACACCCAGACCGGGTGCACCTCAACACCCCTTCCATACTCTCTGCACAGAGACTTAACCAGGTCCGCCTCCATTTTTGAAATGGCGCAAGCATCCTCATCATCGTTCTTCGTGAAGAACAAAGCCTCCAAATCAAGTCTGCCTCCCCATTTCACCAGTTGAGAATATTGCGCATATGTTTTGTCCCCGGTTTCCTCTTCTCTCCCACTCCGTATTCTCCGAATCACTCTACGATGGCCATACAGAGGGTGTAACTCCATTCTTTCTTCCTGAAGTGAGTCGCGACTAATATTTTCCATCGCTCGCAACATCACTCCTCCTTATTTCTGGCAGAGTGCCCCGTTGCACCAGACTTCAACAATGACACCCTGCCTCTACATGACCATATAAATCCTTCCTAATTTCCCCACTCTTCTAAATTTCCATTTCTCTACCTTCTTGCAATAATTTCTGCACTCACGCGCAGACTGGGACAGAGGTGATGCCTTGCCTCCTCGGGAACCTGTGTCCCCACCACCTCTGCCTCCATTTCTCTGGCTTGCCTAATGCTGATTACCCTCACCATCCTTCCCCCACTTAACCTGTCCTCCCCATGCATGCATGTTTCCAGGTTTCCAATGTCATGCCTCCACCACGTGCTCTACCTCGTGACTAACTTGTGGCCCTCCTCCTACCTTCTGTGTGGCATAATCCCCCGCATCCAGGGTGCCCCTGATCTTTCCACGTAATTTTCTTGCACCTTTCCTTGAAGTTTGATTCATCCAGATCTCCACACTTTCTTAACTAAATTTCTTATCTCGCCTGGACTCCATGGTTGGCTAGCGGGTCTGCCAGACCATTTTCTTTTCACCTCACATGGTTGAGCTTGACCTCCGATCACAGCCAAAGGAGGGAACTCAGACATTTCAAATTGTTTGACATCTTCCAATTCTGAGTAATCTTACTCACCTGAGACCCATTAAGTATTCTGCGAGCTAGATCAATAATGATTCTGGAATATCCCTCGGTTATCAGAGGAAACCACTAATATTTGAATTTCAATTCTAGCCTAGCCATAAGCCCCTCAAGCTTCGCTACATTGTTGGAGGTTTCCCCCAGATACCCCTAGGATATTCCTTGAATTTTTCCATGACTATCCTAGATTACTCCATCATGCACTGTGGCTTCGGGGTTGCCTTTTTAGGCCCCATCGAAATTCAACTTGAAAATATGTTCTGTAGGGGGTTACCAGGTGTCAGTGCTCAGGGGAAAATTTGGCCCCTTGTTTATTTTCACAATATACTTTGTTAAGTTCATTACCTTCCATTCATGAAGAATTTGGAGTTCCTCCCTGTTGGTTTTGAGGTCATCATTTCCCCATCTCCTGAGACCCAAGGTTTCATGCACATGAACTTGGATGTTATTCGAGACCTCCTCTTCCATTATTTTCTTACCTTTGAAGATGCGGTGATTTCTTTCTTTCCAAATCTCCCATAGCAGGAACCTCGAGGATAGCTCCCATATTCTGTTTAATAGGTTTATTTTGAAGGGGTTTTCCTCCCAATTTATAATTGTATTAGTCGGATATCATGGGACCCTGCTCGACCTTTTAAAGATCTTCTCTCCCTTCGTCCAAACTTTAGAGGTCCATCTACATTTGTTTAGCAAGTGGTTCATGGTATCTTCTTTAGATAGACATAATACACAGACCGAAGGCCCTTCCATCCCCCTCTTATGTAGGTTCTCCCATGTCAGCACTCTATCCTTCAAGAGCAGCTGGAGGAAGGTATAAATTTTAGGCCAGAGGCCTAAGTTCCAAATTTTGCTCCATTTTTTCTTGAAGGGATACATCTGATGATTTCCAACTATTCTGGATGCTTCTTTAATGTTAAACTGACCCACCGGTTTATATCCCCATATGATTTTATTAGGGTGCTGACTCATTTTTATCTTCCTTTCTCTTAAATCTTGTATTATAGTACTTATGTCTTCTCTCAGACATTGGGTCCAAAACCATTCCTCCTTCCTCCACTGACGGTAGGGATTACCTTTGACATATGTATCCCAAATATCCTTGACTCTAGTCAAGCCTTCCATTTTCAGTTGTTCTTGGAGCCCTAGAATTTCTACTCACCCTTAGAACTAGGTAGTTGCTTCCATGCATCCCTGGAGAAGTTTTCCTCATCCTCATCCCCTATTTCCCAGAATCTATGCTCTTTAACAATATTTCAGTTTGAATTAGCCACCTTCCATATTATGGGCCCTGGGGGATCTTCATTAAATATTATCATGTTATGCCTATTATATCCTCTTGCATATTTGTTCCCATGGTTCCGACTTGTTGGAAATCCATCACCACCATATTTTTTATCCTAACACTTGATTACTTACTTATGGATCCCTAAGCCCGAGTCCTCCTGCTACCTTAGGGAGAAAACTAACTGTGTTCTATTCCACGAGGGTCCACTTTTGCTTATTCTCAGTGCTACCCCAGAGGAATTTTCTCTGGATGGCCCTAATCTTCTTAAGGACTAATTTGAGGGCCACTAGAACCGAGAAGAGGTACATATGCATGGACTGAAGCACCAAATTCACCAAGGCTAGTCTGCTAGGAAGGTTTAGCGCTCGATGGGTCCAGTTATTCAATTTGGTTGTCAACTTGTCTAAGAGTTCTTTCCAAATTCTTTGTCCATCCTTGAAGTCCAACAGTGGAGCCCCCAAATACTTAGAGGGGAGGGAGCCTTCCGAGAAGCCCAGTATTCTGATGATGTTTCATCTAGTAACCCTCGGAGTGTTGAAGAAGAAAAATTGTGATTTCCCTTCATTAACCTCCAGGTCGCTCGCTCTTTTGAATACTTCCAGGATATCTTTTAGGCCTCTGGCCTCTTTAACTGCTGCCTAGCCCATAAACATCGTGTCATCCACAAACTCTTGATGAGTGTATTGGGCTTCTCCCTCTTTGAACCGAAGTCATTGGATCCTCCCGACCTCTTGATTAGCCTTCAACGCTCTTCCCAAACTCTCTGTCGTCAAAATGAAGATAAAAGGGGAAAAATGATCCTCTTGTCTGATGCCCCTCGTAGCCTGGAAAGTATCAGAAGGATAACCATTAACTAGGATCGAATAAAAAGCTGAGGATATCAGATTCATGACCCATTTTACCCAGTCATGGCAGAACCCGAAAGCTTTGAGCATCTGCCACATATATTGCCAGCTCAATTTTTCATGGGCTTTTTCCAGATATATTTTTATCATCATTCGTGGTTTCCCAGAGTTCTTCAGGGAATGGATCACCTCGTGTGTGAGGATGATGCCATCTAGGATCTGTCTTCCCTTCACGAACCCAACTTGTTCCTAGGAAATAAGCTTTGGGAGTAGAGGTTTTAATCTATTTTCCATTACTTTCATGATAGTTTTGTAGATGACATTACATAACGCAATTGGCCCAAACTTTATAGGTTCTTCCACTCCTTGTTCTTTGGGAATAAGGGTGAGGAAAGTGGAGTTAAAGGCCTTAAGAATCCTTAATTTTTTCTGAGAGTATTCTACAATTCCCCATAGTTCCTCCTTCCCTAGATTCCAATAGTTTGGAAAGAAGTTGGTTGTAAACCCATCGGGGCCCGACGCTTTCCCTCCTTCCATCTAGTTGACTACTTCTTCCACCTCGGTCATTTCTATTTTCCGCATCAACATCTTGTTATTCTTCACCAACACCAGGCGAGGTATGTTGGTTTTTATCTTGTCTATCTACGGAACTCTATCTACCTCTATCTCGTGAAGCGGGTCGAAGAAGAATATTTTTAGGTTTAACTCTAAATCAAATTGCTTTTCCACATATTTTCCATTGGCAATTTTTAATCTAGCAATGTGATTTCCTTGACGGTGTTGTATCATAGCTCTGTGGAAGAACCTAGTGTTCATGTCCCCCTCCTAAAGCCAAAGGTTTCTATACTTATGCTGCTACAGGATCTCCTCCCACCTTTCACACTGGGAAAGTTCTAGGAAAATTTTGGATTATGTTTCCTTCTCCTCATCACTATAGCCTCCGTGCAACACATGTTTCTATAGATCTTCTATCTAACCTTTTAGTATCTTTTTATCCTCTTGGATATTGCTAAAGGATTCCTTATTCCATCCCCTCAGCCTTTCTTTTATGAATTTGAGACATTTTTTAGCCTAAGGAGGGCTCAAAATCCTCCCACTACTCCTTGATCAGTCTATATAAATCGGGATGAGAAAGCCAAAATTTCTCAAATCGAAAGGGTCATTTCAAATTCTCCCCTAGCCTGTTCCATTCCAAATATATTGGCTAGTGGTCCAACCCTACTTCCGGAGGACAATGGCCCAATCTTTCCACCTCCGTCAAAATTTATTAAGACACAAGGAATCGATCTAGCTGAGAGGCAATGTGTCGCGAACCTGCTCCTTTGTTATGCCAGGTATATAGGCTATTGGTGGTCTGCACATCCACTAAGTTCATATCTTCAATCACTTCATTAAATCACTCACTTATACTACTAAGGGTCCTAATACCCCCATTCTTCTCCCCCAGATTCTTGATCAAATTGAAGTCCCCTCCTAACACCCAATGCTTGAGGTTCCGTATATTGTCTAAGAATGTTGATTTCAAGGCCATTTGGAAAGCCCCATAGACATTTTTCATTACCCCTTAGATTGAGGATCCAAGGACATGAAAGAGGGAGGAAAGGTAATATGAGGTAGCCACAAAGTTTGAGAGGCTTAGCATCAACGAGTTCCACAGAATACCAAGACTGCATGTCGGCCCCCTTGCGTAAACTGCCATCAACTCTGAGCCTTTCCAGATGTGTTTACTTATCTTCATTTCTTCACTGCTGCATTTTGTTTCTTGGAGAAAGAGGATTGAGGGTTTCTCCACTTATATTTTCCTTTTTATCATTTTTTTTTGAGTTGGATATTACAGCCTCTTACATTCCAAGATAACACTTTCATACATGGGATTTTTCTATGATCAGAAAGGCATCTTCAATGGTTGGATATTGTCGTGATGCCACCAGTTTGCCTTTTCATTCTTGGATCCTCTGGGAATTACTACGTCACCCTAATATTTTTTCTTCAGAGCCCTTTAGGGATTTTGATACTACTCCTAATGTCTTTGAGCTCTTAGATTTGATGATTTCCTCCCTTAGGAGTGAAACTAGTTGGAAAGGTATATACCTTGACTTTGGGTCTGCACAGGCTTGCTCAATCCCATCTAGTTCTAACTCCCCTATATCCATATTATCTACGTCCTCCCCCTACCTATCATCTCCCAGGGTCATTTCTTCTTCTGTCTCCTGATTAGGTTCTGACGGTTTTGTACCATCCTTCCCTTGCACCTTGTTAATCGGTGGACCACCCACCTTGGCACTTGTCCCTTCACCATTTCACCTTATTCAAGACCTCAAACTTGCTCTATGTCTGTGGTTTCTTATGCACTTCCAGTCTAGGGTTTCTCTTTGCATGTCTTTTCCCGTTAATAAGTTTTTCAAAACCTTTTGCATCTTTCTCCCCATTCGTGTTCTTAGCAGATACATACTGGGATTTCATGGGGAATTATCGAAACAAGTGTCCATGTTCATCGAACCACCTACATTTGAATGGGATGTGCTCATATTCTATTTCTTGGAACCAGACCTCATCATTCTAGGTCAGGTTCACTCCTTCTAGTATTTCCTTCGATATGTATAAGTAAACACAAATGCGGGCATAGGATACATACCTCATTTTCTTGGTCTGCTCGGCCAGCTTGACAACGGACCCCAATGCATTTTCTATGTCTTCTAGAATCTCAGGATGCCAGAATTTTGGTGGGAGGGAGTAGAGTCTTAGCCATACTAGGGCCATTGAGAGATCAACTTTATCTGGATTGAATCGCTCCTTCCACTGGGTTAAATACAACCCTGCGGAGTTGTATAATTATGGTCCTCCATTGAAAACCCTATTTTTATCTTCCAGGTTAAAAAATATTATCGTGAAGAAGCCTTTAGCCCCAATCTATAGGTCTTAGTTCCCTTTGGGTTTCCAGGTTGTGTTAATCCACCATATTAGGGTTTTTTTCTGGTGACCATATTCCAAAATTTTTTCCTATCAGGGCATGGTATTTCATATATTGAATATGTGTTCCCATACCTTCCGATTTGATGTGCACCTGGGTAATCTCCTTTGTCTTAGGTAGGCATTAGTCGGGATGCCTCACCTCCTTTGATTTTTCTCCTTCGACCACGTGCTCTGAGGTCTGCTCTTTTGCAGAGCCCCCTACATTATTTGTAACCTTTGACTCCGCCGACATGATCTTCATCCCCACGGGGCCCATTAAGGACCCCCCTCACTGTCGTGTGACATGCCATCCTTCAAGCCTCGCAAGACAAGAGGCGCTGCCTCCTACCCCTGTCGCCTGCAACCTCTTGCCATTGTTCTCTCTACTTAGGGTTTCTCCGCTCGAAAAAACCTCATCCTGAGAGTTCTCATGCAACAAAAAAATTTGCAATGGGTGCAGTGTTATTGCATAAAGGAAATCCTATTTGTTTTCATTTAGAAACATTTTCTAAGGAAGTTGCTAACTATCCAACATATGATAAATAATTATATGCATTAGTGGAAAGTGTTAAAAAATGGAAACATTATTTAATGGGCAAAGAAACCATGATTCATACAAATCATCAGCCACTTCAGTACCTTCAATCTCAAGCTAAGTTCCATCAGTCTCGACATTATATATGGATGGGTTTTTTGAAGCAATTATACTTAGTAATTAAATATAAGAAAGGTACCACCAATAAAGTAGTTGATATGTTATCAAGACCATCTTTGAATGCTTCAGTCATTCTGCAAAATAGTTCTTTAGCACATAAAAGTTACATTGAACAATATGTTGAAGATTGTGATTTCAAAGATGTTTATGAATCACTAACTCATGGTGCTTAGTTGGAAGAAGTGAATTATCATGTTCATGACAGGTACCATCTTGTCAAGTTGTGCATACCACGAGGAGAAAGAGTGCATGTCATCAGAGAAGAACATTCTTCTCATGTTTCAGGGAATTTTGGTGGAGGAAAGACATTGGCACAATTACAAAGGTTTTTCTATTGGCCTCGGATGAATGAAACAGTTCACAAGTTCAAATTGCATCATGATAAGCAGAGGAAGTTTCGCACTTCCAGGTGTGGAGATGTCAAGTATCTTGGAGTGGTATTAAAAGGAATGAATCCAACCAAAGAAATGTGGACGGAGATTGGAAGGGTGAGGGAGATGTACCCTCACCTCATCTCTGCTTAAAACCAAACTTTTGGTGGTCCAAAAGCTTCCAGTGGAGAAGAATGATCCGGGAGGATCCTCAAAATGCTCATAATTTACAGTCTCGTATGCTCACAAAATCAGCACCAAGTTGCAGAGATCGTCGTGCTGATTCCGAAATTATATTCGGTAATAGCCTCTGTATGAGGGAGAAAATGCTCGTTGAAGTTTTCCTCCAACAGGAAAAAAAGTGGCCAGAGCAGGCCAAGTGGCAATCTCGTATCATGAAAAGTGATAGGTCAAAGTCAATGCAAGTGGGCAAAGTCAACACAGGTACAGGTCAAAGGTCTGTTGGATGGGCAGGGTCGAGGTCGAACCTGCGACCTCTGCCAACACATTGCAAAATATTTACCACTACACCACCTCTTTAGCTTTGTATTACATTAGGCGCATTTTGTATTTATTGTTTTAAAATGTGGCAAGTGGGGGTAGGGTTGGCGGAGCCTGACACATCTGACTACCCCACCAACCCAAAGATATGGTTATCGATGCTAACAAAAATTCTTATATTGTGGATTTCTCATTAAATACCATGGCATGGAGTATTGATGTGGAAACGGAGGTGGCATCCAAACAACGTGGAGCATAACGGTTATGTGGCAACAAAGTTATGGCATGTAATATGCCAGGGATTTCAACTTGATACCACTACTGATTATGGTTTATATATATATATATTATGCCAACCGAAAACATTTATATGATATGCTATGTATTAATGTGATTCCAATGTTAAACTTTCTTATAATGTTTTTAAACTATGCCATATGAAATGTGCCCTGTATTACAACTAAATTCCATATATTCCAATCAAGTTTGGGACATCCGTGGGTTTGATCCCAAGACCTGCCCATGATTTGTCATTGCACAATTAGAGAGGAGTTGTATAGTGAGTCTGCAAATTGTGTAATATTTGTGCCTACAAATTCCTTTTTGGGCATAACTTGGCCATCCTTGGGCCTTTTTGAGAACGAAGAGTTGCATTGGAGAGCAGAGGTTGAGGCCTTCATTTTGACAGTAGAATTGGTGCCTTCATGCATAGTCCAAAATGGTTAAATTTTATGTAAAGAGCCTTTTTTATCATTCTTAATACAATAGACGCCCATAGGAAGTGGACCCGTAGACATAGTCCAGGAGGGATGAACTTTGTCATCAATGTTTGTTGTGTTTGATTCTTAATGTGTTGTTTTTAATGCTTATTTTTAGTTCTCAAGTTTATGTTTAAGGCACTTTAATAATTCAATTTCCCTCATTCATTCACATAAAAGTCAACCTTAGTTAATGTTCGGTGAAATTGTGCAAATAGTCAATCCTGTGTTTTCATATCATCACCCACCTAATATAAGAATACTAAATTAGTATGAACCTTTAGGAAAAAATAAAAATTCAATACAATATCTCTATGTCTCTCACACGTGAATATTCCATACCACATACCTTGTAAATGCTGAAAATCGACTTATGGAATTCCTCAAGTGAACTGTAAGACATGGACCCCCCTAATTTCCAATGGCATGATATGTTGTTAAACACATTTATCTAAGATAATTATTAGTTATTTTTTTCACACAATAGAATATCATAATATATTTATTATCTAATCAATTTTACCAATAAATGTAAAATGATGATATATAATGCCTTCATAAAGTTATGAAAACCATGTGTTTTAAATCATGTGATGCGTCCATCAACTATAAAATCATTATTTAATGATGACCCATAGCCAGTAGGTGTCCTTATTGAACGTATGACATTTTTTAGTTCGTATAGCTCTTTATTTTTCAAAATTCATGGAGCTTCTCCATATTTTTCATTTTCCCTGTTTAGCCACAAATATTTTCTATCAAATTTGATACATGAAAGAGAAATATCTCTCCTCGAAGACAAGGTGTCCTTCTATTTTCCTGTTGTATTTCAAAAAATTGAATATGGGACATTTTTTAATAAATTCATGGGATCTAATAGGTGAGATATTAATAGATCCTTCCAATCTTAATTACAACTTGTTTTGGTTCTTCAATAAAATTACCCCCATCAAAAAAATCGTGCCAAGCTTTCAATTCAACGTCTTTATGCTTCTTAAGCCAATTAGTTGGACCCATAATCATGGGAGGGCCTCTATTTTCAACTTTTCCATCAAATTGATTCTTATGGAGGTTTATAAACCTATGATTTGGTGGTAGAAAATCCTTGTTGTTTGCATAAATAAATTTATGAAGATATTTATAATATCGCCCTTGAAATTGTTGTGCACATCTTGGACATGCAAATATCCCATTTTTTTGAATCCATGCAATAAAATAAGGCTAATAACATCAAATAATAGTATAAAACTAATTATGAAAGTTGGGATGATAATAACTTATGAGTGTAAATAGGTAAAACAAATTATCTTACTGGAACAAAACCAAGTCCTGGGAAATCATGAATAATCCAACATAGCACACCATACAACATGAAATATCTATTTGATGGAGGACATCATAAGTCATACATTCTTGCAGTTGTATCTCATCAATAAAAGGCGCAAGATAATCATCCATGTTTTTAAATTGATTTTTTCCTGGAACAATGAGAGTCAGCATAAGGTGCTCCTTTCTAACACTCATCCATGGGGGAATATTGTATACTATCAATCCAACTAGCCAAACACTATAATTTGAGCTCATGAAAGAGAATGTTGGCCATTTTTCCTTTATGTGTTTCAATGCTTTGGAGTCAGCCAAAATTCACATGAATCCATATTTACTCCTATTCCTTGCATGTCAGTCCATCAATTCTGCAAGTGACTAGCAAGGAAACATTTGTTAATGTCTAGATATAATTGGCATGTGACGCAAAACCTTCTTTGGAACTGTAGGACCTTATACATCTATTTGATATATTTTCTCTTTGCATACAGGTAATTCTACCTTGTCTTGATATTCATCTATGTATAAAATGCAATCATTTTTATATGAATGAATTTCCTTACATTCAATCCCCAACTCAACCGACAAGTAGCGCGCCTCTCTGCAAGTTGATGGAAACACATTCTCTTCAGGAAATATTTTCGTTTTTAGTGCCCTGTAAGATTGCCAAATATTAGATCTATTGAATGTTTGACTGATGATGAACATGTTTGATATTTCAATCTATATTATGAATATTCATATATAATATATGGTTTTAAAATATCCTTAGATAAATATAAACGAAGTTGATGAATGTTTACGAATTATGCACACCAATTAACAATGCATTGTAAGAAATAGATTTCAACTCACTTCAGTAGGGTGGTGAATCATTTGCCTTACCAACCAAATAGTGACTTGATTTTAATAGTATTAATGTAAGATCTAAGACTTTTGTGATCCATAATGTAGATATATATCTTACGGATTAATCACATTATCAAGATTTGGTGATTAATCTGAAAGATATCTATCTAAAATATTAATGTACATGCAAGTTTTTAGGTTATACTTGCACCTGATTTGTGGTGTCTTTGCTACTTTCTTGATGGAGTCTTTCAATAGGTTGCTGTCATCAATATTACGTTAGTGTTAATTACGCATGTTGTCATCGTTATTGTCAACCATATGATCATTATTTTCATCATTGTTTCCATCCCCAAAGAAACTTTTAAGCATTTCATTCAATCCTTCCTCATGCACTGCATTTTCACTATGAAGATCATCATCATTAAGGTCGCTACGTAGCATGTCATTAGTGTATGGGAATCTCATCAGTTCTTCAAATTTATTAGGTGGTATATTTCTCTTTAAATATGCTCTTTTCACCTTGGTATGGTTTAAAGGATGGTTTGGATCATCCCGTCCAAATATTAATAGCCCATTTTGATCAACTTGAGTATTAGTAGTCATTTTTTCATCATCATCTTCTACCTATCAACAAATGCAACCATTATTTAATGTTTGGAAATAATTGAATAAATCATATATATATCAATTTCAAAGAAATATAATCAAATATCGCTTAACAAATCCCATCCCTTGTACTATATTCTTGACCAACCTCTTCTTCAATGAAATTGTTTGTTGTGTCTGAAGTATCCATTGTCATGTTCTCTCCCACCCACTGTGTTCTTCGTGATTTAACATTTTTCGATCCACACCCACATACATATGTTTTTTTTCTTTTTCTAGTTGAATACTTAGTTTGTGCACTTGTTCTAATCTCCATATGAAATATCAACAACATACATTAATTTTTTTCAAGATTGGATAATACACTATAAATTCCAATAATACTTTGAAAAAGGATGGATGTATCACAAAATGCTTCCTAAGTTAATTTAAAATTTGATTACCTGGTATCCTATGATATACGTTGTGTCCTTATTTCATAATACATGATTTATTTCCATGGCCTCGTCTTTCCCCTATAATACATAACATATTCAATGAATTTTGGTACACCAATTATATAATTTCAACCAATATTCTATCCAACACAAAACCTCACTTTTTTCATATATTTGACATATCAATATCATGTTTTGGATTTGAAAAAAAACAACAACATATTTTATATAACTTTATCTCGTCTATGTTGTAGCATTTGTGAATTCATAAAAAACATCCACCTTTGGTTGAGGTCGCCTTGTCTTCTTACCTTTACCGTATCTGCAGATTTCATACCTGATTATATCACCACCCACTTTCCTCTTATTGATTTAGTAGGTATACATCATCCATGTCCTTTGTCCATGGCCTCCTCTAGATCCTATAATACACATCAATGACATTAGTCACCTAACATCTATGCACTTCGTTGTTTCTCCATAAAATTTTCTAAACCCACAATTGATTTAAGTCCAATTGGTTTTGAGTGCACATTCCTAACTAAAATGCCCCTATTTTCAATATATACCATTTTTGTTAATTTATACTCCCAATATGGTGACATGAATGAGGATTATGAAAACTAATGGACTACTTTTCTTTTTTTCATATTTTTATTTAACTTAATTCAAACCCTTCATCCATAATTTTAAACCTCCAAATATTTGTATTTTTGTATATTTAAAAAAATATATACCTTTTGACCCTATATGTTAGAGAATATACTATTTTCAAATTTTGATTTTTAGGTCTTGTAAATGAACTCAATATATAATATAATAATTATTATTAGAAAACTTTTGGATGAGATATATTTTTCAGTGCCACCATCCACCCTATAAAGGATTAGAGAGTGAGTGTCAGGGTCGAAAATGTTTGTGTCACATGTATCCATAATCACTAAGCAACACAACCTTTAAAGGCAAAAATGTGTGTATGTGACTATAACTATTGAATTGTTACATTATTAGTCATTTTATATTAAAATAAAATTAGAAAGTTTGAAATCACACCAAATTCATTAGTGGACTAGGAAAATATGACATAAAACACCCTTCATTGTAGGGTTAAAACACCATTTATAGGGCTTTACATCAACTAACATTTCAGCTTATCCCATATGCCTATGCACATTGCACATCCAATATTGGTATTAAAACCTCATTAAAAATGACAATAATATAGAAGCATCCCACGTTGACATTGCAAAGTGAAAATATGACAATGAATACAAATTAGACCAAATCGAAAAATTTTAAAAAAAAACTCGCCAATCTATAATTTTCATTCGCAATGGATAAACCTACTGTGTATCCCAATTTTTCAACCAAAACAATTTAATACATTCACCATATTTCCATTCTCATACTCGCCAATTGCAAATCGAGGGAGCTTTGAATTTCTGCGCAGAGTTGGAGCAGACCATGGTTGAAGCAATCCATTAAGGCTATGAAAGAAAATAACTAATCGATTGGATATTTGTTGATGGTGGTAAAATATATTAACGGACCTCTCCTCCCCCATTGTGTATTTCAATAAATAAATAAAAAGAATTGTGGGTTTTATTTGACCTCTAGCAGTCGCAAAATCAATTTGAGCATCTCATTCACTACCAAAGACGAAAATCAAACCTCTATCCATCCATTTTGAACTATTATTGTTTAAAATAGTTAGAGGGAAGGGAGAAAAACATGAGCAAAGAGAATGGATTTTCCATAGGCTAGAGGAAAAAAAATCGCCCTAGGACACCAAAAAATGTCAAGCAACAACATATGGAAACGAGAAAAGGGGTCTTATTCTTGCGAGAATAGGGTATTTCATACTCCATTTATATATTTTCATATGTTTCCATTGCCTGTTTGAATTGTATTTTTTACTTTTTAGTTTCAAAATTATAAAAGAAGAAATTGGGTTTATTTTTTTATTTCTAAAATTATTAAAAAAAACAAAAAAACCAAAAAACCCAAAAAAAAAATAAAAAAATTATTGTACATATATAGGGACATGACAGTGAGAAACTAAAAGAGGGAATGACTTCTATATTGGGGGTAGAAGAAGTGAATAAAATAGAAGGTATGGGCTTTCCCGTGCTTTCCAAATACATGGAAGAACATACTAAATGCATTGAAAAAGACCAACCAAAGTAACCTTGTCAAAGGGAATCGATTGATTCCACATCAACTCTTGGATCAAGTAAAAGATATAGGAAAAAATAAATCACAATAACCTCTAAGAATGTGGAACAGGGAATAGAGACATCCAATGTCCCACCCACTTCTCGGGCATAGATTTCTTCATCCACCAATACAGGTACTTAAGCATCTTGCGTTGGTACATATGAAACTGAGGTAGAATATAATGTTGTCTCTAGGGATATCAAAATTCCAGATCTTGGGAAAGTGTTCAATTGTAGGTTGAAGGAATCATGCTTTGAATTCTTCAAAGAGAATATAAATCTTCCATTATCAAAGATACACATGCACCTTCAAAATGCAGTCATCCATGACATGTAGACTCAATTTGGGACAGTTTGGTCAGTAAGAAAGTAAAAAAATAAATGACTCAAAACCGCAAGATATTTTTTTGCAACTAAATGAAAATGACAAAAAAAAATCCTCCTGATATAAGGGCCAAAATAAGGCCAATTGATGTAAGTGTGAAAGTATGGAAAGAGATCGTGAAATCATATGATAGAGAAAATGCATGGAGGAAGTCTGGTGAGGAGAGCATGCAGGTATTTAAATTTGATCTTAATATCATTTCAAATTCATTAAATGGTTTTTATATTTTACTAGTGCATAATAAAATTGAATTAGTATATGTTGCAGGACAAGGCTTCGAAGGCCAGGCTTGCCAAATATCGTGCCACACATCACAGTTGCCAAACAGGTTTAGAATCCTTATCGTAAATTTTTTTAAGTATATTTAATATCTAAAATTATATTTTTTATTTTATTTTGTAAAAACAAGTAAATTATTGGATATTAATTACTTTAACTTGCCCATATGCCATGTTTTGATAGGAGCAACAATATGGCTATTATTCATTAATATCGGAATTTGATATGATATAAGAAAGAAAGTGATTTGATTTTGTTATCTTGATGGAGAATAAGGTATCACTAGTTATCTTTCCGTAACTTAGTTGGATATTGTTATGTTAATATGTCAATTTTCATTTCTTGTCTTGAGTTATTTATTTATGTGTAGCTTGAGTTCTTTTGTGCTCCCATCAGTAATAGCACCCTTATAAATCACCAACCTTTCACTATGACTAACTCCCTATAAACCAATATCCAATAATGGATTTATAAATTCCTTTGCCAAAAACCCTAGGCCAATGGAGGGATGTAAGCCCATGTAATACATAACCCATAGAAAACAAAATAGATTACATGGTATTGATTATAGATGTTTGGGTTGAGAGAAAAATACATGGGATTGATTATGGACCCAAGATACATGTGCTAAGGAGCATGGGATTATTGTCTTGGAAAGCAAGAAGCCTTGTGATGAAGAGCACTTGACACTTGTAGCCCATTCTTAGAGAGTGCACCACCTGAGGATTGGTCTCTTAACGTGTATACCTTGGAGAGAGAGCACTTCACTTGGAGATCTTATCTTGTGCATTAAATTAAATTGCTTGTGTAATTATTCCACTTTACCAATGTTGGCCTCCCTCACCTACTCTTTATAGAGGGAAGAGAATGTTTTTTGTCTACACTATACTCATTATTCCATCTATATAATTGTCATGGAGAATACTTAGTGCTTGTGTGATGCAATAGAGGAAGACCTATAGTTTTCAATGTAAAACCTAGATAAGAAATGAAGATTAATGCTAGCACTAGGGGTGATATTGAGTCTTAGCACTTGTCTTAGAAATTATTTTCCATATGGTAGGATGAAAGGTGTATTGAGGTCTAAAAAAATTGTTTTGTAGTCAGATATATATTGAATGAATTAAGCAGATATGTAGGGACATGGCTATTAGAATAGGAACATTTATGATGTAGGTCTGTGTTGGAGCATGTTTTAACTTTTAAGGCTTGGTTTCAAAGAAAGGACTTGAAACTCTATAGGACACTTCCCTTTCTATTTCTATGGGGAGTATGGTTAGCACGCAATTTGGTGATTTTTCAAAACATAATTCTTCCTACATTCCAAACTATAACACAAGTCTTCTCAGTATTCCATCTCTATAAGACCCTTATTAATCCTAAAATAATAGGACAAGTGGTGTAGGTGACAATAGACCTTTAGATGTAATGTGAACTAGTTTTCGGAGAAATTAATGAATAAATTCAACTAGCCCACTTATCTGTGATTAAAACCTTTAAATTTGACGTTATAGTATGGAGATAAGAACATAAATAAATTTGAGGTTTAAAGCATAAGGCTAAAAAAATCATATGCATTAGATCTACAACAGAAAGCATGAAATGAAAGAAAATAAGATGCATAAACTGCAGAGTTCTTCCTTAAGGTTTCTTAGATAAAATTCACATGTATCTCAATCATTCACACAATATTGATAAATATGTCAATGAAATAAACCAACAACTTTATTACAAAGGTCTCAAAAGAAGAGTAACACAAATGCAAAGTTACTAAGAAACACCTCTTTGGCTTCCCACTTTCAAGCTTTGACAAGCAAGATGAAATGGCTTATTGTTACAACATCTATTATGGCATAAGTTTTTATAGCATCTGCTACTACAATATCCATTGTTACAACATCCGCTTCACAATCCCTTGTTACCTATGGTTGTGCTTCTCAATTTTTTTTCTTGATCCCCCAAGTATTGGTGTAGTGTTGGGTGGCAGAAACACCTCTATGGTTTCCCACTTCCAAGCTTTGACATGCATCATGAATTTTCTTTCTATCCCCACAACTGTTACAACATCTGTTGTAATGGTCACTATTTTAGTAGTTTCAATAGTAGCAATTTTTATAGAATGAACTTTTACAGCAGTTTCAGTATTTTCAATAGTAATGGGTGTTACAACATTAGTTGTTATAGCATTTTCAGTGGATTTAACATTGACATATTTTTATGTCATTTTTTATTACAACATTTTCTTCTCAATCCGTTGTTACCTATGTTTGTGCTTCTCAATTTTTTTTCTTGATCCCCCGTATTGTATCTTTATAGACAGTCCTCAGTTAAATAACTGTGCCAAAGAATCAATGTGAGGAATTGAGAGGAATTTAGAAGGCTAACCAATCTCCCTGAAAATTTAATCATCTAATAATAGAAAAGATGTATATGTTAACCTATACAGTCAACACAAATATATCCAAGTACAACATAGAAGCAACAATCTAAAGATTTTTGGGAAGCAAATTTAATAGATTTTTCAATTTCTAACTCATTTGTGAACATAACTTTGTAGAGGGATGTCAGGGAGATTGATAATCAATCTATCCCTTCCCAATGTCCTATACTATTCTCAAATATACGTAGAAACATACAATGAAATTACAAGAAAAACTCACAAGTATACATTTTTCATCATGAACAAAAACTAGAAGCCTTTGATTATATCAGTGTTGAATGTATTACAACAATATTATAAAAACTTTCTCCGAGTGTCAAACCTTTCTTATTCAAAAATAAGGTATATATAGAGTGTTTTAAAAAATATCCTGTCTCTTAAAAGATTTGCATTCAAAGTTTTCTTTATCCAAAGCTTTGGATAATGAATAAAAAAATTTTAGTTAAAAGTAGAAAACTGCTCAGAAAATTGCTCCAAAAATGTCTGCAACTGCACTTGATTTCTACATTTAGGTTCAATGTATTTGAAATTTCTTTGTTCTTATTGTTCGAAATTCTTAATAGTTGATATCTGTTGCTAATATTTTCCATTGATAAGTTGAATTTATTAAAAAAAATGACCCAACTAATCCCATTCTTCATCTATTGGATAATTGAAATCCATCGTTTTTCTATACAATTCATTTGCATCAATATAGTTCTCAAAAGAATATTTTACTATGAACAAGTGTTTGATTTCGTAGTAGATGAAAATGTCATTAGCTAACATTTGAAGTAGATTCTGACTGCTAATCTCTCCCTTCATTCCAAATAAACTTTGTAATGTCCCCTACCTCTTTGTTCAACAATATTTCATATTGGTCTTATGTTACCATCTAGCCATATGAATTCTTAAAATATGGAAGACCTATCTCTTACAAAATAGAAAAAAATTGTACAGTTTATTGATTTGCACTTGAATATTTTCACACTTTTCCTTTGTCATCAGCATCAGAGTTTTCTTCATGAGAAATTTTCTAGTTTGAACAATTGATTTTGTTTTGTCTACAATTATTAATTCTTCTTTGGACCTTATATTTAGAGCTTTTATTATCTGACTTTCTTGTCCAATTTTATTTCCCAATTGTATTTTGATGTCTTTAATAACTTATTTAGCTCTTTCAATCAACTCTTCTTGTTCTACAATAATCTCCATAGACTGCCAAATATCAAACATAGATGACATAATTTATATCAAAATTTGTTCTTTAGATTGTGATAAACATTGACTACTATTAGGATTTCTCAAATATTGCTCTAATTGCTTTTGTAAATTTGCATTTTTCTTTAGTTCCTTGAATAAGGCATTGCCTGATTTAATTATTGTAATCTCAACCTGCCCAAATTTTCTTTCAATATGCCAATCTCAACATCCTTTAGGTTAAGATAATATATTGTACGTGATAGTCTTTCTGTAGTAATATCTTCTGTGGAACGTGTTTCTGTTATTGGAATTAGTACATTTTCAGTTCAACCTTCTCTTTTAACAACTCTTCCATTCTTTCTTTCATTTTCTAAATCTTTAGGTTATGTTCAATTAGAACGGATAATAGGGTTTCCTTCTCCTTCTCTAATTCCGCAATTGCTTATGTTTGGGGCTACTCTGTTTTCGGCAACTTCAATTGTCTTCTAAGTGCTTGAATATCTTCATTTTTCTTCTTAACAATATTTTGAGTTGCATCCACATTTTTTGGATCCAAACCTGATTTAATTACAAGTTCTTCTAGTGATTTGATCCTAACATCCTTCACTAGAGAAGAAGTATTTTCCATTTTAAGTTTTGCAATAGTATTATTCAAATAATTTTTCACTTTGGATACATTTGAAGCAAAAATAGTAAGAGAGGAATAGATCATCACCACAGTTTGTCTATGCAAATTAATCTGATCTATAGGATAGATATTTTTAGTGTTGAAAGATAAAATAGAATCCTTATAATCTCCAATAGCTTTAGGAGCATAAACTTTAGGTTCAAGAAATGCTAACTTAAATTCACCTTTTTCAATATCAAGAGCTTAAAGAAACCTACTTTTAGTGGAATATGTTTGCTTCCAAAACTCGTTATAAGTTACTACCTTCAAAGCCTCATTATTTTTCTTCATTTCTAGAAACTTAGAAAAGATGTTTTCGTTAAAAGAAGGAGGAGAATATTGTTCTGTCACTGGATCCAATTCTTGCATTTTGAAAACAGGCTCACCTAAAACATCAATAGTAGTTGGTGAATAAATGTTGGATGAGATAGTATTTGATATCGCTCCCTCCATATTGTTCATATTCTTTCTCTTGTATACTATGAATTGTTCCATTTTTTACTCTAATAAGCTTTTATCTATCCTCTTAAGTTATTTTTCTTTCATTGGTGGTGTAACCAAAATTTTCTTTCCTATTGACTACTCCATAGTTTGTTCTTCTCTCAATTCCTGCAAAGTGCTTTCCTCCCAGGTATCCTTATTAAAAAATCTCTCTATCTCAGGCTTGTACACATTAAAATAAGATGGGGATTTATGTTTAACTTTGATGGTTTAAATTCTCCCAATGGGGTCATATGGCCAAGTAAACCCCAATTTAAACTTTGTGCAAATAATTGTTCCACCTCTTTGTCTACTAGCCTTTTATTCACTATAAATGTCCCTACTTGTGCCTTCATTTTAAGCAAGGTTTGTTTCCTTCTAGGTAAAAAAATAACTTGATCTACATTGAGGCTTTTTCTCATGAATTCAAGCACAAAATTATGCATAGGAAAATAATTGGCAACTGATAGGGCGGAATTTCACGCCCATTCAATCTATTTTTTGTAAAATTTTGGTACAAATACCAATCACCAAGCCTTTTTTGTTCACTAAGTTTCATAATCCTTTTAATTTTAGGTGAAATTATGGGAGGACTATCACTAATCAATAAATTGTAGCATGTGTGAAGAAATTTGTTCATAAAATTAGTGAAGGAAATTTCCTCAAAATTCCTTCTGACCAAGGACATCCAATGAATCACAAACCATTGATTTCATTGAAGATCCTGCTTTTGAATTTTTATTTGGAATTTGTGTGACTAATAATACAAAAACAAATACACTATGATTGATTGATATTTTAAATCTTTTCCAACTCCAAATTTAAGAAACTAGTCATGAATGGCCTCCAATAAAAATTAACTAAAATTGAATACGATTTGTGGTTTTGTATCTAGACAAAAAGTTGACAGAAAATCTAGAACTAATTCATCCACTTTATCATCACTCTAATACCATAAAATACAATATAAATGGATATGATTTTTCTTGTAAATTCTGGAAACATTGATGAAGGATAAGGCAGACTGTGAGTGGGAATACCAGTCCCTTCAAGCATGAATAATTCAAAAATAGCTGCTCTTTTTTAAAAATTTATCTTCTAATATATTTCCAAGAGAATTTAACTAGAGAATGGGTGAAAAGAGAAAGTTAAAAATAGCCAGAGGGCCTTTAAAATGGACTCAGAAGTTACAGAAAATAGGGTTTCACTGTTTTGAGCAATTATTGTTTTCTCACTAGGTAAGTAACTGTCTGCACACCATACTACAAATTTTGGAAAAGGATGAGTTTGGAGAAATACAAAATGGAATAAAAATAACTCCCACAAACAAAACTCATTTTTATTATCTTGAAACCTTTGGGAAGCCCAATTCTGCAATTCATATAGGTCAAACTTTGAGTTTGTATCTTCTATTATTCTTTCCATATCAACTAGGGGAAATTTATAAATTTTTGGGAGGGTTTTAGACTAAAACTGAGACTCTTTTCCATTATTTTAACTCATTTAAATTATCAACTTGTATCAAGGAGTAGAATTACCTGTAAAATGTATTTTTGTATTTATGAGTTGTCGCTAAGGGGTTTCTGTAATTCATCAATTTGATTCTCCATGTCTTGCGACTGAATGAAAGGTGAGAGGGGACAGAAAAATGCGGGTGTGAATAAATTATGAATAGGAGTGAGAACATAATGGAATGAGTGTTCGGATAAGGGGAATATTTTAAAACTGTATTCATAATTAAACGAAAGTCAGTAAAATGGTGGCAGGAGATATTTATTACCAAAAATCGGGAATGGTTTTTTATGTGGGGTGGTAGTAAGTAAGTGGTAATGAGTGAGGGGGGTTGCAAAATTCATATGTCACTACCACATTTCAAAAAAGAATTTGGAAAATTAACTTTTTTCACCCCCACTCCCCCCCCCCCCACTCCCCCTCGGGTCATTAAATGTTGAGCAAGCGGGGTGGGCCGCGCAATAGAACAAGAGTCATCAATCACCAAAGCGGGAATTGCCACCAATATAAAATGCATGCACTAGAAAATTTGGCGAAATTTCCGATGGCCAATTCGTTGCTATTCCGACACATAGTCGTCGCAAGAGCGACAGTTCGAGGACGGGAAAAACGTGGTTTGCCATCCCGTCGCAATTCCAACGCACTTAAAAAGTGTTGCACTACCGACACTTTTTCCGTCGCTTCCAAACAAGCGTCGCTCTTCCGACGTTTCCCAAACCATCACACTTCCGAAATTTGTAAACTGTCACACTTCCGACGAAATGTGGTCTGATGTTTTGAACGTCTCTTTTCCGACATTTGTAAACTGTCGCAATTCTGACGCAATGTGGTCTGACGTTTTGGACGTTGCTCTTCCGACGTTTGTAAATTGTCGTAATTCCGACGAAATGTGGTCCGACGTTTTGAACGTTGCTCTTCCGACGTTTGTAAACTTTCGAAATTCTGACGAAATGTGGTTCGACGTTTTGAACGTCGCTTGTCGGACGTTTTTATACTGTCGCTCTTTCGGCGTTTTTAAGCTGTCGCAATTCTGATTCTTACAAGGCGTTGGTATACCGACAGCGAGTTCAATTTAAAAAAAAAAATGAAACTTTAAAACAGGACAGTAAATATCCAATATTTGTTATGAATTGTGGGCATTCCAATGACCGTTAAATATTAATATAATAAACCACCCTGCAGCGCTTCGACTATAAACAATCATTTTTTTTTTCACAAGAGAAAAAACGTTGTTTTGAATATATTATATGAAGTAAAACGGTCCATGAAGTCATTACATTTTCACATATGAATATTGGAACCCAAATATCCATCCAGAAAAGTGGAAGTCCCACCCCAGACAATGATAGAAAAATACCCCATGTCACATACAGGGACATGATATAAAACCCAGTAACGGTCCACATGGAGATTATCGACAATCTGAGAAAGCATCCAAATATGTCCAAGGCATCTATAAGAAAGTGAAATAGCAGTATGTAGAATAGTAAAGCAACAGATAGAGTACGTACCGACGTCCATTGTTCCAAATACAAATTAAAGTACCCAAAATCCTTGAACAGAGAAAAACGCTAATCATGTGAGGAGTGTGATATGTCGAAAATATAAAAAGACCATCAGACCATATCAATAAACCAGCAACATAGACCAGCATCGCTAGTTTTGAAGGCAGAGTGATAAACATTAATCATTTTTTTTTCACAAGAGAAAAAACGTTGTTTTGAATATATTATGTGAAGTAAAACAGTCCATGAAATCATTACATTTTCACATCTGAAGATTGGAACCCAAATATCCATCCAGAAAAGTGGAAGTCCCACCCTAGACAGTGATAGAAAAATACCCCATGTCACATACAGGGACTTGATATAAAACCCAGTAACGATCCACATGGATATTATCGACAATCTGAGAAAGCATCCAAATATGCCCGAGGCAT
This sequence comes from Pinus albicaulis, assembly GCA_034641835.2. Taxonomy (NCBI): domain Eukaryota; kingdom Viridiplantae; phylum Streptophyta; class Pinopsida; order Pinales; family Pinaceae; genus Pinus; species Pinus albicaulis. Next base: position 1,432,576,147 of record CM076582.1, on the reverse strand, counting down.
CTATAAGAAAGTGAAATAGTAATATGTAGAATAGTAAAGCAACAGATAGAGTACCGACGTCCATTATTCCAAATACAAATTAAAGTACCCAAAATCCTTGAACAAAGAAAAATGCTAATCATGTGAGGAGTGTGATATGTCCAAAATATAAAAAGACCATCAGACCATATCAATAAACCAGCAACATAGACCAGCATCGCTAGTTTTGAAGGCAGAGTGATAAACATTAATCATTTTTTTCACAAGAGAAAAAACGTTGTTTTGAATATATTATATGAAGTAAAACAGTCCATGAAGTCATTACATTTTCACATCTGAAGATTGGAACCCAAATATCCATCCAGAAAAGTGGAAGTCCCACCCCAGACAGTGATAGAAAAATACCCCATGTCACATATAGGGACTTGATATAAAACCCGGTAACGGTCCACATGGAGATTATCGACAATCTGAGAAAGCATCCAAATATGCCCGAGGCATCTATAAGAAAGTGAAATAGCAGTATGTAGAATAGTAAAGCAACATATAGAGTACCGGCGTCCATTGTTCCAAATACAAATTAAAGTACCCAAAATCCTTGAACAGAGAAAAACGCTAATCATGTGAGGAGTGTGATATGTCCAAAATATAAAAAGACCATCAGACCATATCAATAAACCAACATCGCTAGTTTTGAAGGCAGAGTGATAACCTGTCAACACATAAAATAGTATCATAAAGCAGATACAAGAAATGTGCAGAGACATGTACTATTGATATACGCCTCACACAAAAAGCATCCATGATAGAGAAAAAATATGTATAAACCCAGGGTCGATTGTATGCTCTGGCTCACTTGTTCCCAGAAATAAAAACCATCTGCAGAAACCCAGGCTCGCTTGTAAGATCAAGCTCGCTTGATTCCAAAATTGGTAACCATATGTTGCATCCAAGATGTAAGGTTCAGGCTCACTTGTTTCCATTAGTAGCCCGCTACAGCATCCACCCTGTTCATAGAAAAAAGGTTCCTGTAGATATACAGAGAAAGAGTATAATACGTAGACCATATAAACATAGCTCTGTATTTCAAAAAACAAGTTTAAAATAGAAACAGGGAAAAAAAAAAAAATTCCAATTGTTATGAACATAATTCGACCATGAAATATTAATATAATAATCCACCCCGCAACGCTTCGACTATAAAAAATCATATAAACATGGCTCTGTATTTCAAAAAATAGGTTTAAAATAGAAATAGGGCAACATTTTTTTTTCTAAGTAAAGTTAATCTATTAACAGTGGGAATAAAATTACACCGAAGTCAAAAACATTACCCAGACTCATGGAAAATTTGTCATCAAAAAATCAAAAAATTAAGAAGACTGCCCTCATACAGGGAAACCCATCTTGAACGTTTACAGAATTAAAAAATATTACAGAGATCCAACACAGTAATATAATCTAAAAACAGCCCAATTAAGTGGGCCGCGAAGCAAGAAAAACAAATTAACCAAACTACTCCTCCGGCTCCTCGACGATTCGGCACCATCCTTTGGAAGGTACAGGATCGCCAGGTGCTACCTCCACATTCATGCCACTGCTCCCCTCTTGAAAGCCCGAATGTTGGCCGGATTTTTCTGAGCTCAGACCCACCAGACGGGTGCATTGTTCTTCCATTTGGGCCTCCTCACGGAAAACCACAGTAATTGAAGCTGTGATTCGTGGACGGTTCAGAGAGCAATTAAAAGAAAAAAGCACAGTGCGTGTCGTGAGAGAAGGTGAAGCGGTGGGGAAATGAGGAGAAGGGGAGCCCATACGGTGGCTAGATCCTAGAACCCGACTCCATCCACTTCTAGTATCTGGATAGTGACCTGCATGATAATCACTGGACTGGGAAGACGACTCAGTTGAGGGGCTGGAGGGAGTGCGCAGGGGTTGACATCTAGTGCTCCCCCTACGGCAACGCATCCTTTGACGCAGGCAAGGCATGGGTGCAGTCTCAGCAGTGGGCACAAGAGGAGACGGAGAAGCAGAATTCCAAGAAACAGAGGAATACAGACAAGGACCGGATCGAGAGAAATGAAGATATGCAGCAAGGTCTAAGCAGCAGTTCAGTTGGCCACTTCTCCTTCTCGTCACAGTGAGCAAGCAGTGTAACCCAGCAAACGGCTCGTCTGAAAAACCATAACGAAATTCCATTTTATCGACCCGACTGCAATGCAATCGAAGGACGCCCGTCATAATTAATCTCTAATCATTAATGAGAGCCGAAGGCCGGATCATATTGGAGCATGCGGAATCGCTAACAGGAATGGAGGTCCAATCTTAAACAGTGTTAAAACTTAATGCGATTTGATGTGAAAACCTTGGAACTTAATTGAACAGCGTTAAAACTTAGCGATTGATATGAAATTGCCACATCCATGTCCCATCGCCTTAAACGCCATCGAATGCACCTGCATTCGGGAACAGGGCAACATTTGATTGAGGACACATGGCAGAAATTGATTGGAGTGGATCTTTGTTTGGGCCACTCGCGCAGTGGAAATCCGAACCCGAAAAAGATTAGGGCGAATTTGATAAGAAATTCACGTCACAACTCTCCCTCTGTACGACAACCCAACTGTGGACCTGAAAAATATTAGGGCGGAATTCAATTGGTTTTCGCGTCAAAAAATTGGCCGACATCAACAGGCTATTTTGGAACGCGAATTTGGTTTGAATTATGGTTTATCGTCGTTTGAAGTCCGGCGGGCTCGACTTAAGAACAATTTTGTTTGATCCCATCTTATAAAATTTGCATTGGTTTTCTTTGATAATACACATATTTATAATAAATCATGGGAATATCACACTAAACATGTGGAAAAGCTATATAAATTATTGAGAACAATCATTTTTATGTAAAAATATCCAAATGTGCTTTTGGGAAATAAGAATTCGAGTATTTGGTTCATATTGTTTTAAAGGAAGGAGTGAAGTTGGAGCCTCAAAAGATGCAAGCTATTAAAAAATGACCTATTTCTAAGAAAATCAAGGTTCTTAGAAGATTTTTTAGACTTACATGATATTATTGATAATTTGTTAAGAATTATGCATGCATTTCAAGTCCACTCACATATCTCTTGAAGAAAATATCATTTATATGGAATAATGAGGCTACTTTGGCATTCTCTCTTTTAATGGATGCCATGTCTTCTACACCAACATCGGTTGCACCTACTTTTGGTAAAACATTCATAGTAGAGTGTGAGGCACTAGGACAAGGAATTTGCGTAACATTAACATAATAAGGGATATCATTGGCTTTTAAAAGTAAGGAATTCAAAGAATATATTTGGTGAAATCTACCTATGAAAAATAAATGGAAGCAATATTACATGCAATAAAAAATGGGGATAGTATATCATTGGGAGGTACTTTAAAATCAAGATATACCATGATAGCATAAACTATTTTTTGAAGCTAAGATTTTCATTAAAAGATTAACAAAAATGAGGAGAAAAAATGAAATTTTTTAATTTTGAGATAATCTGCAAAAAGGGTAAGGAAAATTTAGTACATGATGCTCTTTCTAAAATAGAAGAGGCCTCAAATTTATATCTGTGTAGTCAATTTAGTGTCCTAAATTGCTAACATAAATTATCAACCAGGGCTAGTAAACTGATGAAGTGTGGTGCACTATATGTGCTTAAGTGACGACTTCCTTATTTCGTTGTATGTATTTTATTGATGTTTTTGGAGGTTTTGTCTTTTTAGTACTTATGTTCAAAAGATGAAATCAAATCTATATCAAAAAGAAAAGAAAAGGAAACCTTAGACTCAAAACAGAGTGTAATTGTAAATTCTATCCCTAATTAGGAAAATGGTGAAAAACAGAACATTCTAATCCATGGATATTCTAACTTGCAAATGAACATGAAATGTAACTCAACATAATACAATCAAGTCTCTTTCATCTAATATTGATATGTTGGAAGAGCTTTTAAGAAAAAAAATGATTGTAAGATAATGAGGATCTTTTAATGTAATTGCAAAACAGAAAATGCTAATTAACTCAACATGATACAACCAAATCTCTTTCATCTAATATTGATATGTTGGAAGAGCGTTTTAAGAAAAATAATGATTGTAAGATAATGAGGATATTTTAATCTAATTGCAAAACAGAAAATGTTAATTAACTCAACATGATACAACCAAATCTCTTTCATCTAATATTGATATGTTGGAAGAGCGTTTTAAGAAAAAGAATGATTGTAAGATAATGAGGATCTTTTAATCTAATTGCAAAACAAAAAATGCTAATTAACTCAACATAATACAACCAAATCTCTTTCATCTAATATTGATATGTTGGAAGAGTGTTTTAAGAAAAAGAATGATTGTAAGATAATGAGGATCTTTTAATCTAATTGAAAAACAGAAAATGCTAATTAACTCAACATGATACAACCAAATCTCTTTCATCTAATATTGATATGTTGGAAGAGCTTTTTAAGAAAAAGAATGATTGTAAGATAATGAGGATCTTTTAGTTAAACAAATAATGCAAGACGTGAATTAAAAGCTACTTATCTAGAAAGCATGTAGAAGCCTCCTTGGATAGCAGGGGCCCTCTGCTACCAATTTGGTGAAATCCTTAGCTTCAGCTCCTTAAAATTGCAATCAAAACAGCATCAAAGAACTGAATTTCTTTATTGAAAATCTCACAAATCTACATCCCATTCCATTTTAAGCTTTGTTACAAAAGACTCTCTATTCCTTTTTCTCCTTCTCCTACTTTTCACTACTTTTTCATTACCCATGATAGGAGAAAGCTTCTCCTATTTATACCAAATATGAGGAGTTATCTCATTAATGGGAGTCCAGGAATCTCTCTCTCCATCTCTAGAGTTACAATCAAAATAGGAAATGATAAGACACATGTCTTTCTAGAGTTTCAACACAACTAAGAAATGAGACACATATCATCTTAGAGTTTCAATATAACAAGGAAATGAGACACATATCCTCTTGATCCCATAATCTTCTCCAACCAAATTCGAATTTGGCCTTAGAGTGCCACATAAGGGTCTTCTAGAAGTATCCTTTTGACCTACACATGTCACAAAACTCATAACACATATTTAGATATATGAAACTATGTTAATTTTCTAGTTTCTAATCATAAATTCACTTTAAATACATAAAATAAATAACTTTGGAAAACAAGGATCCTAACCCATATATTTATGAAAATGGTTACTTGATGTGGGGTTTTAGGTCAGATGGCTATGAAATAAGAGTTAAATGGTTATGACATAATGGAAATATGTATGAATATGGAAAACACTTTTGAGACTCAACACACCCTCCAACTGAAGTTGTTGCATGTCCTCATGCAACTATTGCAATGATTCATTTTTTCATGAGTTGATCTTTTATGAGTTTGGACTCATATGGATTCGTTCCAAACTTTTCTTCTTGATATTTTCCTTTTTGGCAAAGTATAATACATTTGATTGCAACATTTTTTTAATGATTGGTTCTTGTGTGACAACCAATTTTTTTTTTTTTTTTGAGCAATGGTTCTTGTGTAACAATGCTTTATTTTCTTTGTTGCATCAAAGTTCATGAAAACATTTAGAATCAATTACTTCATCAATGAATTGATCATTTGCAAGACATATAATCTTTTGGATCATGTTGCAATAATAGATGGTTGGGAAGTATATGTGGGTGGAAATGAAATGAAAATGTGTGATAGTGTATGACATGTGGATATGAAATGATGTCCCTTCCCCCCCAACTAAAGATATGACAATGTGAAAAAGGGAGTGAGGAATTTTCCAAAGTTACAATTTTAGCATTCTAATGAATTACATGACTAAAAATTAGAAAACAACATACATTCACTTACCTTAAATGTGGATGAGTTGTGTATGTGTGGTGGCTGCAAAATTCTGATCATATTCTTCTTCAAGTGGCTGAACAAGAGGAGTCATGGATAAAGAGATAAGATGACTTTTTATTGCTCTTACTAAAACTTGCTGAATCTGCTCCAAAATGCTGAAAATAATAGTCTTCATGTCTTCAAAACTCATTGGAATAATTCCTACTATGTGAAAAGATGTTCTGATGTCGAACATAGTAGGAAATTGTTGACTTAGTGGCCATTAATGGATGCCACTAGTCAACACGAGAACTCTCACCATTGATGACAATGAAAGTCAAGATGCGCAAACACATCTTACTAGGTAGGAATGATTTTGCCAATGTCAAGTCACCTAGAAGATCTGACGAACAAGGGACATTAATGTATTCCCATTGTTTGTCAGCATGAGAACTTTCCATTAAGGCATGCAAGCCTCAAGGTGTTTTTACAAAGAACTTAGACTCAAAGGACTATGGACTCAATAATTTGCATTGAAGCAGGGCTTATTTGCGGAATGAAAATGACAAGAAATGGAAGATGAAAATGGAAGATGGCAATGGGAAATAAGCATGTGAATGAGCCTCTTGATTTTATTTGTGGGTTATGAATGGATAAAAAGAAATTGAAAGTGGATGTGAATGTAAATGGAAAATATGAAGTGAAATGAGGTGAATGGTTTATTATGAGGTATGGATGTGATGGAGACAATAGTATCTGAAAGTTTTTCAAATGTTTGGATCTGATTTTACATCATCATATTTCCTCTTTGTTGCTGATCATCCTCTTATGAAACAAATTGGTCTCTTAGAGAGAGACACCATTCTCTTGTAGTCATTTGTCCTTCCTCCTAGAACCTGCAAAAAAAACTAATACTTCTTCTGCAATGGAATGTAAGATTATCAAAGGAGAGAGGTGATAAATCTCTCTAGTTATGATATTTACACACAAAACTAAGAATTTGTATTAATGAAACAAGTTCTCAAAGGAAAAATCAAAAGAATTTATACATGTTTTGGAATTAGTGCCTCAAGTTGAATGTTGCTTCTTTTCAGAAATTTATTTCATTATTTACCATTTCAAACTCTAATTATGGATTTCTCACTGTGTAGATCTTGTTGAGACCTTTCCAACGATACTTGAATCATCAAAATCTGATTTTGTATGAGAAAGTTAGGCTGATTTGAACAATGAGGTTTTTTCTGTTACGGAATTGGAGAACAGCTGCGGAATTGGACTTTAGCTGCAGAATGTCGACGGTTTCTGTAGCTAAAAATCTTGAATAAAAAGTTAGCCATTCATATTTCATGACCAGTCCAAAATTAATCAATACCTTCAGAAAAAGTGAGCAAATAACTTATTCATTTCATTGATTCAAAATTATTATTATTATTATTTTTTTTTTAATCAAAATAAAATTGAAAAAGAGAAATGCAATTTTTTTTTTTTTTAAATATGCATAACTTCTGGCTGAAGTACATAAACTTTCACACGACAGATTAAAAATGGTAGCCATTAAAATAACATCATCTAAAAGCAACACAGACTCACAATTCCAACGTCTGACTTAGAGCTTGTCAAACGAAAAGGAGAAGTCCAATTCGCCAGATACGATCCAGTGAACATATTTTAGCTTTGCAATAACGTTTGTAGTGTATAGCAGGTGATGTGGAATAGTCTCATGCCTCTCTTCTGTCTTAAATAGGCCAGTCAAGCCATCCCTTTATTCAAGCACTGTCAATTTCTCGAGTAAGAGTAGCACAATCAACTATATTTTTTTTCGTCCCCCTACCTCCTACAAATAGTGCTCCGCTTCCAATGCTGCCATGCAGCCCATGCCAGCAACGGTGATCGCTTGGCATTGAACCTGTTAGAGGCCGGTTGCAAGAGAATGAGTTTGTTTTGCTTTAGAAAGTTTACGTTTTTCATTGATTTCATTCCGCCCTCTTCTGCTCCACTTCTTTTGCTAGCAAAGTTATAAATAGCTTCCACCATTTGTGGATGAAATAACTGTAAAATTGAATTTGGAGTTATATGTTCCTCTTTCTGTGTAAGCGTATAATCTTTAAATGTAAGGTGGCAGCGTATGGCAACAAAACAATTAGGCAGAGTAAGAATTTCAATTGGAATTCTCTACTAATCATTTGGGAAATAATATCACCACCTCACAGAATTCTCTCAACCAATTTCTAATGCAACACAATTCTCTCAACTGATTCTCAGCAATTAACACAAACCGTTTTTTTTCCTCACTCGGCAAGCAAAAATGGGCTTCAAAGAACCGAGAAATTATCCCAGACCGCCACGAATTTCTTAAAATGATTTCTGGGTTATCTAATTGACCATATTGGCGAAACAACCCATGTTTTATTTTTTCCAAATTCATCTCCATTTGTCCAAATCGTGCTTTCAAAGTTTGACATTTTTCTCTGTTTTGCGTTTTCCTGAATTGCTACATTCGGCTGTGAAATTGATTTTGAAATTTTTTTTAGATGCGATCAATGCACAAACATTATCAGTGTTTGAAATCATAACATTCTTTCCAATCCTTGCATTTTTGTCAATGATACAATTCCTTAATTTTTGTGTTCTTCCCAATTTCAATAGGTACTTTTCCTTCTTCTAGGAGGGTTGCAATCTCAGCCTTTGTTTCGTAATAGTCAGCTCCAATCATGATGGTATCCTTCAATTCAACACCAGATTCCAGACGTGAACGAATTCCAACAATGGAATGTTCGATATTGCATTTCTGAAGAAAACATCCATGTGAAACTATTGAATCCAGTGTCTGGCATTTTTCTATTTTAGTTGATGGCAGAAAATGGGGTGATGTGAAGATTGGCTTCTTGGCATCATAAAAACAGAACTTTGGAACCTAAGCTCCAAGAGCCAAATTTGCGTCAAAGAATGACTTGATTGTTCCTATGTCCTCCCAGTAATCATTAAAAAGATATGCTTGTACATTGCATTCTTTTGTTGATGCAGGAATAATTTCTGATCCAAAATCATTGGCAGTCAGGTATCTAAACCTAAGAAGCTTGAGAAGAATGTCTAACTTGAAGACATATACACCCATTGATGCAATGTATGGATTTTTGACAGCCTCATTGGGTGACAAACCAAGCACTGTTGTGTCCACTTTCATAGCTTTTAGATCAGACCCCTTAGGCTTCTCACTAAAATAAAGCACGCGACCTCTATCATCAATTTTCATGAAACCAAAATCAGAAGCGCGGCTGTCATCCATTGAAACACATGAAATTGTGATATCACCGTCCTTATTAATGTGTTTCTGTACAAATTCCATATAGTCCATACGGTAGAGATGGTCACCAGACAAAATAATAACATGTTCTATATGCTTATTCCTTGGATCCTCAAAAAGCCACATAAATTTCCTCACGGCCTGGATTTTGTTTGGGATCAGATTTTGCGATTAGACTATGTAAGCTTCCAATGCATATTCCACCATCGTTATGATATAAAATCACTTCTAAATGCATTTTTTAATGATTTTTCAGGTTTGTTTCAGGCCAAAGCTTGAACAGGAATGCAAATTTTCTACTGAGGCCACATTGAAAACTAGGATTGAAGATAGCCATAGATTTTTCTTCTTTTCTTTTCTTTTTTCTCTTCTCTGAAATTGTAAATTTTTATAAGAAGGATTAATGATTTTCAATTTCAGGCAGCAAAGACTTCAAGAAAAACATGCTAAAAACAGGACTTTGACTGAGGTTTTAAGTTGATTTTTTTATCAGTCTGGGCTGGGTGACTAGGATAGGATCCATGTTGGGACAATTCCGGAGATGACCATGTGGTCAGTTTCTTCATTGGATGCCTGTAACCTGCTAAACCTTGAAATTAGCTGCGGAATTCCGATTAGCTGTGGAATCAGGGCACATTCTTATTAAAACAGGATACAGTGTTTTGAGGACCACTACAGACCATAACCAGTCAATCTTGGCCAACTGAACCTATCAAAGCAGTTGGATTTCATTTTTTTTTTTTTTTCAAATGATTTGTTATTAAAATTATATATATATTTTCAAAAATTTAAAAATATACATATATATTTTAGTAAACAAAACAATTTAAATTTTTTTTTTTTTTTTTGAAGTCAAATGAAATGATTATTTTTTTTTTGAATCAATTGAAATGAAGTTTATTTTCTCTTTTTTTTTCTTTGTTTTTTTACATAACAATTATTTTTCTGATCCTGCAGATCACACAAAGTGCAGGAGGAGAGCATACTCAAGAATTATTAATAATTTTTTTTTTTTAGATGTAAGAAATAAGGTCTCCTAATTACACTTCCCCGGCAACGGCACCAAAATGTGTAGTCAATTTAGTGTCCTAAATTGCTAACATAAATTATCAACCAGGGTTAGTAAACTGATGAAGTGTGGTGCACTATATGTGCTTAAGTGACCTCTTTCTTACTTTGTTGTATGTATTTTATTGATGTTTTTAGGGGTTTTGTCTTTTTAGTACTTATGTTCAAAAGATGAAATCAAATTTATGTCAAAAAGAAAAGAAAATGAAACCTTAGACTCAAAATAGAATGTAATTGTAAATTCTATCCCTAATTAGGAAAATGGTGAAAAACAGAACATTCTAATCCATGGATATTCTAGCTTGCAAATGAACATGAAATGTAACTCGACATAATACAACCAAATCTATTTTATCTAATATTGATATGTTGGAAGAGCTTTTAAGAAAAAGAATGGTTGTAAGATAATGAGGATCTTTTAATGTAATTGCAAAACAGAAAATGCTAATTAACTCAACATGATACAACCAAATATCTTTCATCTAATATTGATATGTTGGAAGAGCTTTTAAGAAAAAGAATGGTTGTAAGATAATGAGGATCTTTTAATTTAATTGCAAAACAGAAAATGCTAATTAACTCAACATGATACAACCAAATCTCTTTCATCTAATATTGATATGTTGGAAGAACGTTTTAAGAAAAATAATTATTGTAAGATAATGAAGATCTTTTAATCTAATTGCAAAACAGAAAATGCTAATTAACTCAACATAATACAACCAAATCTCTTTCATCTAATATTGATATGTTGGAAGAACGTTTTAAGAAAAAAGAATGATTGTAAGATAATGAGGATATTTTAATCTAATTGCAAAACAGAAAATGCTAATTAACTCAACATGATACAACCAAATCTCTTTCATCTAATATTGATATGTTGGAAGAGCATTTTAAGAAAAAGAATGATTGTAGGATAATGAGGGTCTGTTAGTTAAACAAATAATGCAAGACATGAATTAAAAGCTACTTATCTAGAAAGCATGTAGAAGCCTCCTTGGATAGCAGGGGCCCTCTGCTACCAATTTGGTGAAATCCTTTAGCTCCGTAAAGTTGTAATCAAAACAGCATCAAAGAACTGAATTTCTTTATTGAAAATCTCACAAATCTACATCCCATTCCATTTTAAGCTTTGTTACAAAAGACTCTCTATTCCTTTCTCTCCTTCTCCTATTTTTCACTACTTTTTTCATTACCCTTGATAGGAGAAGGCTTCTCCTATTTATACAAAATATGAGGAGTTATCTCATTAATGGGAGTCCATGAATCTCTCCCTCCATCTCTAGAGTTACAATCAAAATAGGAAATGATAAGACACATGTATTTCTAGAGTTTCAACACAACTTAGAAGGCCAGACACATGTCTCTTAGAGTTTCAATATAACAAGGAAATAAGACACATATCCTCATGATCCCATGATCTTCTCCAACCAAATTCGAATTTGGCCTTAGAGTGCCACATAAGGGTCTTCTAGAAGTCTCCTTTTGACCTACACATGTCACAAAACTCATAACACATATATAGATATATGAAACTATGTTAATTTTCTAGTTTCTAATCATAAATTCACTTTAAATACATAAAATAAATAACTTTGGAAAACAAGGATCCTAACCCATATATTTATGAAAATGGTTACTTGATGTGGGGTTTTAGGTCAGATGGCTATGAAATAAGAGCTAAATGGTTATGACATAATGGAAATATGTATGAATATGGAAAACACTTTTGAGACTCAACAATATCCAATTACATTTTCTATTCCTAGGTGGCTAGAAGAAGCTTGCCATAATGGAAAAATGACAATAATACTAAACAAAAACTAAAATTTATAAAGGATGGAATGAACTCTATGGAACATTGGGAGTGAAAGAGAGATATACTTTGGTGCAAATGTAGAATATTTTTATGCACGCAAGCATATTTGAATAAACAAATATTAAGGGAGTCCCATGTCTCTCTGATGGTAGGAAGCAGGGTTCCTTAAAACATCTCAAAGGATCAAAAAATATATTTTTGGAAGGAATGAAGAAAGATATTCAAAATTTTGTAAGAGAAGGTCAGGTTTACATAATAAATAAAAGAGAGATAGTAAAATCTCTAGGGTTAATTCAACCATTCCACATACATATTCAAAGACTAGAAGATATATCAATAGACTTTATTACAGGGTTACTGAAATATAAAAGCAAGTATTACATTTTTGTGGTCATTTATATAGACAAATTTTGTAGATTTTTTTTTAGAGCTCAAAGTATATAAACAACAAGTCAAGTGGCAAAAGTGTCCGTGAAAGAAATTCATAGTCTTCATGGTTTTCCTAAAGTAATAGTAACAAGAAACTTTTGGAAATAATTATTTAATATGAGTGGAGAAACACTAGTTTCCATGAGTTCTACATATCAAACACAATCAAATAGTTAACAAATGTTTTTAAGGTTATCTACAATGTTACTCTTTAGAAAAGAAATCTTAATGGATGAAGTGGGTTCGTCAAGGAAGAATGGTAATATGATACTACATATCACACATCTACTAAAATTTCCCCATTTAAGGCCCTTTATGGATATCCAACTCCTAGTATCTCATACTTTTTTGCAAGATAAGTCCAAAGTATAGGAAACAAAGTCACATATGGAAAATACTAAAGAAAATTTTAAAATTATTATGGAAAACCTTCAAATGACATGAAACATGATAAAACAACAAGGGGAACAACATTGAAGTGAAAGATAATTTGAGGAGGGTAATTGGGTATTTTTAGATTATAGCATTATAAGCAATCTTCATTCAAGAAAAAGAAGAATAAAGAATTAGCTCAAAAATGTTATGGCCCTAAATAATTATTCATAGGATTGCACAAGTGGTATAGAAGTTATATTTTCCTTCTTCTTGCATTCATAAGGTTTTTCATGTATCTTGCCTAAAAAAAGTTTTGGGAAAAAATATGCCAATGTAAATAGAACTTCCAAAATTAGATGAAGAATGAAAGTTGATTCTTGAACCACAAAAAGTTATAGATAATCATTATGTATCTCTTTGACATATAACCATTATGAAGTACCTAATCAAGTGGAATAATATTCCTCTAGAAGAAGGTACATGGTAAAATGATCAATTCGTGATGAAATAGCCACGGCTAAAGGGTTCGTTTGAAGTTTTGACAAAGGTTTTGTTATATGTTTTATATAACGCACGACGGAATAGTTTTATTGTTTGTTAAGGTCCCACAAAGTGATCAAATTTGAAGGGCAGGTCCGAATTTCAATTAGAAAGGCATATATCTATGTCGCCCTTCCATAATGAAAAGCTTTAAAAAAAAACTTTTCAATTGACCACAATAAATTATTTTTACATTTCATTTTCAGAAAGACAAAACCATCAATCTTTATATTAATAAAAGACTGTTACATATACAACAATGAAGAAGGCACCATCTTTCATTGCTTAAATATCTCGTTGGCAATGTCAGCATAAATCTTGAAGACACTATTATAATAATTTGGATACATACCACCGGGATATAGGATATTTTTATGTGTCAGGTTGTGTAATGCAATTTTGACTTTGTCTCACAAGGAGGAGCAGCATGGAGGTCTGGATTTTTCTTATAGAAATTTTGTTATTATTATTTGAAACGTTGTTTATAGATATGAAGACAACAATGAAATTATGAGCATGGTGGACAATTAGTCAAGTTCATGATGCCAAACCATGATGATGTAAGTTTGGAATTTAACATTTTTACATGTTAAAGACAAATAGTCAAAATCGCTGACAACTTAGTATGGCATAATTAATAATCATTCCATGTTCACTTTTGTTAATAGGTTTATGTCACACGATGATCTCTCTTCTCTGGAATTTACTTGTATTGAAGATCACTATTCTAGGAATAAGGAGTTATTTTCTCCAAAAATAACCCTAGCCAAACATTGACAATGCATCAAGGATATCTTTTTATGCTTCATAAGTACATATTTTCTACTTCTAAATCATGTCTTGGAAGTGGTTGTTTTGCTGGAAATTATTCACCAGTTGGTTTCATACCAAAGTCTTTTTCTCATTTTCAGCATCCAATACATGAAAAAGATAATGGTTTAAAACAACACAAATATTTGAAATTTTGCAAGAATTGTCTGGCACACTTTGAATTTTGAAGTCAAGTGCATGATGCTATATAGGATCAAGTGTCATTTTGAATACCAAAAGTTTTACAAGAAACTTCTCAACATGCTACCCTGAAGTAAGGATTAAATGACAATATTGCATCAACTATTTCCATAATAAAAGTTCACCTCAGCCATAACACTAAACAACTACAAATGTTGTAAATCTAACAAGACCACACAATCAAATGTATTCCACAAGGCCAATACTGTATGAAAAATGAAAATGAGTTTGCAAAAAAAATACCTTAGGCAACTAATTCAATTAGATACACCAAACCATCAGCAAAAATGAAAACCAACCTACTCAAAAGGCAAGCGTTTACCTCCTTTGACAAAATTTTGAGTTCCGAAACAAGGGTCTTTATTGTCTTGTCAATGCCCCTAGTAATTTGAACGGGGTTTTCACCTGCTGCAACAACCTAAACAAAAAGGTTTCATTTCAAATTATTTTCCACAAATTTAAGATACAACCATTGTTAGTTTTTTATTTCCTAACAAGCTCATAAATTTTGACAAAAGAACCTGTTAGACTCTTATACCAATAGGTGTCATTTTTCATGATTGACTTGTTGAACTATGCAATATGTTCAAACTTTTTTCTTGTTGCAAAAGGTGTTCCATATTCTTAAAAAAATCAAAAAGTCAAAAAATTTTAAAAATATAAAGAGGGTATACCCTAAAAGAAAAATCAAAAGGTAAAAAGAATAAAAATGGCCCAAAAAAGTGAAAGAAATGAACCCCAAACAAAAAAGGGCCAAGGAAAGTGTGCAAGTCTAAATGCCACTACTATTTCATTTTCTGTAATAAGTAATTGTGTGCATCTTGTTAAACTTTTGCCACAATTTATGAAGAGTCAAACTGTTTAAACTTGACTCATTCATTTTTCAATTTCATGTTGTAGAATAGAGAATAAAATCTGACCAAACAGTTTAATCTTGGCAGATAAGTAGATAGGTAGAGTTAATAAAATGTGTTCAACAGTTTAATCTAAGCCCTTGGATGTAATAAGTGTAGACTTAGATAGGTTTGCCATGTAAAAGAAAAAGAAAATTGATAAGAGTTTGCCAGTTTAAGTGCACCCTAATAAAGGAGAGAAAATGGTAGGGTAAAGTAAGTAGGGTAGGTAGATGTTGTTGCAGAATTGCATGTGATGAATGATGGTTCCAAATGTGTTTAAATTTTACTTTCATCACAAGTACAAAGGCAGATACTACATTGGAAAAGTTCACAAGCAAAGCAAAGTCAAATTATTAACTTCCCCTCTCATTTTCCCTAAACATTTCACTAATTTCTCCTAAGTGCTAAGGTATTTGAAGATTAGAGGGGCTCAAGGCATTTCCTTGACTTTTGGAGGGACCGGACCCTCAGCCCAATAATCGAAAAAAAACCTAAGTACTTGAAATCATCCATTTTTACATTCATTCACCTCTTAAAATCTTTTACTAAGTAAAATCCCATTTTACTTAGGAAAATCCTTCGATATTTCATGAAAAGCCCTCAAAAATCACTTTTTATTTCTAAGTCTAAGTGATGAAAGTATAATAATGTTATTTACTTTTGAATCTTCACTTTCTTGGTTATATTTAAGTATTTTGAGTTCACCTTGTCCCCTTGCCATATTAATTCTAATTTATATATTAACTCCTTATAAAATCACCTTTTCCTATGTATATAACTCATTTCATATAATATTTCCAAAATCCATGTATTATTACAATTTTAGCCAAAAAGTACTTAATTCCCACTTATTCAAACAAAAACCCACATGATAAACCTTTTGGCTAAATATATCTATATAACTATTCCCGTCCCTATGGTAAGAAAATCACCACGATTTAATTATCATATAATAAAATATACGAAACAGAAAAATAAACACAAAGTTTAATTAAAACCAAACTTTGAAATAAATCAACCCCCACCAATAGAACTCCGCTTGATGCGATTAATTAACCATTAAGTACGTTGGGCCTGCGTCGTTAACTCCCCGCCGTCTTCCCGTCCCGTCGACCATCCGATTACCCGCTCTGAGATCAACGATCCTCATCCATTTCGCTGGCCATCCATGTACGAAAGATAATGCGCGATGGCCAAGCGATTTTTGAATAGTGTTGTGCTATGTGTCATCCAATGTATCACATCGATGCCCCTCCGCTTAAAACAGTCTTTGCTCATAAGCGGTGCGATAAAAACTGCTTACCACCTTCCCCCCCTGACTCATCTCCCATACGTGCTGATGTCATCTCATAAATTAATAAAAAATCCTGTCACCCTGTTGACTTTGCGAATAAAACCAAACAACCCGCGTCTTCTCATTTTTTCCTCCACAGTAAACGACTACACCCTCCATGCAAAGAATTTCAAAAATCAACTGTCAAGTGCCATTAACTAAATTTTGCTGAAGACCACTGCCAAACCTCTCAAAATCAAATGAAACCTTTTTTGACCTCCCCTGCAAACCAATTCTTTCTTAACAATTTGTTTTGTTTTACAGGTAATCAGAAGACCACATCCTTGGATAAACAGTCTTAATACTAGTCATTAGACTTGTTTATTCCAAGAGTGTTATTAAATCTATTCAAACATAGATGGAAGATAAAACATACAGTTGAAAGACAAGCAAAGGAAACAAGATATTAAACGATTTACTGTTGAAACAGACAGTAAAAACCTAAACTACACATTGAAGGTAAAAGGACACGATAAAGAACGAGTTAAAAGTATCGGTGGTTAAAGTGTATCGAGTAAAAGTCAGAGTGAAGTTAAAATGAAGTTACGGAAGCGGTCAAAATTGCTACTTCAGTAAAAGCCATGTGAGAGCGATAAAATGGTAAAAAGAGATGAAAATACTTTCACCAACAATGATTTTTGTTTAAAGTGAAGCTAAAGCAGTCAAAAAGGAACAAAAAAGTGAAAAGATGAAAAACACAACAAGAAGGAACATTTTTGCAGAAATTGCATGTTTTAGTCATAGTTTTGCAGAAACTATTGTGATCAATCCAAGATGAATTTTGCAAAACTGAAGGAGGTTTATGTTCTTAAGAGTACCATCTACAAAAATCTCTCTCACTTTTCTAACAACTATTATGGTTTTGGAAATATTAAACAATGTTGGAAAGCACTTTTTGCAGAAAATTACAGTCAAGTCATCATTTTGCAGAGAAAATTGTGGCCAATTAGAAATAAATTTCACAAAAATAAAGGAGGTTTTTGTTCCTAAGGGACCCATCTACAAAAAATATCTCACTTTTTGCACAGTTATTTCAGAATCATAGATACATATTTACAGGTTATTTTTCAAACTCTGTAAAACTATGTTTTACACATATTTTTCCAAAGACTATTGTGCACAGCTGGAGAGGAATTTTTGGAAACTGAAAGAGGTTTATCTCACCAACATATTAATACACAATAACCTATTTCACTGTTTACATATATATTACGGATGGAGAAATACAAAGATATCATTAGACCACAAGTTTGCAGAATTGTTGGAACAGAATGCACAAAGAAATGAAGCAATTAGTGACTTGGATGCCTCATCATCAACTAAGAGTTGGATCAAATTCGAATTCCCCTCTTTGTCATAACCTATCCATAAAAAATAGTGCCAAATAGATGCATTAGTTTGAGTGTCATTTACTTAAGTTCTATTTATGTAAAATAGTTGGAGAGATTTGTGAACCAATCTTGATATTTTTTTCAAGATATTTTAGTTTAGAATTTGTATAAATACTTCACTCTTGGAAGTATTTTGGGTGGATTCTTCTACTTTGCTGTAACATTGATTTTTTGGAATAAAGTGCTTTGGAGAAATTTCTTTATGGCTTGTTGGATGATGAATTGAAGCTCAAGACTTTTTGCAGGATTCATGTGTCAGACTACAGTTCAATAAGTCATTTCTATCCTATGTTTTAAGTTTTATATATGTTTACTACATCACCGTGTTTCATTTCTGAATAATTGACAAAAAAGAATAAATCAGAAATTGCTTAAGTGTACTCTGATTTCAATTGTGATTATTCTAAATGTTTTCTTCTAAACTGGTTATAAACAATGAATTCTTAATTGCTCTTGTTTCGCTGGTTTAAACATTTTGATTACTGTAGTAAAGAATTCTTAACTGCTCTTTATTTGTAATCATTCACTTTCTTTCACAATCAAGACTCCACTGGAGGAATGAACCTGGAAGAACAATATGGAAAGATCAGGCTTTCAACTTGGATCTTAATCCAAGACATTATATTCTTTCTCGTTAAGAACGTTTTTTCAATATGTATTATATTTTATATAAGGATCTAACTTGGTTGTACAGATAAAGTGGCTTTTCATTATGGCTGATTTTCAAAATGATCCAAGAATAAAACGAAGATATGCTCCCATGAGCAGAGATCACATACCTAGATTTCCACACAAACTACCAAAGGTAAATTGGAGTAAAAATTTGCCTATGTTTCAAGATGAGAATATTGATGATCCTTTACTACATCTCCTTAAATTTCATATACACTTATCAAGATTGAAGGGTGATTGGCATGAGGATTGCCTCATGAAGATATTTACGGGAACCTTAGAAGGAAAAGCAAGGGAATGATACGAAGCTCTCAAACCTGCAAGTTTGTTTTCTCTAAAAGATTTTCATAAGGTATTTTATGAGCATTACAAAGAAGATTTTTCATCTTTATCATTAGCTGAAAATTGTTGTTATCAAGCTAAAGATCTTATACATTACCTTAAAAATATTGATGAAGATTTTGAAAATTGGCATCCTGAAGATTTATTAGAAGAAGTCCAAAACTTTCATTCTCAAGTTAAATGTCATAATAATCAAGAAGAGTTAAACAAAGATGAAATAAATCAGGGGATAAATCAAGATCCACAAAACCCCTCTGTATTAACAAATGATGTTTTATTTAATGTTTTGAATGGAGTTAAAGAAAATAACCAACCTCATAATCAATTTTTAGATAAGAGAAAAAACAACTGTCATTCCAATCTAAGAATTCAAAGATTCCCACCCCCCTCACCGAAGAAGAAATCAATTTGCTTCTAAACATGCAACCATCCTCAAAATATTTACATAATGAAGAGATTGTTTCAACTTCTTCTAATGTTGATGAATGTACAAAAGTTTTTATCCATGAAGGGATAGAAGAACAAGTTGATGCTCATGTTATTCTACCTTCCCAAAAAGGCCCATTGCTTGATATCACGCCTATTGAACAAAACAATGATTTTCAAACAGAATGCAACCAATCTAATCAAGATATATTGGGATTGTTGGAAGAGAAATATGCTGATCCAATGTTTATAATTAATGACATTCCTTATTCTGAAGATTTGCCTAAATATGATTAGTATGATGATAATTATGATAATTTCACAAAACAATCACTGGCTATTTTGAGGGATGAGATATTAGAACTTCAACTTGATGAGGATTTTCTAAGAGCTTTCTTTCTTATTTTTAAATCAAGAAAATGTTCTCCTCAAGTTAAAAAATGGCTTCTTGATATAATTTCTGAAAATTATGAAAATGAAATCAAACTTTTGCATTCTCAAATTCAGTCATACCATTTCCGAAATCCTAAAGAATTCTTTGAAAATATTCCTTCTCCAAAGCAAGAGGAAATTGTACTATATTTTGACTTGCATATTGAAGATGATTATTCTTTCAAACACAAGACTGAAGAAATAAGTTCATGGTATAATATTCATAATTCAATTGAACAATTAGTCATTGAAGGCCTAGAAGTAAATAACATACATCATGCTTTTATTGATCCTATATCAGATTATATGGAGAATCTTTTGAGCCCAAATTTGCAAACATGCTTTCTCTATAAGGATCAAATACATCAAAAGTGGCATTTACACATCATATCATTTATTATAAAGGCACATGATCATAACATACTTCCAATTTTGATCACAAGCAATCAAGTTATCCATTTATTTTTACAGCTACTTGATTGGCTTCATTGGAATTTTTGTATTACCTGATTCAATAATATTTTTAGTAGATTAGAGTAGGTAAATGAGTGCTAATAAGCTTAGAATTTTGAACATTTTTTTTAGTTTTCAATTTTCAGCTAGTTTTTCATTAAGTTGGTTTGAAAATTTTTGTGTGTTGTTTTAGTTTCAGATCAGATTTCAGGTTGCAGAAAAAGGACTATATTCAATTCAAGATTTTCAACCACAACAAATTCATGTTTGGGATTGGAACAAGGCAGAAAATTCCTAACTGGGCAACAAAGTTTTAAGTTTTGAGTGGATAGTAACTTACTGGAGTTGAAGCCCAAAGTGAAGGCCCTAAGCTTCAGAAGTTTTACTATCATATATACAATAAAGCCACCAGAAAAAGAAGATTACATGGTTCAGTTGAAGACATTTTGAGGCATCTGACCTGCTGTTCTTGACTTTTCACCAGGAAAAGCCATCCCCAAGTGGAGCCAGTGTTAGACTCCTATACCAATAGGTGTCATTTTTCATGATTGTCTTGATTGAACTATGGAATATGTTCAAACATTTTTCTTGAGCAAAGGTGTTCCATATTCTTGAAAAACCAAAAAATCAAAAAATTTAAAAAATGTAAAGAGGTATACCCTAAAAGAAAAATCAAAGGGTAAGAAAAATAAATTGGTCAAGAAAATGAAAGAAATGAACCCCAAGCAAAAAATAGACCAAGGAAAGTGTGCAAATCCAAATGCCACTACTATTTCATTTTTGTAATAAAGCAATTGTGTGCAGCTTGTCAAAATTTTGCCACAATTTATGAAGAGTCAAACTATTTAAACTTGACTCATTCATGTTTCAATTTCATGTTGTAGAATAGAGAATAAATATCTGACCAAACAGTTTAATCTTGGCGGATAAGTAGATAGGTAGAGTTAATAAAAGGTGCTCAACAGTTTAATCTGAGCCCTTGGATGTAATAAGTGTAGACTTAGATAGGTTTTCCATGTAAAAGAAAAAGAAGATTGATAAGGGTTTGCCAGTTTAAGTGCACCCTAATAAAGGAGAGAAAATGGTAGGGTAAAGTAAGTAGGGTAGGTAGATGTTGTTGCAGAATTGCATGTGATGAATGATGGTTCCAAATGTGTTTAAATTTTACTTTCATCACAAGTACAAAGGCAGATACTACATTGGAAAAGTTCACAAGCAAAGCAAAGTCAAATTATTAACTTCCCCTCTCATTTTCCCTAAACATTTTACTAATTTTTCCTAAGTGCTAAAGTATTTGAAGATTAGAGGGGCTCAAGGCATTTCCTTGACTTTTGGAAGGACCGGACCCTCGGCCCAATAATTGAAAAAAAAACCTAAGAACTTGAAATCATCCATTTTTACATTCATTCACCTCTTAAAATCTTTTACTAAGTAAAATCTCATTTTACTTAGGAAAATCCTTCGATATTTCATGAAAAGCCCTCAAAAAATCACTTTTTATTTCTAAGTCTAAGTGATGAAAGTATAATAATGTTAATTATTTACTTTTGAATCTTCACTTTCTTGGTTATATTTAAGTATTTTGAGTTCACCTTGTCCCCTTGCCATATTAGTTCTAATTTATATATTAACTCCTTATAAAATCACCTTTTCCTATGTATATAACTCCTTTCATATAATATTTCCAAAACCCATGTATTATTACAATTTTAGTCAAAAAGTACTTAATTCCCACTTATTCAAACAAAAACCCACATGATAAACCTTTTGGCTAAATATATCTATATAACTATTCTTGCCCCTATGGTAAGAAAATCACCACGATTTAATTATCATATAATAAAATATACGAAAAATTTTAAACATATGTATATATGTTTAAAACAGAAAAATAAACACAAAGTTTAATTAAAACCAAACTTTGAAATAAATCAACCCCCGCCAATAGAACTCCGCCCGATGCGATTAATTAACCATTAAGTACGTTGGGCCCACGTCGTTAACTCCCCACCGTCTTCCCGTCCCATCGACCGTCCAATTACCTGCTCTGAGATCAACGATCCTCATCCATTTCGCTGGCCATCTGCGTACGAAAGATAACGCGCGATGGCCAAGCGGTTTTTGAATATTGTTGTGCTACATGTCATCCAATGTATCGCATCGATGCCCATCCACTTACTTTGCTCATAAGCGGTGCGATAAAAACCGCTTACCACCTTCCCCCCTGACTCATCTCCCGTACGTGCTGATGTCATTTCATGAATTAATAAAAAATCCTGTCACCCTGTTGAATTTGCGAATAAAACCAAACAACCCGCGTCTTCTCATTTTTTCCTCCACAGTAAACGACTACACCCTCCATGCAAAGAATTTCAAAAATCAACTGTCAAGTGCCATTAACTGAATTTTGCTGAAGACCACTACCCGACCTCTCAAAATAAAATGAAACATTTTTCGACCGCCCCTCCAAACCAATGCTTTCTTAACAATTTGTTTTGTTTTACAGGTGATCAGAAGACCACATCCTTGGATAAACAGTCTTAATACTAGTCATTAGACTTGTTTACTCCAAGAGTGTTATTAAATCTATTCAAACATAGATGGAAGATAAAACATACAGTTGAAAGACAAGCAAAGGAAACAATATATTAAATGATTTACTGTTGAAACAGACAGTAAAAACCTAAACTACACATTGAAGGTAAAAGGACACAGTAAAGAACAGTTAAAGAGTATCAGTGGTTAAAGTGTATCAGGTAAAAGTAAGAGTGAAAGTTAAAATGAAGTTACAGAGCGGTCAAAGGTAAACAGTAAAAGTAAATACAGAGGCAGTAAAATGGTAAAAAGAGATGAAAATACTTTCACCAACAATGATTTTTGTTTAAAGTGAAAGTAAAACAGTCAAAGGAACAAAAAAGTGAAAAGATGAAAAACACAACAAGAAGGAACATTTTTGCGGAAATTGCATGTTTTAGTCATAGTTTTTCAGAAACTATTGTGATCAATCCAAGATGAATTTTGAAAAACTGAAGGACATTTATGTTCTTAAGAGTACCATCTACAAAAACCTCTCTCACTTTTCTAACAGCTATTATGGTTTTGGAAATATTAAATAATGTTGGAAAGCACTTTTTGCAGAAAATTACAGTCAAGTCATCATTTTGCAGAAAATATTGTGGCCAATTAGAAATAAATTTCACAAAACTGAAGGAGGTTTTTGTTCCTAAGGGACCCATCTACACAAACCTATCTCACTTTTTTCGCAGTGATTTCATAATCATAGATACATGCACATCTTTACAGGTTATTTTTCAAACTCTGTAAAACTCTGTTTTACACATATTGTTACAGAGACTATTATGCACAGCTGGAGAGGAATTTTGGGAAACTGAAATATTTTTATCTCACCAACATATTAATCCACAATAACCTCTTTCACTTTTTACATATCTATTACGGATGGAGAAATACAAAGATATCATTGGACCCCAAGTTTGCAGAATTGTTGGAGCAGAATGCACAAAGAAAAGAAGCAGTTAGTGACTTGGATGCCTCATCATCAACTAAGAGTTGGATCAAATTTGAATTCCCCTATTTTTCATCACCTATCCATAAAAAATAGTGACAAATAGATGCATTAGTTTGAGTGTCCTTTACTTAAGTTCTATTTATGTAAAATATTTGGAGAGATTTTTGAACCAATTTTGATATTCTTTTCAAGATATTTTAGTTTAGAATTTGTATAAATACTTCACTCTTGGAAGTATTTTGGGTGGATTCTTCTACTTTGCTGTAACATTGATTTTTTGGAATAAAGTGCTTTGGAGAAATTTCTCTATGGCTTGCTGGATGATGAACTAAAGCTCAAGACTTTTTGCAGGATTCATGTGTCTAATTACAGATCAATAAGTCTTCTCTATCTCATGTTTTAAAAGTTTTATATCTGTTTATAATATCACTGTGTTCCGTTTCTGAATAATTGACAAAAAAGAATAAATCAGAAATTGCTTAAGTGTACTCTAATTTCAATTGTGATTATTCTAAATGTTTTCTTCTAAACTGGTTATAAACAATGAATTCTTAATTACTCTTGTTTCACTGGTTTAAACATTTTGATTACTGTAGTAAAGAATTCTTAACTGCTCTTTATTTGTAATCATTCACTTTCTTTCTTTGAACATGTTGAAAGATTCTTAATTGTCTTGCATCCCTTCAAAGTCCATTACATTCACTTTAATATCTAAAATTGTTCTCTGTTTGGCTATCTTGCCCTGCAAAGCCATCTTGTGTGTAGAAACTTAATCCAGTAAAGCCATCTTTTCGACTCCATAGCCCAATGGCCTAAAAATACTCAATCTTGCACTCAGTTAGCGGATTCCACCATTCAAATTCAAACAAAACCTTGGACTTATAACTAGCCTAGTATTTTCTAGGAACAAAGCTAAATTTTAAAGAGAGAGCCATCTCTGGATACAGATTGGCTAGATTCTGTATCCGAAGTTTGGTTTGTGGTTACCTTGGATTTACTTTCCTTTTCCACAACTTCAAGGAAAATCTGAGTGATAACAGAACCAAAATTTTTTAATACATGATAGCAATTTTTTCACTCAAAAACTATCTTAGACTCAATAAGCCCAACCCAAAACTAAAAAACCAAACACCATAAGACCCTACAAAAATGAATAGATGATCTTAATCCAGTACTATCGACAAAAATTTACCTTTACAACCTCACTTATTAAACCCTGTGCTGTTGAATTTTAACTTCAACTGCTGCAGCAGAAGGACGGATGCAGCAGCAACATTTTTTTTTGGAGGTTGCTTGCATGCCATCCAGAAATTTAATTCAGCATTTAAAATTCCTGCAAGTTTTTTTTGTAGACGGCCGCAGCCATATTTCTGTACAGGATTGTATTTAAACACAAAAACTAGCATTAACGCAATTCACCAACCAGAAATTAAACAAACATAAATTTACCCCCCAGTTTTGTAAATTCAAAAGGAGGACACGTGGAGCATTAATATTGGATCGCATGAAATTGAAGGGAATCTAAAAACCTGAAAACCGGACCCGAATTTTTTATAAGGCACATTGGATTGAGAATTCGCATTACAAATTAGGCAGACGTCAGCATCCCATTTTGGAACGCGAATTTGGTTTGAAATTCAATCTATTCAGACTTTTGAAGTCCGACGGAAAGGGTTCTTTAATGTTTTGATAGTTTAATTTTATGTATGCTTTAATATATACATATGTTTTAAACATATATATATATATATATATATATACATATCATATGCGAAATGAAAGGTGGGCCATAGAATTTAGTTTTAATTTTATTTTTTTTAAAAGAGGGTTTATTATAATATGTTTTATATGTTACGACATATAAAAATAAAAAGGACAAAAAAGCTTGGTAGTTTTTTTATAGACAATATGTAAATTTTTTATTACATAGCAGTGTGTAAAAAGTGAAAGACTGAGTGTAACTTTTTAAGTGTGTATGCACAACAGTGCGAAAGTGAAAAACACAGCAGAGTGTTTTAGAGATAGAGTATGTTTGTTTTGAACAGACAGTGAGTTGGTTTTATGCACTGCGTTTTGTAGCAGTCATAATTTTGTAATCCCTCTCTGTGAGGAAGAAGTGTAATAGTTTTTTTTTGAGTTATTGAAGGGAATAGAAGTTTGTTTTCAAAGTATTGAAACTCTGTCTCCTGTCAAATAAATTTTTATTTTCTCTGTGTTAGAGGAAAGGAGATTTATTCTCCATTCATTGTTCTGGAATTTTTCAATATTCCAACATGTGCAAGAACAACATATGTTGTGGTTCCATTCCCAGCTAAATCATTTGTCTTTGTCGCAACTTGCCTTACCAACTTGGCTCCAATATTTTCAACTGGGTCCTCTATTTCAACCAATAAAAAGGCCAACACCATAGCATTGAGATACATTTTATTACACTGTCAATAACAATAAAATTTGACTCAGCCATAACCCTTTCCTTTTATGGTTGTGAAAAGCTTTATGCATTACTGTAATGTGGCTAGTCCATAGGCCAATTAGACCACTCGGTAACAAATATGTTTCCTTTCACCTTTGAGTTTTCAAATTATGCCTACCAAATCTAAGACATTTAAGAGGGGGAACTAATACAACGTTAAAAAGAAAACCAGAGCACGCATCTACAAATTACCTTCTTAGCTACTGTCACACCATCATTAACTATTTTCAGAGAACCATGCTTGCTCTCCAAGACAACATTTTTCCCTTCGCCCCAAGGGTGACTCCAACAAGATCAGCAAGTTTGTTCACACCGCCTGCAAGACAAATTGACAATGCTTTCAGTAAGTGTGCAATTGAATGCCAAACCATATGCCAAAACCACCCTCCATGAAAAATTAAAATAACACATTAAAATCGAATATAAGTGGACAAGGAAAGATCCACCATAATGAAGTTTCACGTGCAGGTGACCTTCCTTTAAACATAACTTTTTCTCTGACCTGCAATTTTTTTGTCACTGAGCCATCCTTGTTGAAGTACAACTCCTTTTCCATATCTCTTGTATTAACTACCTTCTCTCTGTCACGTAATCTCAGAGTCCCTCTTCTGCTTGAGTTATTAAAGGAAATGGGTGAAAAAACTGAAAGAGAAGACAATTGCCTGCCATAATTATCAAACATTGCACCCAACTTCTTCCCCTTTCCATTGTTACCCAAAGAGGTAGATGTGGCAATTGTTGTCATACTGCCCAAAGCAGAGGCCATCTTCTCTTATGCTGAATATAGAATTACAAGATCTTCATATTAGTATGAACCTTAAAAAACATGACTCCCATTGCTAAAAACCACTTTTAAGTTGTAACAGGCAAACTAAACAACTATCGTAACTTTTGGCAACTTCTGGAGCATTAAGAGAGAAACAACCAAAGAGAAATACAACCACAATCCTCATTTTAATGAGACCGGACTATATATTTGCATTAAGATAATAGAAAGAAATCACGACTATATTAAGGCCGGCACAAAACAATCTTTAACCAGTGTCTCTCGCGGCCTTCAGGTTGCCATGCTAGAGGTTGCATATTTTTAATTTAAATTATTGACCTCTCGTGCCCATCTATGAAAGCATCCAATGGGATATCTACATCAAATGCTCCTTTATATCCCCAAAAACAAATTCCCTACTACAAGAGCACCAGTATTGATGGATCACCCCACACCATCCCACCCACTAGAAACGGTGAAAAAAGAAACCCGAGAAAACTTCTGAAATATCTCAAGATGACTATATGGGTGGTTCTTATGAATCAACCAACCATTCAAAACATGCTCATCAATCCAAACCATGAGTATTATGTGACGATATTCAAGCAGGCACTGAATCGGATTTCTGAAGCTATGTTAAAGAAACCCTAAACTCTCACTGAAAATAGGTGAAATGTGGCACCACTCAGAGATTGACATGTGCCAATTGATACAAGTGGTAGAAAATTGGCATGCTCAAACAAAGAGGTGATGCAAGAATGACATAAGGGAGAAAATATCAAAAAAACCCCAAATCTGGAGAACTAAAGCTCATCACCAACCTGAGATTGACAACTTTACATGATGTAACCTATGAAATCGTAAATGGAGAAATCATAGTAACAATAAAGTAACCTATGTAACAATAAATTCGAATTAATCCTGGGAGTGGTAATGGGAGAAATCATAGTGAACAACGGGAAACATGAAGAGTTGCTTACAATCAAATAGATGAAAAAACACATACAAAAAACCTAGATAATAATCATGAACAAGCTTAATATTGAATTATGAACTGTAAAGGAACTTACAAAATGTGACATTACGAACCTGGTCAAGCGCACAAGCAAAAATATCCTAGACATGACCCTTGGTTGACAAGTTTTATTGCTCATGATGCAAGAGGATTTGTACCTGCACTGCCAAGTCAATCAAAATCCATCATTATATATACAATAAATACAAGTAATTGATGTAGTATTTTTTACTCTAAGATGCATTCTTATGATAATGTTAGAACATATGTTGAAAATGTCAAAACATACCTGAATAAGCTCCTCTTCGTTTCAAGAACAATTTATTGGAGTCGCATGAACTTGGAGCAAGCCTCCCATGATCTGAAAGAGTAGCAACTAAGTCAACAGTGACTTTTTTGTTGCTACGCTGGATCGAGGGAGGTTTGCTCCAAGATTAAATCGCTCCAATAAATTATTCTCTACTAAACAGGGCCAACCACGTGAAGGTGGAAGCTCTTATGGCTCCTCCCCCCCCCGCCCCTCACATCACTCTCAATTCCCCAATACCCAATCTATATTTCATTTTTTACTTTCATGAGCATAAAAAAAAATATTCAATAACTAATAAAAAAACAATTCAACAAAAAAGTACGCAAGGAAACATTGCAATTAATGCTTGACATAAAAATAGTATGATAAATGAGTTTTTTATATAACGCAAAAAACGTTCCAAGTATGGTAACGTTTGTCTTATAATAATACAATATTTTACATTGTCAAATTTTCTTTTTTCTTCTTCCTATTTTTAAAGCTCCTAATTACATCATCAATATCATCGTGCTCTGCTCCTGTTTCGTGCCTTTCAACCCGCACTGCTGACCTAGTTGCGTATTCACGATGTCTGGGCTCATCCAGTGACGGGGCATCGCCTACAAAAATAGATAATATTAAATTTTAATTGTCGGTTTTTAAATATCATTGAACTAGTTCGGTAATATTAATAAAAAAAATTGCAATGAGATTATTTACCTGGTGCACCAGTTGTCGCCGTTGACCTAGTTGCGTTGTCACGATGTCTGGTCTCATCCAGTGACGGGGCATCGCCTACAAAAATAGATAATATTAAATTTTAATTGTCAGTTTTTAAATATCATTGAACTAGTTCGGTAATATTAATAAAAAAAATTGTAATGAGATTATTTACCTGGTGCACCAGTTGTCGTCGCTAACCTAGTTGCGTAGTCACGATGTCTGGTCTCATCCAGTGACGGGGCATCACCTACAAAAATAGATAATATTAAAATTTAATTGTCAATTTTTAAATATCATTGAACTAGTTCGGTGATATTAATAAAAAAATTGCAATGAGATTATTTACCTGGTGCACCAGTTGTCGCCGTTGGGACTATTGCCCTATCTTCCTCTCTGGTGGTAAGATCCTCAAGGGAAACATTCTCTGTCATTTAAACAAAAAACGTTATAAGGACAAACATCAAGGTATAATTAGAAAAAATTATAAGTGGAAATTAATTACCGTCACAACCCTCACTGATAGTAGCATTGTCGGCCTGGTCCCCACTACAATGATCAGGTTGCACGTGAGGATCATCTACATCTGGCTCTAAAACTGGGTTATTTGCCTCGTCGGTAGTGCTGCTCCCCTGATTTAAACAAAGTTGTTAGACATTAAATTTATGGACGAAAACAAACATATTGAAAGTTTAATGTTTTACCTTATCAGGCATTCTGGATCTTGGGACCTGCCCCAAGCTTCTGCGACGTTCAACTACGGCTTGATAGCCGAAATGGAAAGCGATATTTTTATCTTCCTCTATAGTTTCTGTTCCGAAGTCATCACCCTACATTACATATGATTGTGTATTTTTAATCATATTTTATAGGATTACAAAAACGTTGGAAGGCGATACAATTAATTATAAGATGTTTAGCTACTTAATTACAATTCTTGTGGCTAATTTCAAGTAGCCACCCTGGCCTAGCTTGTGATGGCCCTTTTTTTAATCCTAGCTTTGGTTGCCTTTGAGGTGTCAGGCAACCTAGCATCAAAATATTGAAGTCAGATATGACGTAGCACACTTTTATTTTTGACATAGAGAAAATTAAAGCTATTGAATTAAAGTTGTAATTTACCTTGCGGGTCCAGTTGGCATTTTTCCTTCTTTCTTTGCCCATTTCTCTTTTCTGACATGGATGAGTGCTCTCCACTCACTCTCTAGAACTATGAGAGGACGTTCGTATCTAGGGTTAAATTGAAATTGCATCCTATAGGTGTCCCTGGTATATTTCAAATATTTTCCGGCTACCTGAGCCACCGCTTTTCTGTAAAATGTGCCGACCCCAAAAAGGGCTTCTAGATAATCTAGAAGTTCTTTTTTCAGGTTGGAATTTTGGGAATTCCACCTTGTGCGTATGGTTGGGCCAAAAATTACCAATGCATGGCTCTCTAAAAACCTGTAGAACTCATTGTTTCCTACACAGAAAAAAAAAAAAAAAAAGAAGAAGAAGAAGAAGAAGAAGAAGAAGATATTATCATTAATTTAAAAATAAAAATCATGATAAATATGTTTTAGATAAAGTACATGAAATAGTTAAAATATTAAAATTTACCTGGGAGTTGTACATGCTTTATAGGGACACCCTCATCGTTCACCAACAACGTGCCATTAATGGTCCCTATGGAGGTGACACGTGTAGCTCCAGGAAACGCAATAATGTAGCTGGCCATATCAGCCTCATCATTGCCAACACGTTCAGCAGTTGGCTGGGTGTCAGCTTGGGCAGGGTGTGTTTCTTGGCTAGCACCTAAAGGAGTAGAAGGTGTACGAGAGGGTTGTTGAGCAATCTCTTGCCCTTGTGTCCCACTACCACCAACACCGGGTTCAGCAAATGCCAGAAAACGCTACATACAAAAGAACTTTTTGTTAGTTTAGTCAATTTAAAAATTAAAAATCAAACTATCACAATTCATCTCATGCAGAACAAAAAAAATATCCTTTTGACTTTTTATTATTACCTGATATCTATTTAGCTGCCTCATAAGATGTTGTATCCTCTCTTCTGTTTCAGGTGTTTGAGGCGCATCTATCAAAGCATTAAATTCCGACCTTGCATATCGTGCCTTTTTTTGCAACAACAACACTGGAGATAGGGATGAAGAAAGCTCTTCCTCAAAGAGGGAATCATCAGGTGTACCATGGCTAGGTGTTTGCATATTTGAACAAAATTAATATTATTTCAATTATGTAAATAACTAAAATACCTGAAGATAGAGCAATGCTGGCACTTTACATGTTCTTCAGCTGGCCTCTTTCCGCGATCATCCCGTCTCTGGGTTGTTCCTGCACTGCTCTCATCAGTCTGCCACATTGCAATAAAATTATAAATGTAAAAACTTGAAAACAATATCTAACTTGAAAACACAAAATGAAAACTAAAATAATTTCTAATAAGACACCAGAAGACAGAGTTAGAGTTTCAAATATGCCTTGCATTGAATTCAGTCCTGGAAACATGTCATTACACATTAAGGCACCCAAACAAGAGACGAGTTGACAATGAAGACCTTATTGAATATATTGTTGGAGCAACTTCTAGTAAACTTGTTGTGAAGACCTTGAGGAAATTTTTGGAGCAACATTGTTGAAGCTGATGGTATAGCATTGTTGGAGACGATCTTGAAGGACCTTGAAGTGAAGCTTTTGGAGCAACTATTGAAAAATCCTTAGATAATTTAAGTAAGGCACTTTCTATCTTCCATCACCTTTTTCCTTTCAATATCCTTTAAACGATTTTGTTGATATTTAATGTTTGAAATCACGTTATAATTTCTTGATTATATGTGTTTGGGGACTTTCCCTTTGAAATTACCCAAAAATACCCTGGAAATTTTATCTTCAGGATGCATGTCTGACCCTATTGTTCAATATTTTGATTGATAGTAGTAAACATAGAGAGTTAGGGGGATCTTGACTTGATTTGGTTGGGCCATTAGATCCCTAACATCTACTAGGGAGAACCCCCCTTGAGTTTGAGGAGAGCTATCCCGAAGTGAAAAGAGGTTGGTGAGGTGACAATGGGGCTATTGAATTACACATGGTATCACACTTTAGCTTTAGGACTTTATCTTGAGAAGTGCGAGATTTTGCTATATCAATTCTCAAATATTTTACAACACTATTGTTAATAACTAATAAGAAGTGATGTTGAGGGGTTTTTGGGTATAAGAAACTATACCATTTAAAAAATAGGGTTCTCATTCCTTGGCATTCCTTCACCTGGGCCTAGGGGCACACTAGAATAATTTCACACTAAACCATGAAAACTTAAAAGTAACTTAACAGATCCATAAAGTAATAATAATCATAATTCCTAATTTCCTATTGTACGATATGATGCAAATTATTCAAACATGAAGCAATGAGGACATGCAATGTCTGAATTTCAAGATTGATGAACCAATACAAGAAGTTAGAAACTACAACTTTGATTCAATACTCTGTGTCCTAACTCGAGGAAGGAATCTAGTTTGTAGTACAGAACATGCATCGTGTATTATCAATTCTTAATTGACAACAACTAAAGGTCATCTACCTCATCAATTCCTTCCCATTTTTGTGTTTTTATGTTATATTCCTTATAAAAGTGTCAAATTTCTCTCAAAGTAAGCAACCACTGAATAAAATAAAAAATAGTTGAGATATGATTGAGAAATGGTCATTTATTTCTTGAAAGGATCTTCACAATTTCTTTGGTTGTTTTCATCTCAAGAAACAAGAAATGACCTAATAAACTATCGTGATGTAATATAAGAAACAACATGGTGCAATGGCCATTTTCAAAGCCAAATGATGTCCATTGAGGACATGGCCTTTATTTGGTTCCTGTTTCATAGGAGTTTCGGGCAGAAATGGAACTTTGTTGTACCATTTCCAGTATTAAAAAGGGAAAACCTTCTTTTTCCATGGGAAATAATTTACCTTTCCTTTTTCAAGATAATCTAAATCACAAAAAATATGAACTATACTGCACACATTCTTGGATAATGTGAAAGTGGAAAAGGAATACCCTACACAAGTGATGAACACATGTACATTTGAACACTAATAAATTTTTGTAGTTGAAATGCAATGCTTGTTTTCATTTAAATGTAGGGTTTTTAAAGCAGGGATAAATAATGGCTGCCAATTTAATAAGTGTTTCTTTGGGAAAAATTTAAATATTGTATTGGGTGATGAAGATAATAGAGGGTATTGAATCTTGATTCTTGACATTGTGTTTAACTTGAATAACTCAAATGATTATAAATATCAGTGGATGAGTTCTTTTTCAAGTATGTCACTCAAAACTCTTATGTCAAAGCATTGTATGATGGCTAGCATTTTCTTGTTTCCCTTTCTTCAGTTCAATGTAAAAAGTATATTAATATATTGGAGCACGAATGATAACTAAAATTGTTTGCTCTGTAGTATATCCAGCCCCAAGATTATGAAAAGTTTTCTCAAGTGGAGCTATTGGTTATTGATGAAGTAGCTGCAATTCCATTGCCTGTTGTAAAGGCTCTACTCGGGCCATATTTAGTGTTTCTGTGCTCTACTGTAAATGGGTAATAATTATAAATGAGCCAACCACAATCACAGATTTTGTAACCATTCGGTTTACATGGATAGTGATGATGATATTAACCCTATATATCAGTGACCTATATCTATATGAAAATGATCTCAACGTTGACCTTGATAAGGTTGTATGGATGTGACCTTTGGTATGTCATCAGAAAATCCCCAAATCTGGAGAACTAAAGCTCATCACTTTCAATCTGGAGTACTACCCTTGTGATAAAGTTGATTACTTTCGATCTCCCATTCTCTACCACTTTGCACTTCACCTTCAATATAGATCATACCAAGGGAAATTCGTTACTAGGTGTTGAGATGGATGAGTTTGTTGAAATAAAATCCATAGCTTAAACTTCATGAAACTGGTGGAGTCAAATTCATGCAAGCACAAACACATCTTACACATCCTCTTTGAAACTCATCCAAAAGAACATTGGAAGACATCTAGAGAGAACCCTACAGCCTAACACAATCCAATGGAATTGACCAAAAAAACCCAAATAGAGTCAACCCTACTATAGGAGGAAGGGCCTACAGTAAGAACTTACCATTTTGGAAGAGCTGAGGGCGAATGCTTTTCTGCAAGAGCTGTGGGCAAACGCTAAGGGCGAATGCTGTTCTGCAAGAGCTCAGGGTGAATGCTGAGGGAAAATGTTGTTCTGCAAGAGCTCAAGGTGAATGCTGAGGGCGAATGTTGTTCTGCAAGAGCTGAGGGCGAATGCTGAGGGCGAATGTTGTTCTGCAAGAGCTGAGGGTGAATGTTGTTCTGCAAGAGCTGAGGGAGAATGCTTAGGGTGAATGTTGTTCTGCAAGAGCTGAGGGTGAATGCTGAGGGAAAATGTTGTTCTGCAAGAGCTGATGGCGAATGCTGAGGGCGAATGTTGTTCTGCAAGAGCGGAGGGAGAATGCGCGCCTGATATCAGGCGTTAATGTAGTTTTTAATAAATCATTTTTATGTATCACGCATATAAGTTTCGTATTTTTATGAAGCGCGCATATAAGAGTCGTTATACCGATGGCGGACAAAGCGTCTCTATTGCGACAAATGCCTCCAAACGTCGCAATTGCGACACCTAGACATTGTGTCGCACTTGCGACGTTTGGAGGTAGCCGTCGTAATAGCGACGCTTTGGGGCATAGTGTCGCAATTGCGACGTCTTCCTCTAAACATCACAATTCCAACACTTTGTCTAAGTGTCATTATTGCGACACTTTTCTCTAAACGTCGGTATAGCGACGGTTTCGGGCAAGATTGAAAAAATTTGGGGAAATTTCCTACATTTGGTCAAAAGTGTCGGAACCAAGTGTCGGAATTTCCCCCAAATGTACTAGTGATGATAGTTAATGTGTGGTGATTTGACATTTTATTTATGAAAATAAAACAAAACAATATATTGTAGCATTATATATTTGCGCGCAATCTATTCCAAAGTGCAATAAAAACAATCTTTTTTTTAATTTTAATCAACATTCTGAAATTTTCAATGTAACAAGAAAATGTTACAACACCCCAAGTTTTGGTTTAGTGTTGAGTGGCAGAAACACCTATTTGGTTTCCCACTTTCAAGCTATGACAAGCAAGATGAAATGGCTTTCTACCCCCTCAATTGTTACAACATCTGCCAGTGTAATGGTCATTGTTTCAATAGTTTCAATAGTAGCAGTTGCTATTGCATCATATTTTACAAAAGTTTCAGCATTTTCAACAATAATTTGTGTTACAGCATTAGTTTCTACAACATTTTTAGAAAATTTAACATTGACATGTTGTTATGGAATATTTTGTTACAACATTTTTTGTTATAACATCCATTGTTACAACATCTATTTTTCAATCTCTTGTTAACCATGTTTGTGCTTCTCAATTTATTTTATTGATCCCCTAAGTGTTGGTGTAGTGTTTGGTGGAAGAAACGCCTCTTTGGCTACCCACTTTCAAGCTCTGACAAGAAATATGAAATGGCTTGGTGTTACAACATCCGTTGTTACCTATGTTTGTGCTCCTCAATTTTTTTTCTTGATCCCCCAAGTGTTGGTGTAGTGTTGGGTGGCAGAAACACCTCTTTGGTTTCCTACATTCAAGATTTGAAAAGAAATATGAAATGGATTTCTACACCCACAATCTTCTCCTCAAGGTGCTACATCTCCTTCAAGGCTACAAATTCAGCTGCTTTGATAACATATGATCCATAAAAAAGTAGGCCTATGGCCTTGTTATCTCATCAACATGGATCATTGTGAAAATAAATATAAAATAAAACAATGATGTCTCTAAAACTCAATGATTGTTTCCAATGCAATTCATTAATCAATTTTTAATGTAATTCATTTACAAAACCAGAACTTTTTCAAGTCGAGTTCAAGGATCCTTTGTTAGTCCAAGTGATTTAAAGGATCCTACTCATGATGCAATGCTATAATTCACGTAACGAATGCTCAACCTTCAACTTGTATACAATTGTTAGTTTTCAATATTCTGTGGTTATCATTTGTAAAAGAATTATCCATATTATCCACAATGTCGTTTGGTCATTTGTATACAATTGACCAAAAGAAACGTTTGTTGGGATCAATGCTCTTGATCAAAAAAGGGCATGAATATCGACTATGTTTGCATTACACTTCAAGCCTAATTCCAAATGGATTCCAACATTATAATCCATCAATAAGAGGTTATTTCATAAGGAATTTTGATTTATTTAGTTGAAAATTGTTGCAAAATCTAAAATCCATAGGTTCACCAGTGAATGTAGGTACATCATGCCCAATTCGTGAAGTGACCGATGTCAGTTCATAGATTCCATGGAATATCTTGATTTTGACTTTGACCCCTAATTACTAATCCTAACAAAATCTACCTTGAATATGTTCTCAAACTGTTAGGCAAGCAAAAATAATTTGCAACAATCATCTATATGGAAAGTGTTTACCTTATAGAAGTTACAATGAACAATCATCTTATAGTTTTAGTGCATATCTTTAGCAGCCCTTTAGTACATCCCTAGGTCACCTCTAAGTCACCTTCATTGCCTTCATTCTTAGACTAAAGTCAAGTTCTTTTGTCCTCCCACAATTCATTGACCTGTTTTAACCTCTAAGCCTAAGCCTAGGGTGGAGTGATCCCTCTATCTCCTAGCTATTCTACATGTGAATTCAAACAAAACCATTTCTCTAGGAAGTGACATAGACAAAGGTAAGTTCCCTTTCACCACTTCTTGCAACTAGAGAGTCGGCGATACCAGTTGCAATTACACTTGTTCCATTATTGTTGATCCTTTTGCTCCACCTGGAGTTGACTCTAGTCTTATTACCCATATCCATTTTCCATATATATATATATTAAAAAAAAATGATATGCAATGATAAAATAGCTACAATGCCATATTTTAAGAAATATTTCTTCAAATTGTTGAAAATTTGTGATGCTATAGGTTGAAGGGATCTAAATGGGTGTTACAGCATCAATTGTTACATTATTTTCAAAATATTTAACATTGACAATTGTTATGGAATATATTGTTACTGCATTCATTGTAATGGTCATTGTTTCAGTAGTTTCAGTAGTAATAGTTGTTATAGCATCAACTTTTACAACAGTTTGAGCATTCTCAACAGTAATGGGTGTTACAACATCAGTTGTTACAACATTTTCAACATATTTAACATTGACAGTTGCTAGGCATTTGTTTTTATGCCATTTTTTGTTACAACATCTGTTATTACAACCTAACCTCACCCATGGTTCTATCATCAAATTAATTGTAAATAATTTTTACAAATATGTGAAATTAAGAAAAATTTACTAAGTCAAAGGGACACGGATTCTAGAGTTGGGGAGGAGGATTGCTTGCTTGGGAGGTTGAGGTTTTCTTATGCAGAAAATATGAAATGTTTGGGACATCTATTAAAATTTGGTTGGTGTATGGATTAATGAATTGGTTTTTAAAATTGAATGAATTGCAAGGAAGGTACACAGGCTCGTGCACTTGGGAACCTTCACAAGGAAAAGCGACAAGAAACCCAGAGGGGGATTGCACAGTGCAAGAAAGAAAGAACAAAGTATTAAATGTGAGCCAAGAAAATAATCAAGGCATGGTATTTGAATTCATGTTTAAGGAGAGAGGAGACACAATTCGAGAACTAAAAAAACCAATAAATCTAGTTCGATCAGTAGGCAGTGCAAAATTGGAGAGAAGAGAAGGGGATTGGCTCTCAGTTTCCTTAGAGGTTGTTGGTTCAGTTTTTATTATCTGGAGCCCTACAACATTTTTGGGTTCCCTGGAGGTTGTGGGTTGAGATAGGATCCTCGGATCATTGTAATAGCTTGGGTCCCTATAGGTTGTGGGTTGAGACATAGCCTTTGGAGCCCTGTAATGGCTTGGGTCCCTAGACCTTGTGGGTTGGGATGTAATATATGGAGCCATGTAATAGCTTGGGTCCCCTGGAGGTTTTAGGTTGAGATAGAATGCTCCAGAGCCCTGGACATCTTGGGAAGAGGCTAATCCTGTAGCACCATCAAAAGAATATTTGACTAAAGACCTTGGTTACTGCATTACTGTTATAGTGGATCATGGACTCCCTAGAAGGGAGTGAATCACTTTGTATGCACTTGGGGTGAGGAAAGAACATATAGACTCCATATTCTTAGAAGATGGAAAATTCAACTTGTGGGACTGACAAAGAGTCCCTTTGGATTCCCTCTTTCCTTTGGTAGTTGGTGTTCTAATCCCTTAAGCAAGCACCCCCCTCAGAATCTGGAATATACCTCAGTGGTGATAGCTACAAGTAAGTGTGGATGTAGTTTTATATGGCTGGGTAGAGAGTCATTATCCCATACTTAGTTTCCCGATAACTTTAAAGATAAGTATTTGTTTTTTTTCTAAAATATTATTGAACTTATGATGCATTTATGGTTGAAAGAGTTTGGAGTATTTTGGGACTGTAACAATGTTGTTAATGTTATGAGCATGTTGATGCCTCTCTTTTCAGAGATAGATTTATATTTATTATAAATAAATTCATACATAAATACATATTTCACACCTCTTAAATGAATAGTTTTGAAAAACATGTTGAACTAGTGTATGCATCTGCAATGGAATGAAGTGTTGTGTTAAATGTTCATTATCGCAGTTCATAACATACACTATGTAGCATAATGTGTAATGTTGCATATAATAAACTAACTTGAGTCATGTTCCTTGACCGAAAACCTATCTTGGGGTAAATCATTCATACTGATTAACAACACATATGTAAATAATACAAAGATGTCATGAAACACCATAGGCAGCGGAAGGATCCATAAGGATCTGGAATAAAAACTTGGAACATTGGGCATAGAGGCCCTTTTTATTAACATAAAATAAGTACATAAGAGACCACTCACTTGGCAATGTTTGTACATATACATGGATCTTCCTTCACCGAGCTATAAGCCCTTGAACTTGTGCAAAAGGCTTTGAGTCAACATTGGAAGGGTTATCCTTCCTTCAAGTGTAGGAATAGTCAAAACCCATGCAGGAAGGCTTCGCCAGCCTTGCATTATCAGCACCATGGATATCTTCTACTTGCATCAAGGTGTAGCTATCTTAGCCCCAAAAGTATCTGCATATTGCCATGGAGCTACTTGTAGACCTACTTTGAAGCCTAGAACCTTTGGCGTGTAGTAGGAAAGGTGGAGACCTTTCAGGAATTCACACCTAGTCAATGGTAGGTAAGGGTTGTAGGAGCACTTATTCCAGCATGCGTGGGATTCCTTATATGAGAACAGGGAATGTAGAAGGGCCAGGAAATCCTTGGATTTGGATTGGCTCAATCTTAGGAAGGATATCACCATTGGACACATTAATAAGCCATTGACATCGGAACCGAGTACTGGCATTGATCCAGAGGTCTACAGGACCTCTAAGACAGATTCATGGTCGAAATAACCAGCTCAGAGAAATTATGTTCTATTCGATACTTTCTCTTATGATGGTCATAAATATCCTCGTCTAATGCATTGCTTAAGGCAGGGACAAGATCCCTTAATCGATCCATTGGAGAGATTGAAGGCAAGCTCGATGCGGCACAGGAGGGAAAGAATTAAACTTATAACAAAAATTTGGCAAAACCTTATCCTTGCACTAATCCAAACCCTTGTCATGGAGACTCTTAATTGGTGCAGCCTGATTTTTTCTTTCACGCAATTGGATGAGGAAGTGACGATGTGGCACGGAGGTAGAAACACAAAATATTACCCCGAAGGGTTGTGTGGCGCAACTATGGGATTGACTAGGATGATGTTAGCTGGGATGAGCTAACTGACATGCCATCTAGGAATTCCTATGATTGGTTAGAGGTGTACCCTTTTTACAGGTCGGTAACGGGTTGTTGTGGTGAGTGGAAGCCATTGCATTAAACAAAGCCCGATATGTGTGTGTGTGTGTGTGTGTGTGTGTGTGTGTGTGTGTGAGCATGCAATATAACAACTCTAGTTGGGAATTCAAGTAGAGTTCGGAGGAAATAAATAAATAAATATCTTTTACCTGATTCCTCTAATAATATGAGGGGTTGGTGTTGGAAAATTTAATTAGGTTTGGTCTTCATGTAATGTACTTGAGTCATCTTGTAATGTGCTTGACAAAATAATAAAGAAAATAATTATTATTATTATTATTATTATGACTTATTAAAGCATGGGTTTCATTCTTGGGTCACCATGTTTTAGGTAAAAGTCCCCATTAAGGACTTATAGGATTTATTCTGAGTTAATAGTGTCATTGTACATTTAAAGAGACCCTTCTTGGGCTTTTGAATGATGTAAAAAGGTTTAATATTGAGTAAAATATGAATAATGTTACCTCCACACCAAGTCGGCCTAAAGGGGGTCATGTCTACCTAAGAGACACCTATTCAACCTTACCTAGACCCTATAAAACAAAGGAAATCGAATTCATTTGGAGCACACTCTCTCACAGCAATTTCAATATCTCTTGTAGCTGGGAAAAAGTTTGAATTCTATTGTCGGGAATTCGAAAGAAGTGTGAGTTTGGGG
This sequence comes from Pinus albicaulis, assembly GCA_034641835.2. NCBI lineage: Eukaryota > Viridiplantae > Streptophyta > Pinopsida > Pinales > Pinaceae > Pinus > Pinus albicaulis. The sequence continues at coordinate 1,432,535,364 of CM076582.1, read as the reverse complement.
AAGTCTAAGGAGAAGAAGAAAAATGAAAATTTGGTGCCTCTCTCTCTCTCTCTCTCTCTCTCTCTCTCTCTCTCTATTTTGTTCCCTAGAATGGAATATCTAAGTCTTTCATGTTTTGATGTTGTCGGAAGCCATTTACTGCTGGAATTTGTTGCCTATTTGAATTTGTTGGAAAGGGGTCGAATATCTAGCAGGCTAACTTGGTGTGGAGGGAAGGTCTGGTATATGTCCAGGGTGAAGAGTCTCAAAGAATAATATTGAAAGAAATAATTATCTTGACTGGGTTTTCCCCTCGAGGGGGTTTTTCCCTGGAATAGTGCCTACATCTGGTGTCTATTGTTTTATGTGTTGCTTATTTGGTAATTTCTTGGTGAACTAAAAGAAAGAGGATATAAATTATCATAATAACAAGAAACATCACAAGTAATTATCAAGAATAAGAAAATATTTATGCCTTTATGATTTTATAACATGGTATCAGAGATTTGGTGAAGAAGGAAGAAAAAGTCAGTCTTCAGCACTTGATCAAAGGATCATCTCAGGGAATGAATCTACTACACTCTAGGAATATGTATAACACAGTAAAGGGAGAAAAAAAACTTTAAGTAGCCTCAAACTACAGGTCCTGGAAGAAGATAATTGACCTCATCCTTGAAAAGAATAAGGTATTGGACTTGGTCAAAGGAAAAGTAAAGAAGCCAACAAAGGATTCCAGTGATGGTGACAAAGTGAAATACAGGGAACTAGAATTAGTAGCCATGGCTCTAATGATAGAAGGAATAAAGAACAACCTTTTCCCATTCATATCTAGCATCGACCATGCTCAGGAAATGTATGAAGCCTTGTTGAAGTTATTCACTATTAAGAACATTCATAAAGTATCTACTTTGAAGAATGAGATAAAGACTACAAAGATGACTAAAGAAGACACATTGGCCTCCTTCTTTGTGAAGATATCAAGAATCAAGGATGATATTTTGGCCATTGATGAAATTTTTCCAGATAAATAACTTGTGGTCACTGCTCTATTAGGATTTCCACCTCCTTGGGGTGCATTTGTTGCATAACTTAACAGTTGGAAGGAAGCTCCCGCCTTTGAAGAACTATGGACTTCTTGCAGTCAAGAATAATTAAGGGTCTCATTAGTTGCCAATTTTTAAGGAGTATAAAATGCCTACATTGCTCAACATAAAGGAAAGAAATCAAAAGGTCCAAGAAATAAAGTTGACATGTCTACGGTAGAATGTTATCAATGCCATAAGAAGGCTCACTATAGGAGTGATTGTCATGACAATCCAAGAAACAAGAAGAGAGAAAGAGATCAAGCCAACATTTTTGAAGAAGGAGACCCAAAGAAAGTCAAGCCCGAAGAATTGGACATTAGGGACTTACACTACTAAGTCCTTTGCTTGTAGCTTTAGATATATTATTTCATATTTTTTATGTTTTAGAATTTATAGGTTTGTAACATATTTTTGGAAAATACATTTTATTGTTTTTATAAGTTTATAGGTATCCCTCAAGCCTTGGAGGGAGCCCTCAACAAATCCCAAATATAAGTATCTCATTTCCTTTTATTTTTTTATTTCATGTACTTATTTAAGTTTTGATTATATTAATATTAATCACCTTTCTCCCTCTACTGCCTTGATTAGGAAAATATCTTCTATATTCTTAAGGAGTATGAAGGAGGACCTCTCAAGACAAGGTTTGTCAATAAATAAAGGTATGATTTAAAACATTGTTTTATGTATGATAAATTTTCATCCATTTGACAGTTTATTACTAACATTGTTGTGTCCAACTATAGTGAATCATATTAATTCTTATTTTCGGTGATTTGTCACTTGATAAATCTACCCACCCCACTCATATTCTTAATTGGTTTTGCAAGAACCCTAGAAAGGTTCTAGAAAACCCTAACTGAATGGTATGATAATGTGAATGTTTGAAACCCTAAACTGCTTAGGGTTATCATGAAATGCTATTTGATTTTTTTATTGATAATGTCATGTTTAGTATTTTGGTATGATCATGAAACCTAACTTTTTAGGGTTGAATGATAAGATATAAAATCCCAAACCTATGAAATTTTTATAATCTTGGGTTTTCTATGTTCCTATATTGAAATCCTAATTCATTAGGGTTTAGTGGAATGTGTAAGCAAGACCCTTATAATGTCTTAGAAATTATTTCCTTGGAATGTGTGTGTTTGTCTGATCAAACCCTAGTCTAATCAATTTTTTTATTGATATGTTATGAAATGAAATACCTTTTCTTGATGATGAATCCATAGGTATGTGAAGATCTGTCCTTTTTGGTTGAAATCCTAGCTTGGTCTATGTTTGTGTATGTCTAATGTATCAACGGTGTCGAACATATGATATGCCTTTGCATGATTATGAATTCCTAGATACATGTGTTGACCTACTTATTAATGTTCATAAGTCTTAGGATTTAGTATAAATCCTTGTATGTGATTCTAGGATGATATTTGAAAATATAGGGTTTTGCAGCTAAGCCTTAGAAGTAATTGAATTCTCTAGTATGTGTGATATAACAATCTGAGATCTGTTTATATAATGATTGTTGAGGTTGTGAGAATGAAATTCTAGGATTTTGAATTTGAACCTTAGTAGAGGTGAAAATGTCTGGTGAATAATGACAATATGATGGTTTGAGATTTGTGTAAGATTGATGAAAATTTGAGATTTGATTATATTTTATGGTTGATTGAAAATCTAGGGTTTGCAACTAACTCTAGTGAAATTTGGTCGTATTAATGACTAAGTTGTGATTAACTTGATTTCTTCTCTTGTATGAAATCTAGTATTTGTATAAATCTCTACTGGAAATTCTAACATATGAATTCTGAAAGTTGTTATATATCTTCTAGATATGTATTTAAATTTGTTCTAGGGTTTTCTATATGTTGCAATAGATTGTGTTACACCTTTGAAAGAAATATTGAAACCCTATATAAAATAAAATTTGTTATGAAGTGGTCTAGGGTTGAAGACAAAGTCCCTGGAAAAATGTTGAAGAGCATATGTCTCTTGTTTGTAATTAATTTTGGGTATATTATATGTATAGAAGTTGAAATTATTTCGTTTTTTTGATATGGCTAACTTCATGCTTCTATATATTTGGTTGTACTTTCTACCTTAGTTGTACAGGTACATGATCTTCAATATGGTGAATATGCTTGTTCATGTAATAAGCATGATCAGGATGATGATAACTCTGATGAAATGTTTGGAAGCCATGAAATATTCTTTGATGATGTAAAGAATAAGTTGATCTCCCTGAGGAATCCTGAATATAAAATATCTCCCTAATATTAAGAGGAAGTTTGGATGAAGATTCTCCCTGGTTGAGAGGGATGGCATAGCTTGTTTTTTATTTAAGAATGAAATTTTTGAGGATATTTTGATGCATGAAAAGTAGGAGAAGGAAAGTATATGATGAAGGAATATTTTGTCCAATATTTGGTTGATAGTCCTACTATGATAAATTGAAAATCAATGTCAAGTTTTCTAAAAGACCTCGGGAGTTTTTATTTGTTTATGTACATGTGAAAGTATATTATTTATTGGGGTTGTGTTTGTACAGGAAAATATCTCAAAATATTTTGATGACATGCTAGTTACCAATCAGTTTGATTGGGAGGGATTTTTCATCCATGATCTGTTGGATCAAGGGGTGTTGAGGCTTTGTAAGTGAAGCATTTCCTGGGAGGACAAATGGTTGGTACTTTGTGTTGATGTCTAGGTCCCAAAGTAGGGAAGGGTGGCATGGTTCATAGAGCTCTAACCATTGATATGCACCTAGGTCCCTGGGTTGATGGTTAGCAAGCAAGCCCGATGGTACCTAAAGGGGTTGAAAGCTTGAGTCCATCTTAGTCCCACATGGATAGATTTCCCTGGTCAGGAATCTAGTCTATGGCATTGCAGTACCTAAATTATTGAGATACCAATGAATATATTTCCCTGGTCATGAATCTATTCCATGGAATTATGGTGCCTAAAGTTCTTCATTGTTCATATAGTATGAGATCTTCCATTGTGTTTTTATATGATGAATACCTCCCTACTTAAGAGGGAGTTTTGTAAAATGTAACTAGGTTCGGTCTTCATGGAATGTACTTGAGTCATATTGTAATGTACTTGAGAAAAGAATATAGAAAAGAATTTTTTTTTTTATTATTATGACTTATTAAAGCATGGGTTTCATGCTTGGGTCACCATGTTTTAGGAAAAAGTCCCCATTTAGGACTTCTAGGATTTATTCTGAGTTAATAGAGTCATTGTAAATTTAAAGAGACCCTTCTTGGGATTTTGAATCATGTAAAAAGGTTTAATATTGAGTAAAATATGAATTATGTGACCTCCACACTAAGTCGGCCTAAAGGGGGTCATGTCAGCCTAAGAGACACATATTCGACCTCACCCAGGGCCTATAAAAGGAAGGAAATCGAATTCATTTGGAGCACACTCTCTCACAGCAAGTTCAATACCTCTTGTAGCTAGGAAATTTTTCAAAGTATGTTGTCGATAATCCAAAAGAAGTGTGAGTTTTGGGAAGTCTAAGGAGAAGAATAAAAACGAAATTTTGGTGCCTCTCTCTCTTTGTTTCATGCCCTAGAATGGGAGGTTGAATTTTTCCAAGTTTTGATGCTGCCAAAAGTTGTTTTTTACTAGAATATGTTGTGTAGTCGAAGTTTTTGGAAAGGGGTTGAAGATGTGGGAGGTTGTCTTGGTGTGGAGGGAAGGTCAGGTATATGTCTAGGGTGAAGATTCTCAAAGAATACTATTGAAAGGAAGAATTATCTTGACTAGGTTTTCCCCTTCAGGGGGGTTTTTCCCTGGCATAGTGCCTACATATGGTGTTTTTTGTTTTATGTGTTGTTGCTTTGGTAATTGCTTGATGAAATAAAATAAAGAAGATATAAAGAATAATAATTACAAGAAACATCACAAGTAATTATCAAGAATAATAAAATCTTTATGCCTTTATAATTTTCTAACATTTGGGTGATGTTACACATTTATTGTTACAACATATGCTTCTTAATCTATTGTTACCTATGTTTGTGCCTGTTAATTTGTTTTCTTGATCCCCCAAGTGTTAGTGTAGTGTTGCATGGCAGAAATACCTCTTTGGATGCCCACTTTCAAGCTTTGACAAGCAAGATGAAATGGCTTTCTACCCTCTCAATTGCTATAGCATCTGTTGTTACAACATCCGTTGTTACATCATCCACTGTAATTTTCATTGTTTCAGTAGTTTCAATCGTAGAAGTTGTTATAGCATTAGATTTTACAAAAATTTCAGCATTTTCAATAGTAATGGGTGTTACAGCATCAACTACTACAGCATTTTCAGCATATTTAACATTGAAATGTTGTTATGGCATCTACTGTTACAACATCCTTTGTTACAACATTTGCTTCTCAATCCATTGTTACCTAGGTTTGTGCTTTTGAACTTATTTTGTTGATCCCCTGAGTGTCGATGTAGTGTTGGGTGGAAGAAACGCCTCTTTGGCTTCCCACTTTCAAGCTTTGACAAGAAATATGAAATGGATTGTACGGTTACAACATCTACTATTACAACATCTGTTATTACATATGTTGTTACAACATTTGTTGTTACAATATCCATTATTACAACATCTACTTCGCAATCCGTTGTTACCTATGTTTTTGCTTCTCAGCTTTTTTTCTTGATCCCCCAAGTGTTGGTGCAGTGTTGAGTGGAAGAAACACCTCTTTGGTTGCCCACTTTTGAGCTTTTAAAATCAATATGAAATGGCTTTCTACCAACTCTATTTTTACGACATCTATTGTTACAACATCCATTGTTACAGCAACCATTATTACAATGTTTGTTGTTACAGCATCAACTGTAATGCTCATTGTTTCAGTAGTTTCAATATTAGCAATTGTTATAGCTTCAAATTTTACATCATTTTCAACAATAATGGGTGTTACAGCGTCAGTTGTTATAGCAGATTTAACAATTACATGTTGTTATGGCATCTTTCGTTATAACATCTATTGTTACAACATCCGTTGTTACAACATCTACTTCTTAATCCATTGTTACCCATGTTCGTGCTTCTCAATTTGTTTTATTGATCCCCCAAGTGTTGATGTAGTGTTTGGTGACAGAAACACCTCTTTGGTTGCCCACTTTCAAGCTCTGATAAGCAAGATGAAATGGCTTGTTGTTACAGCATCTTAGTTGTAAATTATTTGAAATTTTATTATCATATGTGCACTTTTATATGATGTAATATTATTATTGTTTCATTTCATATGTTGTAATATTATATATAACATAGAAATTAATTATTTCATGAAATAAATAATAACTTTTCATTCTAAATGTTTTTTTTTGTAGAACAAGGATCTTCCAAAATCTCTAATGATCCTCATCACATAGATCCTGATGATGTTGGGTCCGATGTTGATATGGTAGATGATGCTCATGATGACATAGATACAGATGACAAAGAGGACGATGTCGATATAGAAGATCATCATCATCATCACGATGGTGATGATGATCATGAGGCAGTTGTTGGTAGTATCTAGTGACATTCATGATCATATAGACTACATCATGGATAATTTTGTATATATTGTTATGATTTTGATTTTCATGGTTACTATCATATGTATCATTTTCACGACCTCCTATACCATATTATTAAGTTGTATCTTTTTTACATGTATCATTTTGACTTATATCATTTGTACATAACATATCATATTAACTTGTATCATTTTGTCTTACATAATTCAACATTTTTATTTATATAATTTGTACATGATGTATCATTTTGACTTATGTCGATCATTTTCACATGTTATTGATCTACTAGCATATGTGAATTTCACTTATTTTAGTTATATATGATGATGATGATCTTGTCCATTAGGGTAATTTTGAGGTCTATAATGGGCCTCCTAAGGAAATAATAAAATAATAACTAAACCAATAAAATAATATTTATGAATTTACACTTCATTTTTTACCCCAAAATTCATGTAACCATGGTTAAATTCAATTGAAAATTTGTACCAAAACAAAATTAATATAAAAATTTGTATTGATGTGACTATAAATAAAAATGAGTTTTTCAAGAAAAAAAAAACATTATCATTGAACAACTAATGCATTTGTTTTTTGTACTTCAATAAATTAAAATAAATTATAAACATAAATTCATAAATTCTTAGTTGTACAACATACCATTAATTAAAATTTATATTATTTAAAATATAAAATTAAATTATATAATAACATGTAATTAATATACTATAAAAAATAAAATAAATGTAATATATTATTTTATGTATTAATTTTATATTATATATTGAATTGATTTGATTTATAACATAAGAAGAAATAATATATAATATAAAAATGAATATGATATATGAAAAAAGTGTAAAGATATGAAGATTGTATAGAGAAGTGTATTGTTTCTTTCAAAAAATATGAAATGAAAATAATAATATTTTATTCAAAAAGTGTGAAATGAAATTTATTATGAGTACTTTACTTTGTGACTTTAAAAATACTTAAAATACTACCATGTTTAACCATGGGTTTTTATCCACCATTGAGAATGTGACAGGTAAGTACATTTAACTCAACCAATGCCACCTCAACCATGGGGGATGACATCATCCCCTAAAATGTGATCCGTTCTCATAAAGTGAATTTTGATTGTACATTTTCCTTAGGAGGCCCCTTTTTCACCTCAAAATTCCCCTAATGAAATATTGACTCGTTAATTTTTATATGTTGAAATTGATTGATGATTTGGATGCATATTTATTACATAGATGGTTTTGATTTACTTATCATGATGCATGTCGTCAAATTCAATTAAATTATAGATATTTGACTCACTTGTTTTAATTATAGATGATGATCATGTTACAATAATTAACTTGTTATTTTATATATATTAGATGGTGTAGATTTTATTTTGATGGAGATTTAATAAGTAAAGTGATGTTGTTAATTTGTATGGATGTTTGATTCCCTAAAAATTCTTTATAAATGTTATCTTATAAAATATTTCAAATGCATTCATATGATGTGTAATCATATAAGTTATTTAAGAGACATGATATATTTAACTATTTAAATTGAAATAAAACATATTAATTTAATTGTATGCAAAACAATAATAATTTTTGGAAGAAAAAAAAAGAAGCAACAATGGAAGCCAAATTGGAAGCCACACTAGAAGCAAAATGGGAAGCAAAACTGGAATCCAAATCAAAAGTCAAACTGGACGTAAATCCTGGTGCTATTTCTGATGCTTGAAAAAAAAAAAAGCGATAATGGAAGCCAAATTGGAAACAAAATTGGAAGCCATGCTAGAATAAAAATTGGGAGCAAAATTGGAAGCCACATTGGAAGAAAAACTACAAGCAACACTAGAAGAAAAACTGGAAGCAAAATTGGAAGCCACAATAGAAGCAAAATTTGAAGAAAAATTGGAAGCCACACTAGAAGAAAAATTGGAAGCCACACTAGAAGTAAAACTGGAAGCAAAATTGGAAGCCACACTAGAAGAAAAACTAGAAGCAAAATTGGAAGCCACAGTAGAAGCAAAACTTGAGGCAAAATTGGAAGCCACACTAAAAGCAAAACGATAAGAAAAATTAGACATTAAATTGGAAGCCAAACCAAGAGCCAAACTAGAAGTAAATCGTGGTGCTATTTCCGGTGATAAATTGGCACTTTTCCTCGCTCTATTCCTAGTGCTCTTTCCGGTGCTATTTTTGGCATTATTCCTGGCACTATTTACAGCGTTATTTCCAGCACAACTCTAGGCACTATTCCGGGGGTTATTTAGGGCGCTATTTCTGACACTTTTTTTCCAGTGCTAATCTAGGCGTTATTTACGATGTTATTTATGGAGAAATTTACGACGCCAAATCTGGCGCTATGATAAACATACATGGCCGCACCAATTTTTGCTTGGGAAAAGGTGTCAAATTCCTGAATTGAAAAACACTAAATTATGGCGCTATTTTAGGTGTTATTTTCTTTTTCTATTGTAGTGGCTACACCCATTTGACAAGAAAACCATTTGAAAAATATTTAGTGATTTTCTATTATAAAAATAAAATTCAAAATCATTATTTAATTTTTAATCATTTACAATTCTACTCAGTGAGCCATGAGAAAACAACTGTTTCGGGAAAGGATGTAGTTTTCCAATTTTTTGTAGAAACCCCAACAGGAAGATCGATCATCTTGGGGATTCAAAAGTACTTTTTGGTGCGAGATCTAAAATGGGAGATCTATAACAGATCTGGTATTCCAATGGAATTGCAAAATCTCATCTATGCGGGTAGATATATGTAGGACCAAAGGCACTTACAAGTCTACAACGTAGAATGAAACTCCTAAATCATCATTAACCTAAGGTTGCAAGGGGGTTCGGTGGGATCTAATATCCCCAAGAGGAAAATTTTGGTCAAGGGATAAACCAATGGATCTACTTCATTAAAAAACACCCTCAAAGGAAAGATTGTTTCTTTAGGAAAACCTGAACAAACTCTTAATATTCCTAGGCCCTATATTACGGAGAAAATGAACCAAATCCCGACAATGATATTAGATATAGTAGAGATAAATAATATTCATACAACCTATCAATCCCAGGAAACCATTTGCAGGTTAAATGGTTTATGGCCAAAACTTGTGGATCTGTTTCAGTGGATCTTTATGACTTGGACAGTAAACTGTGAGATTCACTTATGTTCCAAGGGCTTATTCATAGTAAAATTTGAATCATCTGAGATCATAGATTATGTTTTACAATATGTTTCGTGGTTCTGAGGAAATGCAGGACTGTTTATCACCCCATGATTCCCATATTTCAATGCTAATTCAATGAATGTCTCCAAAATATCATTCTGGATAAGACTACATAACTTACCCCTTCATTTCTAGAATCCAAAAGTTCTAAAAGGAATTGGTAACATTTTTGGGATATACATTAATATGGATAGGTAAAGAACTAAATAAGCAATTTAATTTTTTTCTAGGATCTGCATAGAGGTAGACTTGAGTAAAGGACTACTCGACTATAGCCTTTTAACACATAACAACCAGTGTTGGACCCATTTATTAGGTTATGAGAACACAACATTCAGGTGTCATCTCTATCTTCAAACTAGAGATTTAAAAACCATGTGTCCTTTGGAAAAGAAAGTTCCTAGGAAGAAAAATAAATCAGCAAAAAATCTCAAGGGATGGAAATTCCCAACACCACAACCTAACGAAGAATAGGAAGAGGAGAACTTGAGCACCCCCATCAATGAGGAAAACCAAAATCCACATACATCTTCAGAAAAAGAAGAAAACAACCAATAACGAATAGTGGTATCAAGTTAGGAGTAGAAAGACACTCAGGCCAAGCAATGTACAAGGAGAAGGAGATAGGAGGATTCAAACTTCCTTACACATCTGAGAGCTCAAATTCAAATAAGGCACAAATGATTCAGACATAAGAGAACCAACTAATTATTGTAACAGCCACTTTTGATAAAGGAGGATGGCGAAAAGTAGAAAATAAGAAATGTAGAAAAGGGTGACTAATATTTTTAGGTTATTCCCAATCTTAATTTTTTTGTTCTTTGGTTTTGATATTATGGGCACCAGTTTCTTGAGTGGTGTCATTCGGGACATTAAAAGAATGCACATTGTGCATGTATGTATGTCACTTTTTATTATTAATATAAAGATGTGATTTTTCCACGGAAATAATAATAATAATAATAATAATCTATTAATTTATTCAATATAATAATTTATTACTTAATAAATAATATTCCACACTCAAAATAAATTTTACACCTAAAGGGATTTGATCCCTCTTAATTCATGATAAATGCGAAGTTAAATGGATTTAGGATGGTTTATGAGATCACCATCATCTTTAGTTCGTCAAGAGATTTCCAACTGTTAGCACTGGTATTTGCATCCCACCCATCCCACCTTATTTTAATTTTCTTTCACCTCATCTCCGTCATTATCATTGAACTCACTTCATTTTTTAACCATTTTTCCCAAGGGTGCCCATATCATCATTGTTTACAAACACTAAACCCTAATTTCCTCTCCCACTGAGCTATGTTTTGATATGGAAACGAGACATTTGAGAAGATGTGGCATAAGGTAGGTCATATTAGTAAGTATGAGGCCATTCCAACTCGTAAAATCATGTCTCCATCATTTACCAAGAAGTCATTCCAAGAGACAAATCATCTGCCACACATAGAGCCAGTTTTTCTTCAAACTGTGTTTCTAACCAAAAAAAGATGAATTTGACAAAATTGAGAGAGTTTTGTGTCCATAATAGGCCAAGGAAGAAAAAAATCCTTCATTTTTTACACAGGTGTCATGGTTTTTGAGAAATTTCAAAAATACAGGTTCTTTAAGAGGTTTTCTACACTTCTGAAGTGACCTTGGGAAAATCAAGTTTTCTCCTAGATGGAGTGTCCAAATGACTTTCTTGATGAGTCAAATGATAACTATATAGATATAGATTTCCAATGACCTATATTGAGCTCCATTTTTAGTTTATGAAGTCTTCCAAAAGTTTCCTGCAACAACACTCTACATTTTTGCACCCTCATTCCGCATCGTTTTTACCAGTCTTGGGAGAAATGAATTTTGACAAGGAAAATAACCTCCATTTTGAAAACTGAAGGTATTTATGGAAAGTATACTTGAAGGGATTTACAAAAATATTTCTTGGAGCCAATTTGGACACCTAAAATCCAATCAAAAATAGCCTGCAAGGTGGGGTAAAATGGCGCTGCCCGTTTAACAATTGACTGATTTTTTCTAAGTTTGTCTACAAATTTGAATTTTACCATGGGGAATCATGTTTTAAACTGTAATTGATGATGTAAATGTAATTATCATGTTTTTACTATTACTTAGGGTAAATACATTAGGTTAAAACTCATTATGAGGTGTAATGAATCAGTTTACAAAAAGTTAGGGTTGAGTCACTTTGACCACCCTACACTCTAGGTTTCAGTTCAGACTTTAGTGGATCAGCTCCTCCTCTCATGGATTTGACACCTGAGGTTGGGAGAGGTTGTTTGAAGCCTATATAATGTCATTTTTTACTCATTTTCAAGGGTTGTGGGTTTTAATCAGTTTCATTTTTCTACTTGATTAAGGAGACTTTGTATTCAATTTTGGCCATTAATACAAGAGGAGTTGCATCTACATTTATGGGATACCTGTGGTATTGAATTTCTTTCATTGTTTCTTATTCAGTGAAATATGTTTTAATGTATTTTTCATTTCCTTTTAATGTCTATGATTATGATATTTTATAAGTGTGAAATTCAGAATACATGCTAGCCATGCCCTATTTTGGGTAATTGATCATATTTTGTTTCATATCTTCTGTCTGAGAGAAATACATCTCTTATTCTTCGCTCAACCTCCTTAAATTTTCTAAACCATTCCATAACCATTTCACTCAATTGATTTACATTATACCTACCTTGCCCCATTCATCCCTGCAGCCCTAACTCTATAGCCCTGACCTAGTTTTCCTTGACCTAATTTCATTATCAGCTGATTTACCCAACCAAATCAATTCAAAACAACCCCCTGCACTCTATATCTAGCCTAAAACCCTAATTGCTTCAGCCCTCCTGGTTGTGACCCTTTTGGAGAGAGCCCTCTCTGGCTTGATAGGGCTAGCTATCAAGTCACAAGCTTGGTTTTTGGTTACCTCTGTTGGGATTCCTTCCTCAGCCTTGGGAATCCAGTGGAGTGATAACACCAATGACATAAATTTCATAAAAAAATTAGTTTGGATCTAAAGTTATAACCATTAGAAGATTTTCTCTTCTCGACACCACATCAACATTGTACAAATGACACATGGAAAATGTGTGGTTATCCATTACTAATGTGTCCCCATTATATAATTCTACATCAACTAACACATGGTTGTGTCGAAGTTGCGATCAACACCCTCTAAAAATTTTCCTACACTTGAATTTTGGAGCCTATTAGGGATCTCAAGATTTGTTGCTCTATGGTCACTTCATGGTCTATTGATGTTATTGTAAGTGTTTGAGTCATATTCTCAAGCTTTAAGTGTCAAAGTCACTTTCTCACACATGCTCGAGGAATTCACAAATGCACATATTTTGATTCAAGCATAGATAGGCATTTGCGCGGCTCTTAAAAGTAAGGCTTTCGAAATCACTATTGACAGTGACAACGCAGTCCATAAGGGTAGTGAATTGCATGGTCTATGCTGACAGTTAGTGCGCGACATCATTTGACAGTCTCTCTCTAACTTTGGTTTCACTTTTTCTTCTATTTGGGTGAGTTTCCTCAATTGTTTCTTTTGCGCACCTTTGCCTTCAAAAGTGTCACTTTCACTTTCATGGTTGTTGTTTTTTCCTGATTTCACTTTAAAAAGTGTTTCTTTCACTTTATATTCACTCTAACATGTGTCACTTTCACTTTTTCTATCTTTTGCAAGTGTCTTTTTCACTTTTTATTGTTGTGGCAAGTGTCACCTTTTGGTAAGGAAAGCAACACATATAGTGAAAGGGAGTCATTTGTACACTCTCGAAGGGTAGCCTTGATGCATTCTCTTGTACTATTATGTTCTATATATCATAGGTATATGAATTAGACTCATTCTTGTTAGCTCGGTTGGGCTTGACCCAGGTTCAGCTTGTACTTCACACCAACAAAACCCTCAGACAACGGCCATTTTGGTAACGACCTACAAACAGATTGCATTCTCACTCGAGGTGGCTATGGGTGGTTGTAAAACCAAGTTTATTTAGCCTTGAGGGACTATGTGAGGTGGCTTTACTTCGATTTTATATACTTAAACAATCTTCTAACATACAAGCAACTATTTCTTAATAAAATACATTGTATCATTTAGATAAACACAAACACATTACATTCCTTTATATACCATTTACATCATAAAAACCATGGTCCACATGCCACGGGCAGACAAAAAAATAGACTAAAACCTTATACCCGTTACAAAATGAGGGCCTTCGACCCATCTGGAAGCCCCTAAAAATTGCACATTAGATCTGACTTCATGGTATCACGCACTCCACTCCTTAAAATGTAGATTCTTTGACCAAAAAAGGACAAAGTTGGCTTGCACCCAACAATTCCCCAATTCTTAAGCATTGTTTTGTTAGTGTCATCACTTGTTGCACAAAGTGTATCTCAAGTGTCTCATTTGGTGTTAAGTGTTATTTTGTTGTTTTTTCGATGATTACATGTTGATTTTGTATGATAAATGCTTCATTTTCGACTAGTTGATCATCTATAAGTGTGTGATCATGTTCAATTCATGCTTTAGTCCCATCTCTCACCTCTTGGGTCCCACACTTAGTCATTTTCTGAAGATGATCCTTCCTCGATCAACCTCCCTCTTGTTTACCCCCCTGAACTATGCATTATGTGGTATCAGGCTTGACTTCTATTTTCTTGATTGTTGTAACTATGCACTACACAGTCACTTCCTCTAAGGACTACATAGTACATATTCATAGTGCTCATTCTGCCTCCTGCCCTTGGAAACTACATATCCTTCTTCACTAGTAAGTCTCTCGTTTCACACTATGCAATTTCAGTCAGCAGTCTGGCCTCTTTGTATCACTAATTTTCCCAATTGCGCAGTCATTGGCCTTCCACGAATATGCACTATGCAGTTTTAGTGATAAATCCCTCACTGTTGTCGCATTAACTCCCTCAACTATGCAATATTCCTTCTCTTACCACCAGATATTGTGCATTACGCAGTCACCATCACCAAACCATCTCTCCATTCTCCAATAACTTCACATTGTGCAATCCTTGGGTGTTCTCCTCTATTTAGAACTCAATCCCAGGTCTAAACAGTGAATTTCATAAAGAGAGTTAGAGTGGGATATTTTAGGACTTTTGGTAGTGTTTTGTGGCAATGGAGTACAAAATAATACCTCCTTAACAGTTGGTTATTCCCTACAAAGGATCACAAAGATATTTGGTGTTGTTGGTGGACATACTTATAAAAAAAAAAACATTGAAAATAGTAAAAACAATGCATCTACAAACATAAAATTAAACAAAATAGAAAAATACAAAACAATGCTCAAACGGAGCAACAAGTCAACACAATAATGGAAAAAGACTCCCTTTACTAATTGTTGGTGGTAGAATAATGCAATGGAATACTAAAAACACTTGCAAAGAATCCTTTGAGCTATGGTGCTCAAAAATCCTCAGCAAGGATGTCCCTTTCCTCAGTCACTTTGCAAGCTTCTCCTCCCTTACAAAAGAAGTGTGAAGACTCTCCAATGGTGGACTCTTTTGCTCTCACTAAGATGTTGGATTGCTAAGAAGCAATATGGTCAACATTTTAGTGCTCTCACTGTTAGGTCCCTATATTACTAGTTTATTCCCTTATTGTTATTAATGTAGCCCCCTTATTGTTATTGTTGTACCCCTGTAACCCCAATATTGTTATTAGTGTGCCCTTACATTGTTATTGTTATCTCGGCTAGGATTATATTGTGGGCCCACGGACTCCTATATATAGAAGGAGTTTTTGGTCATTTGTATCATCCAAGAATTGTTCATTTATGTAATTTATTGGAGGTTTCCCCCTTGAATTGGCTGATTTATAAGGCGTTGATCTATCTTTTCTTTTATTTTTGAGTTGGTTTCATAACATTTAGTATCATAGCTTTGGATTCTAGGGTTTCGCTGCTCCAAACAGGTCATCGTGGCCTTTTCGTAATAATTTTTTTTCTACCAAGGTTAAGAAGCTTAAATTTGTACAGCACAAAGCTGAAATCCTACGGAACCTTTTGTAAATATTTCAGATCTTGGTTCGCAAAATTTTCGGATATATGATCTAGGGAATGTATGGTTTTTCAGGCTCCCGAATTTCACCTAAAACAGTTCATCGTGGAATTTTTGCTATAATTTTTCGTATAGAAAGTTTCAAAAGCTGAAATTTTTATAGTGCGAAGAAAAAATCATAGGGAACCTCTTGTAAAAATTTCAGATCTTGGTTTGAAAATTTTTTGGAGATATGATCGGTGGAAGTTAGGATTGTTTCAGGCTCTCGAATTTCATCTCAAAGAGGTGACCATGGGAAAAACATCACAACTCTCTCTTTGAGCATCGGATTGGGATTATGTAAAAAGTAGTCGGATTCTGTAAAAAGTGGCCACAAGCACACAGACTGTAGGTTTCAGTATATAAATTTCAGAGCCGAAGGAGGAAATAGTGACACGTGGTAAGTCATACAAATTCACTCTACTGAACCAGTCCATAATTAGGTCATCATGGGAGACTGGGTATAACTTTGACTTGAAGAATCCAAATCAGGTCAGAACTATGGCATTCAAAAGGAGATTCAGAGAGCTACTTCAAGGTCGAATTTTAGATATTGAAGATCCGAAATCACAGAGATAATTCAGTTTCAATATCGAGCTCCTAAAAAGAAAGAAAAATGTGTGTATTTTTTTCGAATTACATAAGTCTCGTTTGAAAAAAAATAGTTTGAATTTATTCCAAGGGCATATTGAAGAATATATATTAGTATTGGGTTCTAAAATGCCTCCTAAAAATAATTCAACACCCATTAAGCCTTCAGAATTCTCTACTATGACTCATGAAGACGAAGAAACACAAATGAGATATCAAAATTACAAGATCAAGTGCACCAAATTTCACTATCGCAAAGAGCAATAAAAAATGAAATGGAAGTTTTGAAGAAAGGCATGGAAACTAAGTTGGATGGCATGGAAGTGGGCATGGAAGCTAAGATGGATGGCATGGAAGCTAAGATGGATGACATGGAAGATAAGATCGATGAAAAAATGAAAGACAACATGGAAAACATGAAGAATGATCTAAAAGTAGACATCGAAGGTTTGGCAAAGTTGATAGAAGAAATGTTTCCTAATGGCGAAAATATAGTAGAGGAAACTCATGATGAGAACAAAATAAATGTTAATTGTGATTTAATAAACTCTAATGTTGGATGGAAGAACCAACATATTCCAAGGATGGATATGAGGAAGTTTGATGGCAAGGATCCGTAACATGGATACTACATATGGAGCAATATTTTGATCTCAATAATATGCAAAACACACAAAAGGTATGCATTTCAATTTTACATTTAGAACAAAATACATTTGTATGGTATCAATGGCTTTTATCCTGTAAAAAAATTGTCACTTGGTCAATTTTTACGGAGGAAATGATAGCACATTATGAGGATACAAAAAGCAACACCTTCTTTATCCAATTGATAAATCTCAAACAAAAGGGTTCAGTGGTGGAGCACATTGAGGACTTCCAAAAATTTAATATAAGGGTAACTGATATTCTAGAGGAACACAAGATTGATGTCTTCATAGGGACTTTAAAGGATAACATCCAACATGAATTTTGTGTTTGGGAACTTGATTCATTGGAAAAGGCATTTAGGTTGACAAGAAAAATTGAATGTAAAATTGTGGCGACAAGGAAGCCTACCACTCACATATATAAATATGGAATTGTTGCTACTCCTAGACTTCCACAACCTACAAGGTTTACATCACAACAATTGGAAGAAAAAAGAGTAAAAGGGCTTTGCTACATTTGTGATAGCAAATACACTAAAGGTCATAAGTGTGCTGAGAAGAAATTATTTTACATAGATTGTGAAAAGGAAGAAGAAAATGAGAAATAATATTCAAAAGAAGAGGATATACACCAGGAACCAACCCTAGAAGAGGAAGAAATGAATCTGACCATATTTTGTAATGCATTGGCAGGAATTACCACTCCTCAAACTCTCAAGATAGAAAGACATATCAAAAA
This sequence comes from Pinus albicaulis, assembly GCA_034641835.2. Taxonomy (NCBI): domain Eukaryota; kingdom Viridiplantae; phylum Streptophyta; class Pinopsida; order Pinales; family Pinaceae; genus Pinus; species Pinus albicaulis. The sequence goes on along the minus strand of CM076582.1, from coordinate 1,432,517,439 downwards.
GAAAAAGGTAATAGTGTTGATTGATTCGGGTAGTACCCATAATTTTCTTCATTGTAAGGTAGCCAAGGAATTGAATTGTTTCGTATACCCAGCACCAGAATGTCAATTGATGGTTTCAATGTCATGACAAAGCTTCTGAAGAAATAACAACGAGGCATAATTGCATAATTATGCTCACTAGAAGTTCCAACATCAAAATCATCTATTTCTGCAGATCTCTTAAAATTCTTGGACAATCATTCCAAGGTGTTTGAAACTCCCAAAGGACTCCCACCTATTCGTGATCATGATCATGCTATTCATTTGATTCTAGGAAGTGTTCCTCCACAAATCAGGCCTTATAGATATCCTTATGTCCAAAAGAGCGAAATTGAACGTATGATTGCAGAAATGTTAGAGGATGGTATAATTCAACCTAGTCAAAGTTCTTTCTCTGCTCTAGTAGTATTGGTGCACAATAAGGATGGATCATGGCGGATGTGTCCAGATTATAGGGAGCTCAATAAGCTCACCATTAAAGATAAATTTCCCATTCCTGTGATTGATAAATTATTGGATGAATTACATGGATCAATTTATTTTACCAAGTTGGATCTTCGTTCAGGATATCATAAAATTAGAATGAAGACTGAAGATATTCTGAAAACAGCATTTCGAACTCATGAGGGTCATTATGAATTTTTGGACATGCCTTTTGGCCTTACCAATGCACCTTCTACATTTCAAGGGTTGATGAATTCCATTTTCAAACCCTTCTTTAGAAAATTTGTGCTAGTATTTTTTGATGATATACTAATCTACAACAGGTCTTAGAAGAATCATGTTTAACATGTTGATAGGGTGCTCAAACTATTGGAGGAGAAACAATTATATGCAAAAACATACAAATGTTTCTTTGGAGTACAAGAGGTGGAATATCCAGGCCATATTATATGTCACGAGGGTGTTAAGGTAGACCCTAACAAAATTAAATCCATTAAGGAATGGAAAGTCCCCACAACCATAAAGCAGTTGCGAGGATTAACAGGGTATTATCGCAAGATTGTTAAGAATTATGGGAGAATAGCAGCACCTATAACAACATTATTGAAGAAAGATGAATTTTCATGGACTCCTGAAGCAACTAAGGCCTTTGAACATCTTAAAGAGGCAATGTTCCTAGCACCGGTCTTAGCTACAACATACTTCACAAAAACCTTTATTGTGGAATGTGACGCCTCAGGAAATGGAATTGGTGTTGTTTTAATGAAAGAAGGAAGCCACATTTCTTTTGAAAGTCGTCCAATCATAGGAAAGTATTTACAGAAAGCTATTTATGAGAAGGAAATGTTAACAATACTACATGCACTAAAGAAATGGCGACCTTACCTAATGGGAAGACACTTCAAGGTAAAAAATGATCATGATAGTCTTAAACACTTCTTGGAACAAAGACTATCATCAGAAGAGTAGCAAAAATGGGTCACAAAGATGTTGTGTTATGACTTTGAAATAATCTACAAAAAAGGGAAGCTAAAGGTTGTTGCATATGCACTCTCAAGAAAGAATGAAGAGGTGGAAGCATTGCTTTGTTCCATTTCTATTATCCAACCAGATTGGATAACCGAAGCAAGAGATGAATGGAAGAAGGACGAAGAAGTGTGGACACTCATTCAAAAGTTGCAGCAAGATCTTAGTACATCTGATACATTTAGTTGTAAAAAATGATTCCTTATGGCACAAATATTGCTCATATCTTTGTAAGAATTCCCAACTAAAACAAAAGATTATTTTGGAATTGCACACTTCTCCTTTAGGAGGACACTTGGGATTTTTAAAAACTTACCACAAGGTGAAGAAAGAATTTTTTTGGGATGGCCTTAAATTTGCTATTCAAAAGTTTGTGGTGGAATGTTTGGTTTGCCAGCAAAATAAAGTTGAGACAATTAAGACCTTGGGTCTTCTACAACCTTTATCCATTCCAAGTCAACGTTGGGAGGAGATTTCAATGGATTTTATCACAGGTTTACCTAAGTCCGAAGGAAAGAGTGTCATCATGGTGGTAGTTGATAGACTTACAAAGTATGCACACTTTTGTGCATTATCTCATCCATTTAAAGCAAGTACAGTTGCTACTACATTTATGGACACAATTCAAAAGCTACATGGAAACCCAAGGGTTATTGTGAGCGACAGAGATCCCATTTTTATTGGAAATTTTTGGATGAAGTTATTTTCTTGTTTGGGTACTCAATTAGCTCATAGCTCATCTTATCATCCTCAATCTGATGGTCAAACTGAGATAGTAAATAAATGTTTGGAAGGATATCTTCGTTTTTTTTGTATCTGATAAACAAACACAATGGGTCAAGTGGTTACCTCTCGCTGAATGGTGGTATAACACTTCCTTCCATACTGCAGCAAAAATGACCCCATTTATGGCACTTTATGGATATCATCCACCATCCATCACATCATCTTTAAGGGAAAATTCGAAGGTTCAAGCAGTGGAAGATCACATCGAGAATCAACAAGAAGTTCTCCAACTCTTAAAGGATAACCTGAATTTGGCACAAAATCGAATGAAACAACAGGCAGATCAACATCGTAGCGAGAGAAGTTTTGATGTAGTAGATTGGGTATTTTTACGGCTACAACCATACAAACAAATGTCCCTCAAGCAAGCAAAGAAGGATAATAAATTATCGCCAAAGTACTATGGTCCTTACAAGGTGTTGCAAAAGATTGGTACTATGGCATACAAATTCGAGCTTCCTGCTTCTTCGCGAGTACATCCAGTTTTCCATGTTTCATGCTTAAAGAAGGTTATAGGTGAAAATCTTCCAGTTCAAACAATATTTCCAGAACTTGATGAGGAATGAAAAATCATATTGGAACCTAAAGCGGTCATGGAAACAAGAACTCGACAACTACGGAATCGATCAATTTCAGAGTATCTCATCAAGTGGAAGAACTTACCCACTGAAGATTCTACATGGGAGGATGAGAATTTTATACAGAAGCACCCAGAGCTACTCAGGCGTTGAGGACAACATTTTTTTGAAGGAGAGGGGCATGTTAGGTCCCTATATTACTATTTTAGTCCCTTATTGTTATTAGTGTAGCCCCCTTATTGTTATTGTTGTACCCCTGTAACCCCAATATTGTTATTATTGTGCCCTTACATTGTTATTGTTAGGTCGGCTAGGATTATATTGTGGGCCCATGGACTCCTATATATAGAAGGAGGTTTTAGTCATTTGTATCATCCAAGAATTGTTCATTTATGTAATGTATTGGAGGTTTCCCCCTCGAAGTGGTTGATTTCTAAGGCATTGATCTCTCTTTTCTTCTATTTTTGGAGTCAGCTTCATAACACCTACTTCCTTTGCTTCCAATAATGAAATATGGCTTTCTCTTATATAAATTTGCACTCTTTCTAATGTCTCAATCGTTTCTCTTCCCATGGCTTGTTTATATAGAAAATTTTGAACCCATCTTCCCTCCCTTGGTTCAAGAGTGATAATGACCTTAGAGTAGGACAAGATGATTCCATTGAGGGTTGCATATCTTCAGGGTGGCCTCAAGTCGGTTGTAATTGACTGGCCATGTCAAGGGATCTCCTGCCCAAGTGTGGGGAGTGGTCTTGAATCGGACTGTTTCACTCTTCGCAGGTTTTAACCCTATATAGAAGTTATCTGCAAATGAATTCTTTAAAACATAAAATAAACAATGGAGACAACATAAAACATAAAAGATATTTACAAATAGATTTTCCCCTGGATCCCAAAACCGGGACTACCAACTTGATTTTTCATTATATTCCTTTCAATGTTACAACACATATATATAAATGTTGAATCAGTCATAAACCTCCAATCCATTAACCCTATATTAGAACATAATTGTAGCTCCCTTGACAAGATCTACAAAATACCATGGACAGAAAATCATCATGCCCAAAACCATGTGTAAAACCCATGGACAAAACCATAGGTAGGTCTGCCCACCTAATATAGGTGCCAAAAAAACATTCTTGGGTCAGTGACACCTTTCGAAGAAAAATTCTCGCGATCACGCATTTCTTCCTTTATTCTGGTGTGCAGTCCATAATTTCGTTCCATGACCCTAGGAAAAGTATATTGTTTTTCATTTCCATGATGTCTTCGGCTAGAAAATATTGATCTATATATTTTGTTATACAACCTTATATGTCTTTTATAGTGTGCGATTTTCTGGTGTTAACAGTTTCCCCCTAATGTATGAGATTAGGACAAAGTGTATAGCTAAAATACATCACATTTTTCTATTTTGACTAAGAGTATTAGTAACATTTTTGAGAGAGAGAGAGAGCAACTTGTTGTGGAGAAGATTAGAGGGACCCCTTGACTGAGGAAAAAGGGTAACCATGCTCTATAGGAAAACTGTATATAAAATAAGAAATTTTATACAAGGCGGTATTATCAAATGTTTACAGATGACTGGTTTACTGGTTAATACAATCAGACATATGTTGGTTATGTCAAGTCACATTGTGGTAAGTGACATGTTGTTGGTTGGTGATGATAAATTTTGACACCCTAAAGGACGTTTTACTTTGAATTAATAGACTGAATTCGGTGCCCACATGCATGATCTAGGTGAAGTACGTTTTGAGTGAGATTCTTATGTATACATGAGTATTTGACTTTGGGAACCTCCCTTTCATTGTGGCGTAACAATTTGTTGAATGAGATGCTTAGTAATGTGTGGGTCTTCGACTAAATAGTAGAGTTGTAGCGGTTATAAAGTACGATACCATCTTGACATGACAACTGGTGTTGATGTCGAATGTTAGGGGGATTGATGACATCAATAGGAAATGTTGATTTCCCTTATGCCATCTGAGGATGTTCCTTAAAGGGGGGACCTATACAAGGTGCTACCTCAATCCTGGAATTTATTTGGTGAAGTCGAAAGGAAACAAGCATCAATCATCCAAAAAAGTGTTAAAAAAAGGAATCAAGGCTTCTGGTGAAGCATATTGTAATGTGGTGGGTTAACAAGTCATGATAACAAGAGATGGCTATAGTAATTTTTATGGACAACTGACCCGAGGTCGAAACTGTAATGCAAGTGGCGATAGTCAAAACACTTTCTGATAGGGGTAGCCATGGAGTCGGTAAGACATCTAGGGTGTGTGTAAGTATGATATGGCTGACATGCTAGGGATTGGTGAATAATGTGCAAGCCTCGACCAAGGGTGACTAGAAACTGCCGCTAGGTATGAAACATAAAAATATGGGTGGGATTATATTTCCTAAAAAATATTTGTACACTTGCCAAAAGAATGTAAAGGTGGTTTGGATGTACAAACACAGAGACGGGTTCCCCAAAACACATGTGTTGGTATTGCATAATTATGCAAGGTTGGTATTTGTTTTCTGAGGGTGGGGGCCGCATTGGTTGGTCTCAGTGTGGAGGTGATGATGAAAATGAAATGACACACATGGGCCCCTACTGCCCCTTCCACCACTTCTCAACCTGTTGTATTTACCGATCCTTTCCCGCAACAAGGATTCGTGGCCACTCAACCACCTCACACCCCGGTAACCACTCACCCTTCCCTTTCTAGTTCCTCTGATTACCAGATTCTCATGATGGCTTCTGACCCACCTCTCACTATTGACCTCAACCTTCAAACTCAGTCCCGTCAATATTCCACACCTCCTGCTCCGCTTGTCTCTGAGTCTCCATCGTCAGGTCCTACCGAGCCTCTATCGACACCCAATGGTCCCTTGCAACTCCCTCTGCCCAAAGCCGAGGTTCATCCCAAGCCTCCTAAGGGACCATTACGCTGAAATGCTGCCTTTGGTCGGGCTGCCCATTCATATAGCATAGTAGATGATCTAGCCCAATCTCCTGCTACCATTTCAACACTGGAACTCCTCCAGTTGTGTCCTTCTCAAAAGAGGGCTCTACTATCTGCCATGGGCGCTGTAGACCCTGCTGATGACCAATTGATTTTTTTCGATGCCCATCAGTCAGACCATCCCCCTCTTCCTCCTTCAGTTGCTTTCCAAATCCCAGTCAAAATCTGAAATGCCAATGTTACTCGGTGTATTATTGATGAGGGGGCATCTACCTGCGTAATGTCCGCTTCAGTTTGGAAACAACTCGGATCCCCTGAACTTGCCCCTTCCACCATCACCCTTCATGCATGGGATGGCCATGCCTCCCAGCCCATTGGCCTATTTCGTAACTGTCCTATCACCCTTGCCGGCAAGACTGTTTGTGTTGACGTTGAAGTTATCGACGCCCCCTTTGACTACAACATCCTTTTGGGGCGTAGTTACACCTATGCCATGTCTGCCGTCCCGTCCGCAGTCCACCGCAAGATGTTTTTCCCTCATAATGGCAAGATTGTCACCATTGACCAATTGACCTACCGTGAACCAAAATCTCAGACCTCCCCTGAGTCCACCATCTCTACTATCACTAATAAACCAACTGTTGATTCGTTGACCAGTGTTTCCCCCGGTGTCTACAAAGAATCCTCTCTGCTTGGCACTTTCCCCCCGGTCCCTCCCCTCCCTCCGTCTCCGACCCTCCCCTCGCCGAATGTTTGCATGATGTAATCATCCTGCCAGCCTTTCCGCCGCTCCAAGAAGGCCGGCGCAACCCCTATCTCACCCACCGCTCTCTCTCCTAGCCCTTCGTCTCCCGCCCTCACCCGAACCTTTTTCACCTGCACTTTCCCATCACACTCGCAACCTTTCCCTACTCCTCCCGACCCTGCCTCCCCCCGGTCTCCACCATACGGTCCATCCCCCTCGTCGTCACCCCGCCGGTAAAATACCTTTCCTCGTTCCCCCCCCCCTCTCTCTCTCTCTCTCTCTCTTTGCCGCGGGCTCTTTCATTTGGCCCCCCCCCCCCATCATGGCCACCCTTTCCCTCCCTAATTTAACCTTGGGAATTCCGGTATGGTATCTTACTCCTCCAACCGAGACCCCACCAGGCCACCCCAAACCATACATAGCCGTGACACCTGTGCAATCGATTCCCTTCACTCCTTCCACCACCACAGTGCCCCTAGCCCCTTCGCAGAACCATCCTAATGCTGCGACAGCTACAAGAAAGAAACGCAAAACCCACAAGGGGCATCCACTGACAAGGCCACCGCACCTGACCCTACCCTACCCCCACCCGCCAAGCCTTGTGCCTTGTGCGGTCATCCCACCCATAATTGTCCTGAGTTGCCCCGTATCCAACCCATGGTTAAAGTCATGTTCCCTGAATCTATGGTCCCTGACACCTCTGTTTCTTCCTCATCCATAGCCAAGAACCCAAAGACTCTTCACACCAACAAACCCTGTGCTCTGTGTGGTGTCCATGGCCATTATTCCGACCATTGCCCTCACCTCACGCATTACCGAGCCTCTTTAGAGGTCATTCGCGAGTACGAAGTTGAACAAAATCAATCTGCCTCGCCTATCCTTGCTCAGTATGCGTCAAGTTTACTTGAGGATCCCTCGGCTACCATTGACATCCCTCCCCCTGATGTTGCGATGTTCAAACCTGCTGCTCCTCTCTTATACCTATCATCATCCGCACACCCCTCGGAGTACATCCCCTCTGAATCCACTTCGTCTGTTTCGCTTGATCCCCCTTCCACCACTTTTTCGGACTCTTTATGTTTCAACTATATTTTTTCTTCTGTCATTTCCCCTAACGACCCGTATGTGCACCTTTCTTCCTCTACTGATGATCTAGGTAGCTTTGCAACCTCTTGTGGTTTCCACCACCTTTCCTTGCCTTCCCATCATCCCGATACTCCCATCTGTATCTATGACGTACTTCGCACCATGCGTCCCCACTTTTCCTCCCTTTTCTTGTCTTTTGATGATATTCCCTCGACCCTCTCGTCCACTCATTACCTTGGTTACGCCGATGGCGCCAGTCACTATTCTCAAAACCTTGCCTCAGCCGCCTGGGCCATTTTTACCCCCTTGCATACCCTTGTCCTTGAAAATGGGGTTTGCATTGGTCAAGCCACCAATAATCAGGCCAAATATGATGCAGTTCATGGTCTCTTAGCCGATGCTCTCTCTCTTCACATCCTCCATCTACATGTCCATTTAGATTCCCTGCTTATTGTATTACAACTTAATGGTGTCTATCGTGTGCATAACCCTCTCCTATTTAGACAATCTTTAAGAGTGTAGCTTTTGATCCACCAATTTAGATTCATTACATTTAGCCATATACCTAGAGATCAAAATCACTACGTAGATCAACTCGCAAACCATGTTCTAGCCTGGCATTTATCACACACAACACAATAACATTTAACACCATCAATCAAACACATCCATCATATATACCATATTACATGTGTTTTTAGAGTCCATCTGCTCTGAAACATACGACATGCCCATAGCATGTTAAACAAAACATAACTACAAAAATGGGGGGCACCACTTGCCCCTACAAAAACACTAGGGGGCACCACTTGCCCTACACCTAATCACTCCCTGGAGGATCCTGAGCCAATGGCTCTACTCCCACAGCTTGTAGATCACGCACAGTCTGACCGGCCATCGCCATGCGTCGCATGATACCTCGCCACTCCGAGGGTATCCCAATACACAACTCTATGTATCGGTCATCTAAATCCTGCCAACCACACTCTGACACACAAGTCAGTAGTCCCTTACATCTACAATGGATTTCCTCCACCAGTGTGGCCATCTCCTCGCTCTGTCCTGTCCTCGATCCACTTGCCCCTGTAGCTCCTCCTGCTGCAGGACATCCCATTTATCTGGCCGGTTTTACCTGAGCTATATCTGCATTCCAAAAAGTATAAAGATTAGCACCATACCAGCTAGTCACAAACTTTAAAATGCACATAACAGATTAGTTGCTTTTCACTTACCATCGGGTCCCCATACTCGACCAGGTGGAAGCGAGAAGTCCGGATCTCCCCAATAACTCATCCCACTATAGGGATAGTCATCTATGTATAACGACATCTGATCCCAATGGGAGAAGAACTCGTCTAAGACACCGTCCCATCACCCTCCCCTCTCACTAAAGAATCGTCCCACCGCATCTCGAGGCCTTCCTTGGACTCCTCCATCGTAATTGGTATTACGAGGTCGTAAGGTCGAGATCTTCTCAAAGAAGAAAGAGCACAATACCGTCCCATAGGCACAATCATGATTCACTTGCCGCTTACATAGCGACAGCTGTCGTTTCATCGACACCAACATCATCTGGGCCCACCCATAGTAGGTCCCACTCAGCACACTCTCCACGATCATCATCTGCCCTCCAGTGATGTGATGGAACGCCTGGCTACCCAAGACCCGTAACACTGTTGCGGCCACTGCCCGGGTCTCCAACCTCTCTAGATCACCAATGGATATTCGAGTCCCTTTGACTCGGACCCCTGGTCGACAATGTCGCTCAAAAAACTCCATAATGTTACACCCACGTGGTAACACTGGCTGCGTATTTCCCACCATCCCTAATGGTGGGAGATGAGTCAAGAAATACAAATCCTGGACCGTCAGCTTGATCCTGTGCCCCTGCACTACAAACGCCTCCTGATCTAGATCCCAGTAACTGATAATACGGGCCAACAAGGGCTCTCCAGCCCTCATCAAAGGGTTCTCCAAATATTTCAGCACCCCATACCTAGCCAGTACACGACAGACACCCTAATCCGCCTGGATCTCCGTTCGTAATGTACCTAAGTCTCTCTCTCTCCATTTGATCAATATATCTGCCATATATGCACAAAACCATCATTTTGTCAGTCTACAGCTCCACAAAACTGCATCTATTCACACCAAAACTGAATCTCAGCCCAAAACAGCACTGAAATCACCCCCCTCTCACAGGTCGCACTTTTCAGCAAAAACCTGGGCCAGGTCACACTTTTCAGGCCCAAACCTGTGTCCCAGGTCGTAGTTTTTGCCCCAAAAAGTGCGACCCAGCCATGAGGAAGAAATAGGGGCAGTTACTGAGATTTAAAGCCCTAATCTGCAATTTGAATCCATCAAAAACAAAGCTTAAGATTAGGCCTCTCACCTGCAACTGACGGATCACAATTCCAATGGTCGGTTTGTCCGCTACGATCGCTGCAAGATTTAGGGCCTTCTCTCCTCTCCACATTCACCACAGCTAGACAAGAAAATGACTGATTTTGGAGGGAAAATGCCCTATTGGAAGAAAACCCCTATTTTTTCTTTCGCCCGCTGCAACCAAACCGTAGCCCCGTTGACACACCGTCCACACCGTTGGAAAGCTCTCACCGAGCACTCAAATGGGTATCTGTCAGTTTTTTATGTTTTAATACTTCACCACGACACATTTTTTCCATGAAGGGTCTATTCACCTCTTCTCAAAATCGAATTTCTTCACTTACGACACTTGTACTTGGGGCACCACTTTGCCTCCTTACTCGTCTTCGTTCATGTTGATTTTTGTCATGAGCTACCCTATTGTACTCATGCTTTTATGGTTCCCCATTGGACCCATACTATGAGGCAGCACCATCGAGTCGCCCTTGTTTAGAGCATTCGAGTCGAGTCACCAGCACATTCATGGAGTCTATCCCGAGTCCCTTTTGTACCCTGCCATACTCCTCCATCCTTTCCTGCTTGGTCCCTCTCTCATGACCCACATCATGGCCTTCAGTACCCCTGTCCACTATCCCTCATGATATTGTGTCAGTCGATGCCAAGCCATTCATACACTTTATGCTCTAACAAGGGAAGTCGTCCAACCGCTCCTTCATTTCTCTCATTCCATCATCATCATTAGTGTCTACTTGGTCGTCGCTCTACTATTTTCCTCGTGCCTTAGGTGGGGTTCCCTTATTGCCTCACCTATGGCGGACCTCCTTCTATCGACATCAGCTCATTTACTCCAGAAGCCAGGTCTAGGGGGCAGTATACCTTGGTTCAAGCTCTTCCTAGCATGATCGTGATATATACACTTGATGGTCCAGTGACGCAGCCGCAGCTATTGGTGATTCCCGGACATGTGTGAGATGTCTCAACCCTCATGAGGGGGTGGCCCTGCAGGTAGCCCCCCACATTCCTGGATGACTTCATTTCATCCCTTGATGCAACTCCTCTCATTTGCTGATACCGGCCTCAGTCGCTTGCAGCGCCTCTTTGGTTTGCACGTATCAGTCAGATTTTGCGAGCACTTCCCCGCGTGTAGGGGGCACTTAGGCATATTTATATCTCATGTACTACCATATTTTTTCATAAGTCCTGACGACTATTCCAGGCATTGCATGTATGTGAGATTCGTCATACTTATCTGGCTCATGTTTAGGCCAGCACATGCTTCATTATCATACCCGTGTCTTCTCTGTGCGCCCTTATCGTTTGCATTTAATATGCTTTCGTGGGTTTTCCGGGCGCCTTTGGCTCTTGTACCTCATCCTTGCGTACAGTACCTCTCCCCCACCTCTTGCTACACATTACCACTTCATAGAGACTCGTTGCACCTGTAAGTCTCATCTCCTCAGGGTCTAGTCCTTTAGCACATCAAACAAAATTACACTTCTCTCTATCACTTCCCTTTTGCTATCTAGTGATTGAGTTCTTACAATGTACTTCGGTCATACGATTTGCTCCTAACACTCGTATGTTGGTGGGCAATCTGTTACACCATTTTTTTTGTCATCTAACTATTATTATTAGATGAACCTAAGTACACCATGTAAGACCAATTTTAACCCAAGTAAAATTGCTTTCACCACATAAAATAACTTACTTGGTCATATTTAACCCAAAACAAAGCAATTAATTAAATAAATCCTTATTTATTTAATTATTTCTTAAGAACAAGTTATTTAAATCATTATTTAAATAATATTCTTAGTTAAATTTGACTAAATCATCCATAAATAATCAAATAAACCATTATTTATTCCCATCATTCCCCTAAAATGATAAATAAATCATTTATTTATTTATTATTTATAAATAAAGGAATTGACCCAAGTCAAGAACCCTTTTCCCTCCAACAAATATAATAAAATATTCCTAAGAGGTGCTTCTAGAATTCGATTAATAATATTTTATTCATGCACCGACTTCTAGACCACCCCAATATTTTTTTATAAATAGGGGGGTTTTCCCCATTCATTATTCACCTTCATTGCATTAGATCACTCTACATCTTCTCTTGGTCACCATTTTCCATTTTTCTTTGTGAACTCCCATTGAGTTCTATGTTTTCTTTTCCACATCCATAAGAGAGAGAAATGCTAGATCTGAAACACTGAGGACTTCCAAGAACACATCCCACTGAGGAGAACTGGAAAACACCTTTCTTGTTTTCCTCTCAGGTGCCCCATTCTTTAATATAATACAAAATTCTTTCATATACATTCTTCCTGTCTTGTTCATTGGATCTATGGAGCTATGTTATTTCTATCTGTTTAATATCTTTTGTGCTTAGATCTGAATTTGTGCAGCAATATCAAAGGTATTTTTCAGCCATAATCGATGTTAGGGCTATTTGTTATGCGTAGCTAAAGTGATATTTTATGACGAAATATTTGTACTAACAATTGGCGACTCCACACGGGTTTTCTTTTGTGACCACTGTCGTTTTATCTATTCCTGCATATCCAACTGTTTCAGACCCTACGGTTTCTCTTCCTTTTTTTGTTTTTCCTATTTTTATGGTGATTTTCACCCCTAAAACCATTTAAACAATCAAATTTTTAACTTCCGTGTGTTTTTGGCCTTCTTGCGTAGGTGACAGAAATCAGCCGCAGCTGAGACGACAAAATTTTTCTGAAATCTTCCGCCGAGACAGCCGGATCTGTAGGTCGCACTTATTGGCCCAAAAAGTGCGACCTGAGCCTCAAGACGCACTTTTCTGCCCCAAACCTACGACCTGGACTGAAAACAGGTCAGAACCTACGACCTGCACTTTTTCTGCAAATTTTTCAGCACTTTTTCTGGGTTTGTCTGAAGCTTTTGTCAGGGTTTTCCAGCCTCTGTCTCTGCCCGTTTGGACCTGTTTCTTATCTGCTTCACTCACCTAAGAGGGAATATTTCCCCTTAGGGCTCTAGTACCCTCCACTTTTTGTGGACGTGTCTTTACTGTTTCAGAAGTCTGAATTTCCAGAGTTTCAGCCCTCTTTTTATCAGATCTGATACCTCCTTTTCAGATCCCTTTAGATTAGCTCTTCTCCCTCTCAAACCCACCTCATTTTGTTTTGTTTGGGTTCATTTCTAAGGCCACTGCCTTTTCTCTCTGATATTTAGCTGATCTCCTCCTTTTTAACTGCAACCTTGCCTCTGCCTCTTTGTTGTTCTCTGCACCACTTTTCAGCAGATTCACCCTGTGGATCCCAGTCCCTCTGGACCTTAGATCTATTGGCATCTTTTAGCATGGTTTTTTCCCTCTTGTAGACTAGTTTTGAGAGACCCGCCTTTTTTGGGTTAGATTGTTGCATTATTAGTTGTTAATTTTCTGTTCTTTCAGTGTTATTTACTGCAGATTTCTTTTCCATTACACAGCACACTTTTTCTTTTACTCTCAAAACATCTGGGTTTAAAAAATTAAAATTAACGCACGCCACACACTGACCCTAAGCGAATAAGTGCATGGTTAACACCGCCTGGCAAAGACTTTAAATCAATTGTCACTGCACCTCTCTGCCCTTGACCTCACTTGATTTTGTCCCCCCCTGCCCTCGTTAGTTTATCTTCTTCCTATCATCATTGCGCCCCCAAGGCACCTCTCCCGGAGACTTCTTGGCCTTCATCCTCAGTTTCCCCTTGAACGACTTCCTCCTTCTTGTCTTCAACGAGTCAGTCTTCCCCTGAGTCTGCACTCTGAATCCTCTTCTGATTGTTCGGGTTCTCCCCCTACTTCTAGTTCCCCCTCTTTTCCCTTCACCATGTCTAGTTCCGGACCTAGCCCTAACCCTAGTTCTACTGCCGGGTCCATTTCCAGTGGAACCACTACGGGACCTACCTCTACTATCCCATTACTTCCTTATATGGCTGGCCTTAGTCTCCCCGACTTCAATTAGCTGATTAATGATCCCATTCGCCATGATGTGAGTTGGCCTGCTATGCCAACCAAGCTCCCCTCCTACATTCCCAAGTTCAAAGGCCTTGCTAGCGAAGATCCCTCTAACCATATTTGATCTTTCCACATGTGGTGCTCCTCTAATTCCATCACCGATGACTCCATCCGTCTTATATTATTCCAATGCACGCTTACAGGCAACGCTTCTAAATGGTATGTTGAACAGGCCACCTCCTCCCATACCATTTTTGCGACCATTGCCCAAGCCTTTTTATCCTACTTCTAGCTCCCCCTCCGATACGACACTGGTACTGAGATTTTAACCTCTTTCCATCAATCCTCTTCGAGCCGCCTTTCTGCTCATGTCCAGGAATGGCAGCGAAGACGGAGCTTGTGCCGCACTCCCCCCTTTGAAGATCGGGTTTACATGGACTCGTTCCTTTGATCCCTCTTACCTCCCATTGGCAAAGATGTCGCATCCCATTTTCCCCAAACCGAAGAAGCCGCCCTCCAAATAGCCTTGAAGTACGACCTTATCTACGCCCAATCTGGTTATGTTTATACCGTCCTCCGTGACCTTCCCAAACTCGATGGCCTTAATGCCTCGGGGGCATCTCACTCTACCGACGCTATCATTGGAGCCCTGTCACATACCTCCGCCCAACCTCTTCCGAGCCATGGTTTTCCTCTAGGGGCTAGCCGCTCCAGCGTTTTCTCCCCCCCCCCCCCCTGGTAGCATGTATTCAAGCTATGGAATGCCTCCTCCTTTTGCCCACCCTCCTGCTTACCTTACTGCTACCCACCTTACCCCTTATCCATATCCACAACCTAATGTCCCCGCTCCTCCAGCATTTGGACCTTCCACTCCATTGCCTTTTCCACCCCACAACCTTAATTACTACCCCCCCCAGGGAAAGTATTTGCACAACAGGGGGCACCTAACATTCCTCCTTCCCAAAGAAGGAGAAGGGGCAATCAATCCGCTTCTGATAAATGTGGACCCAATCCTTCCAATATCAACCCTACCACTGCCAACCAACCATAGGGGTCTCAACCCAAGTCGGACAGGCCACTTCGCACTAATAAGCCCTACTCGTTTTGTGGTGTTTATGGTCACTACACTCACGATTGTCCCTTATTACCACAAATGTGGCAACTTTGGGATTCTCAGGCCACCGTATGGGGACAACACTCCTCCCCTACTACCCCTTCCACCCCTGTTACTTCTCAACCTGCTGTGTTTACTGATCCTTTCCCGCAATAAGGATTTGTGGCCACTCAACCACCTTACGCCCTGGTAACCACTCAACCTTCCCCTTCTGGTTACTCTGATTACCAGATTCTCATGATGGCTTCTGACCCACCTCTCACTGTTGACCTCCACCTTCAAACTCAATCCCATCAGTATTATACACCTCCCGTTTCGTCTCTCTCTGAGTCTCCATCGTCAGGTCCTACAAAACCTCTATCGACACCCAATGGTCCCTTGCAACTCCCTCTGCCCAGAGCCGAGGTTCATCCCAAGCCTCCTAAGGGACCATTACGCCGAAATGATGCCTCTGGTTAGGCTTCCCATTCATACAACATGGTAGAAGATCTGGCCCAATCTCTTGTTTCCATTTCAACACTGGAACTCCTCCAGTCGTGTCCTTCTCAAAAGAGGGCTCTACTATCTGTCGTGGGCATTGTAGATCCTGCTGATGACCAATTGATTATTTTTGACACCCGTCAGTCAGACCATCCCCCTCTCTCTCCTTCGGTTTATTTCCAAATTCCAGTCAAAATATGAAACGCCAATGTTGCTCGGTGCATTATTGATGAGGGGGCATCTACCTGTGTAATGTCCGCTTCGGTTTCGAAACAACTCGGATCCCCTGAACTGGCCCCTTCCACCATCACCCTTCGTGCATGGGATGGCCATGACTCCCAGCCCATTGGCCTATTCCGTAACTGTCCTATCACCCTTGCTGGCAAGACTTTTTGTGTCGAAGTCGAAGTTATCGACGACCCTCTTGACTACAACATCCTTTTGGGGTGTAGTTACACCTATGAGATGTATGCTATCCCATTCGCAGTCCACCGCAAGATGTTTTTCCCTCATAATGGCAAGATTGTCACCATTGACCAATTGACCTACCATGAACCAAAATCTCAGACCTCCCCTGAGTCCACCATCTCTACCGTCACCAATAAACCAACTGTTGATTTGTTGGCCAGTGTTTCCCCTGGTGTCTACAAAGACTCCTCTCTGCTTGGCACTTTTCCTGGTCCTCCCCCTCCTCCCGTCTCTGACCCCAGCTCAGCGAATGTTTGCATGATGTAATCATCTCAGGCTAGCCTTCTGCAGCCTGCTCCGGCTAGTCAGCAACCTCTATCTCACCCACCGCCTCTTGCTCCTAGCCCTTCGCTTCAGTCACCTGAACCTTTTTCACCCGGCCCTTCCCATCACACTCAGGAACCTTCCTACCCTCCCGAGTCGGTTCCCCCTGGTCTCCACCATATGGGAGCCATCCCCCTGGTCATTACCTCGTCGGTAAAATACCTTTCCTTGCCCCCCCCCCCCCCGGCTTCTATTTGGTTCCCGTCATGGCCACCCTTTCCCTCCCTAATTTAACCTTGGGAATTCTAGTCTGTTATCTTACTCCTCCAACCGAGACCCCACCAGGCCACCCCAAACCATACATAGCCGTGACACTCATGCAACCATGTGACACTCATACAACCAATTCCCTTGTGATTTCACCACAATGCCCCTAGCACTTACGGGGCTCCTCCTAATGTGCCGCGGCTACGGGCAGCTTTCAAAACTCGCAAGGGGGCATCCACTGACAAGGCCACCACCCCTGACCCTACCCCGCCCCCACCCGCTAAGCCTTGTGCCTTGTGTGATGGTATTGGTCATCCCACCCATAATTGTCCTGAGTTGCCCCGTATCCAACCTATGGTTAAAGTCGCGTTCCCTGAATCTACGGTCCCTGACACCTCTGTTTCTTCCTCATCTGTAGCCAAGAACCCAAAGATTCTTCGCACCAACAAACCCTGTGCTCTTTGTGGTGTCCATGGCCGTTATTCCCACCATTTCCCTCACCTCACGCATTACCGAGCCTCTTTAGAGTTCATTCGCGAGTATGAAGTTGAACAAAATCAATCCGCCTCGCTTATCCTTGTTGAGTATGTGTCAAGTTTATTTGAGGATCCCTCATCTACCATTGACATCCCTCCCCCTGATGTTGAGATGTCCGAATTTGTTGCTCCTCTCTTATAACTATCATCATCTACGCACCACTCAAAGTACATCCCCTCTGAATCCACTCTGTCTGTTTCGCTTGATCCCCCTTCTACCACTTTTTTGGACTCTTTATGTTTCGACCATCTTTTTTCTTCTGTCGTTTCCCCTAATGACCCGTATGTGCACCTTTCTTCCTCTATTGATGATCTAGGTAGCTTTGCAGCCTATTGTGGTTTCCACCACCTTTCCTTGCCTTCCCATCATCCTGATACTCCCATCTGTATCTATGATGTACTTTGCACCATGCGTCCTCGTTTTTCCTCCCTTTTCTCGTCTTGTGATGATACTCCCTTGACCCTCTCATACACCCATTATCTTGGTTACGCCGATCATGCCTCTCGCTATTCCTGAAACCTTGCCTCCGCCAGCTGGGCCATTTTTACCCCCTTGCATACACTTGTCCTTGCAAACGGGGTCTGCATTGGTCAAGCCACCAATAATCAGGCCGAATATGATGCAGTTCGTGGTCTCTTAGCCGATGCTCTCTCTCTTCGAATCCTCCATCTGCATGTCCATTTAGATTCCCTGCTTATTGTCTTACATCTTAATGGTGTCTATCATGTGCATAACCCTCTCCTGTTTAGACAATATTTACGAGTGCAGCTTTTGATCTGCCAATTTAGATTCATTACATTCAGCCATATACCTAGAGATCAAAATCACTATGTAGATCAAATCACAAACCATGTTCTAGACTGGAATTTATCACACACAACACAATAACATTTAACACCATCAATCAAATACAACCATCATATATACCATATCACATGTGTTTTTAGAGTCCATCTGCTCTGAAAAATACGACATGCCCATAGCATGTTAAACAAAACATAACTACAAAAATGGGGAGCACCACTTGCCCCTACAAAACACTGGGGTGCTCCACTTGCCCTACACCTAATCACTACCTGGAGGATCCTGAGCCAATGGCTCTACTCCCGTAGCTCGTAGATCACGCACAGTCTGACCAGCCATCACCATGCGTCGCGTGATACCTCGCCACTCCGAGAGTAGCCCAATACACAACTCTATGTATCGGTCGTCTAAATCTTGCCAACCACGCTCTGACACACTAGTCAGCAGTCCCTCACATCTACGACGGATGTCCTCCACCAGGGTGGCCATATTCTCGCTCTTTCCTGTCCTCGATCCACTTGCCCCTATAGCTCGTCCTACTATAGGACGTCCCATATATCCGATCGATTTTACCGGAGCTATATCTGCATTCCAAAAAGTATAAATATTAGCACCATCCAGACTAGTCACAAACTTTAAAATGCACATAACAAATTAGTTGCTCGTCACTTACCATCGGGTCCCCATACTCGACTAGGTGGAAGTGGCAAGTTCAGATCTCCCCAAAAACTCATCCCACTATATGGATAGTCGTCTATGTATAACAGCATCTGATCCCAATGGGCGAAGAACTCTGGTCGGCACACCCGTTCGACCGCCCCTCCCCCTCCTCTACTCAGTAATCGTCCCCACCGATGCATCCTAAGCTCTCTCGGACCTCCATCAGGCAACTGTACATGAGGTCGTAAGGCCGGGATCTTCTCAAAGAACAAAGAGCACAACATCGTCCCATAGGCGCAATCATGATTCACTTACCGCTTGCATAGCGACAACTGTCATTTCATCGACACCAACATCATCTGGGCCCACCCATAGTAGGTCCCACTCAAAAAACTCCACGATCATCATCTGCCCTCTAGTGATGTGATGGAACGCCTAGCTACTTAAGACCCATAACACTGCTGCAGCCGCCGCCCGGGTCTCCAACCTCTCTAGATCACCAATGGATACTCGAGTCCCCTTGACTTGGACCCCTGGTCGACAATGTCGCTCAAAAAACTCCATAATGTTATGCCCACGTGGTAACACTAGTTGCGTATTTCCCACCATCCCTAATGGTGGGAGTCCAGTCAAGAAATAGAAATCTTGGATCGTCAGCTCGATCCTGTGCCCCTGCACTACAAACGTCTCCTGATCTGGATCCCAGTAACTGATAATACGGGCCAAGAAGGGCTCTCCAGCCCTCATCAACGGGTTCTCCAAAAATTTCAGCACCCCATACCTTGCCAGTACATGACGGACACCCTGGTCCATCTAGATCCCCATCCGTAATGTACCTAAGTCTCTCTCTCTCCATTTGATCACTATATCTGCCATATCTGCACAAAACTGTCAATTTTGTAGTCTCAAGATCCACACAACTGCATATTTCCACACCAAAACTGAATCTCAACCTAATACAACACTGAAATCACCTCCCTCTCAGAGGTCACACTTTTTAGCACAAACTTGGGCCAGGTCACACTTTTCAGGCCCAAACCTACGTCCCAGGTCGTAGTTTTTGCCACAAAAAGTGTGACCCGGCCGTGAGGAAGAAATAGGGGCAGTTACTGAGATTTAAAGCCCTAATCTGCAATTTGAATCCATCAAAAACAAAGCTTAATATTAGACCTCTCACTTGCAACTGACGGATCACAATTCCAACGGTCGGTTTGTCCGATATGATCGCTGCAAGATTTAGGGCCTTCTCTCCTCTCCACATTCACCACAGCTACACAAGAAAATGAATGATTTTGGAGGGAAAACGCCCTATTAGAAGAAAACCCTTGTTTTTTCTTTCACCCCTTGCGACCCAACTGTAGCCCCGTTTGACACACCATCCACACCGTTGGAAAGCGCTCACCGAGCACTGAAATGGGTATCTGTCAATTTTTTTATGTTTTGATACTTCACCACGACACATTTTGTCCATGAAAGGTCCATTCACCTCTTCTCGAAATTGAATTTCCTCACTTATGACACTTGTATTTGGGGCACCACTTTTCCTCCTTACTCCTATTCTTTCGTGTTTATTTTTGTCATGAGCTACCCTATTGTACTCATGCTTTTATGGTTCCACACTGGACCTGTACTATGAGGCAGCACCATCAAGTCGCCCTTGTTTAAAGAATTCGAGTCGAGTCACCTACACATTCATGGAGTCTATCCCGAGTCCCTTTGTACCCCACCATAGTCCTCCATCCTTTACTGCTTGGTCCCTCCCTCATGACCCACATCATGGCCTTCAATACCCCTGTCCACTCTCCCTCATGATATTGTGTCAGTCGCTGCCAAGCGCTTCATAAACTTTATGCTCTAACAAGGGAAGTCATCCAACCGCTCCTCCATTTCTCTCATTCCATCATCCTCATTAGTGTCTACTTGGTCGTCGCTCTACTATTTTCCCCGTGCCTTAGGTGGGGTTCCCTTATTGCCTCACCTATGGCAGACCTACTTCTGTCGACATCAGCTCATTTATTCGAGAAGCCAGGTCTAGGGGGCAGTGTCCCTTGGTCTGAGCTCCTATCAGCATGATCGTGATCTATACACTTGATGGTCCAGTGATGCAGCAGCAGCTCTTGATGATTCTCGGGTATGTGTGATATGTCTCAACCCTCATGAGGGGGTGGCCCTGCAGGTAGCCCCCCACATGCCCGGATGACTTCCTTTCCGCCCCTGATGCAGCTCCTCCCATTTGACGATATCAGCCTCCACCGCTTGCGGCACCTCTTCGATTTGCACATATCAATCAGATGTTGTGATCCCTTCCCCATGTGTAGGGGGAATTTGGGTGTATTTGTATCTCATGTACTACCATATTGTTGCATAAGTCCTAACGACTATTCTAGGCATCGCATGTATGTGAGATTTATCATGTTATTTATCTGGCTCATGTTAGGCCAGCACATGCTTCATTATTGCGTTCGTGGTTTTCCGAGCGCCTTATTCCTTGTATTTATTGCGTTTTGTGGTTTTCTGGGCACCTTGTTCTTTGTACTTTGTCTCGGCGGGCATAGGTATGCCTCCCCCACCTCCTTTAGCACAGGTACCACTTCATAGAGACTTGTTGCACCTGTAAGTCTCGTCTCCTCAGGGTCTAGTCCTTTACCACATCAGACACATTACACTTCTCTCTCTCACTTCCCTTTTGCTATCTAGTGATTGAGTTCTTACAACGTACTTCGGTCATACGATTTGCTCCTAACACTCGTACGTTGGGGGGTAATTTGTTATACCATTTTTTTGGTCATCTAACCTATTATTATTAGATGAACCCAAGTACACCATGTAAGACCAATTTTACCCCAAGTAAAATTTCTTTCACCACATAAAATAACTTATTTGGTCATTTTTAACCCAAAACAAAGCAATTAATTAAATAAATCTTTATTTATTTAATTATTTCCTAAGAACAAGTTATTTAAATCATTATTTAAATAATATTCTTAGTTAAATTTGACTAAATCATCCATAAATAATCAAATAAACCATTATTTATTCCCATCATTCCCCTAAAAATGATAAATAAATCATTTATTTATTTATTATTGATAAATAAAGGAATTGACCCAAGCCAAGAATCCTTTTCCCTCCAACAAATATAATAAAATATTCCTAAAAGGTGCTTCTAGAATTCGATTAATAATATTTTATTCATGCACCGAGTTCTAGACCGCCCCAATATTTTGTTATAAATAGGGGGGTTTTCCCCATTCATTAGTCACCTTCATTGCATTAGAACACTCTAGATCTTCTCTTGGTCACCATTTTCCATTTTTCTTTGTGAACTCCCATTGAGTTCTATGTTTGCTTTTCCACATCCATAAGAGAGAGAAATGCTAGATCTGAAACACTGAGGACTTCCAAGAACCCATCCCACTGAGGAGAACTGGAAAACACCTTTCTTGTTTTCCTCTCAGGTGCCCCATTCTTTAATATAATACAAAATTCTTTCATATACATTCTTCTTGTCTTGTTCATTGGATCTATGGAGCTATGTTATTTTATATCTGTTTAATATCTTTTGTGCTTAGATCTGAATTTGTGCAGCAATCTTAAAGGTATCTTGCAGCCATAATCGATGTTAGGGCTATTTTTTATGCATAGCTAAAGTGATATTTTACGACGAAAGATTCGTACTAACATGAAGGTATCCATGAATGGGAAGGATCTATCAATTGACATGGTTGTTTATCATATGCAAGATGAGGTGGTGATAAACATGGTCGAGATGATGGACCCTAGGGTGCACTTTGGAGAAATGATGTCAAGATATGCAAAGAATAAAAGGAAGCCTAACATGTTAAGTGATGAATGATACCTTCTCATGTTAATTTTGGAAACTAGAGTCAAATTCCACTTTGGGCAGCTCAGATGGTTAAGTTTATAATTTCATTATATTCCTATTTTTGAGAGGACCAAAATCGACATATAGCTCTCCCCAATCGGTTAAACAGAAGTTAAGTTACGAATTATTTTCTTATTTTTATGGGTCAGCCTCAACATATGTGGATTTGGTCAAAGCCCCAAGTTTTCCCTCACAAAGTTATAAATAGAAGCAACCCAAAGCTCATTCTCACACATTTTCTCATGATATTTTCTTCTTTCCCTCTTGGTATTAGTTCATATTTTTTGTCTTGGCTCGCACACGTTCATCAAGAGAAGCTCACGCAATGGTTCAAGATTACAGACGAGAGGCTCACATAGATCTGGGTCTTCTGATCCTAAGTCGTGGGCACAATACTGCAATTATCAGGCCAGAGTCACGGGCAGCTCATGTTAAGGTCACAGCTAAGCTGGTATAGTTGTGGGAAGGCAGTGTTCAGGGCGCGGCTAGGGTTTCGGGCTTATTAATACCTCAGCCACGGGCACAAAGAATCCAAGTCATGGCTAAGGGAGCTTCCACCATGGGATGAGAGTGTTAAGGCCATAGTTAAGTGATTTTATAGGAAGATATAGATTGGATCACATTCAGTTGATTGCAAAGTGCCTTCATCCATTCTTCGCTCAGTTAGAGTCACTTCAGATCAGTCTTTGTCAACATCTTGGATTCATATCTAGGACTTGATAGTTGAGATCACTTGGTGATTCATAAAATCCATGCTCTTGATGTTATATATCTGTAGATCTGAAGATCTGATCTATTTGTTTCTATTGCATATATATGTATTGGGCTAATTGTACTCTCTGCTGAAAATGTTTTATGATGATATATTGAAAAAGAAAATTTGAAAGGGTTTCCCCCACAGTGGGGTTTTTCCCTAGTCTTGGACCAATCTGTTGTCTCTTATGGTTGTGATATTATCTTTTTTGTCACTACATGTATTATTATGTCCTCAGTTACAATTTATGGTTATTTACACTGCTAATATTTGGATGCATTGTTAATGAAAAAGTAATTTGGGCTAAAGTAATTGATACAACATAGAACAATATGAAAAATTAATAGCTCGTGTAGTTTTCTATCGGGGTATTTTTTGAAGTGTGGTGTTTATGATGTACCTGTGATATCCAAGGTCAATACCCCAAGTGAAAGCATATTTTTAACATATATGAATAATTTTTTATTGATTGAATGATATGAGTTTTTTGGCTCGTTTGGGCTTGACCCAGGTTCAATATTTGTTGCACATCAACAAAACCCTTGATCACTCACCCTTTCAGCAACGACCTGCAAGAATATTACAGTCTCACCTAAGGTGACTATGGGTGGTTGCAAAACCAGGTTTCTACTGCCTTGACGAACTGCCCAATGTGGAAAATCTACTGCGCTGCTATTATATTTTATCATACATAAACTAATTGTGTTGTATTAAACCCTTCACTTAATCTTCCAAATTCAAAAAAACACATTATACAACATCATAAACTACAGTTTTATAATGCTCAACTATAACAATTACTTCACAACAACTGATGTTAAGCAAATAGACAAGAACGCATAAGAACACAAAATCTCTACACAAAACTTCTTCTTTTATATTTTGATGGATATTTTAAGTACATTCAGCTCTCTGACCTGCACACACAACTATAGGTGGTTTGCGCACTAAGCTTTATACTCTTCCAAGGTCTCTGCACACTCAGCTATAGAGCCTTTCCTTCGCTACAAAAGGCATATACAAAACTAGCCCGTAACCATATAACTTACAATGATGATTTATATTGACTTATATTCTATTATCTAGTATTACATCGTTACAAAACCATGGTCCATATACCATGGGCTAAGAAAAATACAAGAAAATATAACCCAAACCCATTAGAAAAAGGGGCTTCGACCCTGTTATAGGTCAATTTGGGCATCATCCCCCAAGACCTGGTAAAACTGGACATTATCCCTGGGACCAATGAAATAGGGTCTATCATCCCCCTATATTTCAATTGTTATATTCCCTAAGAGAAGAACATTTCATTCATGACTTATATTGTGATATTTCCAAGGTTTGAAGTATATTTTATATCAACTATTGACTCACCAATGCTCATCTGCAAGGGACTAACTATGTTGCAGTGCCAAATCCTCCATGCAAGGGTGCACTGCAGTGCACTTCCTGACACTCAAGGGTACGTTGGTGACCTAGGAGTAGAATTCTCATTGTTATAGGAATCTCCACATGGCCAGTGCCTTCTAGAAGAGTCCATATGTGTTAAGCTTCAAATCCAAGTGTCCATCTAACACCTCTGAACTTGGAAACCTGTCTTGCCTATTATTAAAAACTCATTCATTGAGAAACTACCATCAGTTTCCCTATAAATTGAGCACTCATACTAGTGCTAGGAAGGAAGAATTTTGGTAAATTTATGTTGTTGGATTCTCATTTTATAAGAGAGTGAAAGTATTGATATGCTTCTGGGATAATTTTGGATGTGATGAGGCTGGAATGAAGCTGCAACAGGTTGACAAAAAATCGATCCATTGGTTGTAATCTTCCCCTTCTACTCTTTAATAAATATTGTTGTTCATTTTCCCATACATACGTCTCTATTTCTTATGCAATGCATTCTTGAATGATCTATGTATTTCAGATCTAATTGATTTGATTTGAGTAAGATAAGTAGATATCTTGTATATTGTATTTTGTGTTTTTTTCTATGTTTGTGTTTGCAAGAATCATTCTAGCGACTTGAGTTGGAATGAGAGCGATGAAAATAGCAACAGAAAGAGATGGAGAAGCGAAAGAATCACAAGTAGGCTCCTTTCCCATTATGTATATCTACTTGTTTTATAGAAAGTGGTAGTTATTCTTTCCTCTGTTGTTCTAAGTGATAGACACCACACTTAGGTAATTTGGTTTATCCGTAGATCACAATTTCATATAACAAACCCACCCTGAAGTCCCTAAGATACTGCGTAGTATATCCAAAATGTTGTGTTGTGTTGTATACTTCATGCTCCGCTCCTCAAAATGCAGAGACTTAGCCAAAATCGAAGCCAAGTTTGGTTGCGCCAAACAAATTTACAAAACAAATGAAGGCGCACCTGAAACGATGTTCAGGGCATGCAGCGGGTCTAAAAATGAGTTTTGGTAATAACTGAAATGGAGAGTTCCATGATGAAGATGATGTGTGTTGTGAAACTAGCTCCAAAAATAGAAGAAAAGAGATATCAACGCCTTAGAAATAAGCCACTTCGAGGGGGAAACCTCCAATACATTACATGAATGAAAAATTCTTGGATGATACAAATTACAAAACCTCCTTTCTATATATAGGAGTCCATGGGGTCACAATGTAATCCTAGTGGGGCCACAATGTAATCCTAGCCGACCTAACAATAACAATTTAAGGGCACAATAATAACAATATGGGGGTTATAGGGGTACAATAATAACAATAAGGGGGTTACACTAACAACAATAAGGGACTATACTAGTAATATAGGGACCTAACATGCCCCTCTCCTTCAAAAAAGGTGTTGTCCTCAACGCTTGAGTAGCTCTGGGTGCTTTCGTATAAAATTCTCATCCTCCCATGTAGAATCTTCAGTGGGTAAGTTCTTCCACTTGATGAGATACTCTGAAATTGATCGATTCCGTAGTTGTCGAGTTCTTGTTTCCGTGACCGCTTCCGGTTCCAATATGATTTTTCCTTCCTCATCAAGTTCTGGCAATATTGTTTGAACCGGAATATTTTCACCTATAACCTTCTTTAAGCATGAAACATGGAAAACTGGATGTACTCGCGAAGAAGCAGGAAGCTCCAATTTGTATGCCATAGTACCAATCTTTTGCAACACCTTGTAAGGACCATGGTACTTTGGCGATAATTTATTATCCTTCTTAGCTTGCTTGAGGGACATTTGTTTGTATGGTTGTAGCCGTAAAAATACCCAGTCTCCTACATCAAAACTTCTCTCGCTGCGATGTTGATCTGCCTGTTGTTTCATTCGATTTTGTGCCAAATTCAGGTTGTCCTTTAAGAGTTGGAGAACTTCTTATTGATGCTCGATGTGATCTTCCACTGCTTGAACCTTCGAATTTTCTCTTAAAGATGATGTGATGGATGGTCCATAAATGGGGTCCTTTTTGCTGCAGTATGGAAGGAAGTGTTATACCACCATTCAGCGAGAGGTAACCACTTGACCCATTGTGTTTGTTTATCAGATATAAAACAACGAATATATCCTTCCAAACACTTATTTACTATCTCAGTTTGACCATCGAATTGAGGATGATAAGATGAGCTATGAGCTAATTGAGTACCCAAACAAGAAAATGACTCCGTCCAAAAATTTCTAGTAAAAATGGGATCTTTGTCGCTCACAATAACCCTTGGGTTTCCATGTAGCTTTTGAATTGTGTCCATAAATGTAGTAGCAACTGTACTTGCTTTAAATGGATGAGATAATGCACAAAAGTGTGCATACTTGGTAAGTCTATCAACTACCACCATGATGACACTCTTTCCTTCGGACTTAGGTAAACCTGTGATAAAATCCATTGAAATCTCCTCCCAACGTTGACTTGAAATGGATAAAGGTTGTAGAAGTCCTGGGGTCTTAATTGTTTCCACTTTATTCTGCTGGCAAACCAAACATTCCGCCACAAACTTTCGAATATCAGATTTAAGGCCATCCCAAAAAAATTCTTTCTTCACCCTGTGGTAAGTTTTTAAAAATCCTGAGTGTCCTCCTATAGGAGAAGTGTGCAATTCCAGAAGAATCTTTTGTTTTAGTTGGGAATTCTTACAAAGATATAAGCGATCTTTGTACCATAAGGAATCATTTTTCCAACTAAATGTATCAGATGTACTAGGATCTTGCTGCAACTTTGGAATGAGTGTCCATACATCTTTGTCCTTCCATTCATCTCTTGCTTCGGTTATCCAATCTGGTTGGATAATAGAAATGGCACAAAGCAATGCTTCCACCTCTTCATTCTTTCTTGAGAGTGCATCTGCAACAACATTAAGCTTTCCTTTTTTGTAAATTATTTCAAAGTCATAACCCAACATCTTTGTGATCCATTTTTGCTGCTCTTCTGAAGATAGTCTTTGTTCCAAAAAGTGTTTAAGACTATCATGATCAGTTTTTACCTTGAAGTGTCTTCCCATTAGGTAAGTTCGCCATTTCTTTAGTGCATACAGTATTGCTAACATTTCCTTCTCATAAATAGGTTTCTGTAAATACTTTCCTTTGATTAGACGACTTTCAAAAGCAATGGGTCTTCCTTCCTGCATTAAAACTGCACCAATTCCATTTCCTGAGGCATCACATTCCACAATAAAGGTTTTTGTGAAGTCTGGCGTAGCTAAGACCAGTGCTAGGCACATTGCCTCTTTAAGATGTTGAAAGGCCTTAGTTGCTTCAGGAGTCCATGAAAATGCATCTTTCTTCAATAATGTTGTTAGAGGTGCTGCTATTCTCCCATAATTCTTAACAAACTTGCGATAATACCCTATTAACCCGATAAATCCTCGCAACTGCTTTATGGTTGTGGGGACTTTCCATTCCTTAATGGCTTTAATTTTGTTAGGGTCTACCTTAACACCCTTGTGAGATACAATATGACCCAGATATTCCACCTCTTTTACTCCAAATAAACATTTGGATGTTTTTGCATATAATTGTTTCTCCTTCAATAGTTTGAGCACGCTGTCAACATGTTGAACATGATCCTTCCAAGACCTGCTGTAGATTATTATATCATCAAAAAATACTAGCAAAAATTCTATAAGGGTTTTAAAATGGAATTCATCAACCCTTGAAATGTAGAAGGTGCATTGGTAAGGCCAAAAGGCATGACCAAAAATTCATAATGACCCTCATGAGTTCGAAATTTTGTTTTCAAAATATCTTCTATCTTCATTCTAATTTAATGATATCCTCAACGAAGATCCAACTTGGTAAAATAAATTGCTCCATGTAATTCATCCAATAATTCATCAATCACAGGAATGGGAAATTTATCTTTAATGGTGAGCTTATTGAGCTCCCTATAATCCGGACACATGTGCTATGATCCATCCTTCTTGTGTACCAATACTACAGGAGCAGAGAAAGAACTTTGACTAGGTTGAATTATACCCGCCTCTAACATTTCTGCAATCATACGTTCAATTTCGCTCTTTTGGACATAAGGATATCTATAAGGCCTGTTGTTTGGAGGAACACTTCCTGGAATCAAATGAATAGCATGATCATGATCACGAATAGGTGGGAGTCCTTTAGGATTTTTAAAAACCTTGGAATGATTGTCCAAGACTTTTTGGAGATCTGCAAAAATAGATGATTTTGATGTTGGAACTTATAGTGAGCATAATTTTGCAATTATGCCTTGTTGTTCTTTATTTAGAAGCTTTGTCATGAAATTAGAGCTTATTATATTTCCTAACTTCCCTAAAATACCCCATAATTTGACTTCCTTTCCTTCTGAAAAAAATTTCAAAAAAAGTTCTTGAAAATTAAAAGCTACCGTCCCCAAAGATTGTAACCATTGTACTCCTAGTACAACATCAACACCTCCCATAGGAATGGAAAGCATTGGACTATTCAATACATATTCCCCCATCGTTAGCTTGATATTATGGAATTTTCTAGAGAAATTTATAGTTCCTCCTTTTGAAACCATCACTTGACATTCTAGTACTGGGTATAGGAAACAATTCAATTCCTTGGCTACCTTACAATGACTAAAATTATGGGTACTACCTGAATCAATCAACACTACTACCTTTTTCTTCTTGATATGTCCTTCTATCTCGAGAGTTTGAGGAGTGGTAATTCCTGCCAATGCATTACACGATATGGTCGGACTCATTTCTTCCTCTTCTAGGGTTGGTTCATGGTGTATATCCTCTTCTTGTTCATTTTCTTCTTCATCTTCACAATTTATGTAAAATAATTTATTCTCAGCACACTTATGACCTTTAGTGTATTTTATATCACAACTGTAGCAAATCCCTTTTGCTCTCTTTTCTTCCAATTGTTTTGGTTTCAACCTTGTAGGTTTTTGAAATCTAGGAATAGCAACACTTCCCTCTTTATAGAAGTGAGTGGTAGGCTTCCTTGTCGCCATAATTTTACATTCAATTTTTCTTTCCAACTTGAATGCCTTCTCCAATGAATCACGTTCCAAAACGTGAACTTCATGTTGGATGTTATCCTTAAAAGTACCTATGAAGAGATCAATCCTGTGTTCCTCTGGAATATCAGTTACCCTTAAATTCAATTTTTGGAAGTCCTCAATGTGCTCCTCCACTAAACCCTTTTGTTTGAGATTTATCAATTGGCTAAAGAAGGTGTTGCTCTTTGTATCCTCATAATGTGATATCATTTCCTCCGTAAAAATTGACCAAGTGACAATTTTTTTACGGGAGAAAAGTCATCGATACCATACAAATGTACTTTGTTCTAAATGTAAATTTTCAATGTGTACCTTTTGTGTGTTTTTCACATTATTGAGATCAAAATATTACTCCATTTGTAGTATCCATGTTACAGGATCCTTTCCATCAAACTTTCTCATATCCATTTTTGTAATATGGTGGTTCTTCCCTCCAACATTAGAGTTTATGAAATCACGATTAGCATGTATTTTTTTCTCATCATGAGTTTCCTCTACTATCTTTTCACCATTAGGAAACATTTGTTGTATCAACTTTGTCAAACCTTCCATGTCTGCTTTTAGATCATTCTTCATGTTTTCCATTTTAGATTCCATGCTAGCTTCCATGCCATATATCTTAGCTTCCATTCCATTCTTCAAACCATCCATCTTAGATTCCACTCCTTTCTTCAAACCATCCATCTTAGTTTCCACAACTTTCTTCAAAACTTCCATGTCATTTTTTGTTGCTCTTTGCGAGAGCGAAATTTGTTGCACTTGATCTTGTAAATTTGATATGTCATGTTGTCATTCTTCGTCTTCATGAGTCATAGTAGAGCCTTATAAAGGCTTAATGGGTGTTGAATTCTTTTTAGGGGCATTTTAGAATCTAATACTGATATATATTCTACAATATTCCCTTGGAATCAATTCAACTTGATTCTTCAAACAAGACTTATGCAATTCGAGAAAAAAAAATACACATCTTTTACTTGCTTTTGAGGAGCTCTGCAATGAAATTGAATTATATCTGTGATTGTAGATCCTCAATATCTGAAATTCGGCTTTGTAGTATCCCTTTGAAGCTTCTTTCAAATGTCATAGGTCTGACCTGATTTGGATTCTTTAAGGCAAAGTTATATCCAATCTCCCACAATGACCCAATTATGGACTATTTCAGTAGAGAAAATTTGTACGACTTGCCATGTGTCACTTTTTCCTCCTATGGCTCTGAAATTGATAAAAAAGAGACTATAATCCGTGTACTTACAAACACTTTTTACAGC
The DNA here is from genome assembly GCA_034641835.2 of Pinus albicaulis. NCBI lineage: Eukaryota > Viridiplantae > Streptophyta > Pinopsida > Pinales > Pinaceae > Pinus > Pinus albicaulis. The sequence continues at coordinate 1,432,486,444 of CM076582.1, read as the reverse complement.
ATTCCAATTTGATTCTCAGAGAGAGAGTTATAAAAATTTTCCCACGATAATCTCTTTGAGATGAAATTCGAGAGCCTAAAAAATACCTAACTTCCACAGATCATATCTCCAAAAATATTTCAAACCAAGATCTGAAATTGTGCAACAATGTTCCTCAGGATTTCAGATTTTCTCTTTGAAAATTTCATCTTCTGAAACTTCATAGAAAAAAATTTATAGTGAAAATGCCGCGATGACCTGTTTAGGTTAAATTCAGGAGCCTGCAAAAAGCCCTAAATTCCATAGATCATATCTTCGAAAATATTGCAAAAAAAATCTCTGAAATTTTGCAATGCTTTTCCTCAAGATTTCAAATTCGCACTCTAAAAATTTCAACTTCTGAACCTTTGTATAAAAAACGTTATAGTTAAAATTCCACAATGACCAGTTTGGAGCAACAAAAACCCTAGAATCCAAATCTTTGATACCAAATGTTGTCAAACCAGCTCCAAAAATAGAATAAAAGAGATATCAACACCTTAGAAATAAGCCACTTCGAGAGGGAAACCTCCAAACATTACATGAATGAACAATTCTTGGATGATACAAATTACAAAACCTCCTTTCTATATATAGGAGTCCATGGGGCCACAATGTAATCCTAGTGGGACCACAATGTAATCCTAGCCAACCTAACAATAATAATTTAAGGGCACAATAATAACAATATGGGGGTTACAAGGGTACAATAATAATAATAATAAGGGGTTACACTAACAACAATAAGGGACTATACTAGTAATATAGGGACCTAACAATGTGGTACTGATCATTGTGTCTCTCACGGTTTTGAGAACAGAGGTCCTGAGCTCCTGTTATGGGTTCCATAAAATGGAAAAAAGGGAGATATATGGGGCTAAAGGGCCAAATTTCAATCCATTTTCACTACTAAGCTTAAGAGACCAGAGGCTGATTCTGGAGCATTTCTTGTCGTTGCGGTCAGCCAGAGTACCCGGGACGCGTGCAATGAGAGACAGGTAGGAGCGGGTGCCCTACTCTTTTGTTTTTAATAGTTTTAGGGTAGGTAGGTCATGCAGGGTTCCCTTATAAGCCCTTTTAGGGTTCACTGAGAGGGGTTGTGCGGGCGACTCAGAATGAGTCACTTGGTTGTCACATGAAGCCATGAGGTTCACGCGGCAACGACGCACACAATCTCCTCTTAGTTCGTATGAGTTCGACGAAGACACGCACATCAGGGGAATTTTGAGGTCTAAAATCAGCCTCCCAAGGAAATTATAATTAATAGTGGAAATATAAAATAAGATTAGATTGCATCATCAAATTTTAGAGAGAAAAAAAGACAAAAACAAAAATCAACTTGTATTTCAACTTATCTCCCTATGGGTTTACTCAAATTTCGATCGGAAACACTCATCGAATGTAGAATTTGATTCCTCATCCAAGGAGTACTCGTGTTACATACTTTCGATAGAAATTTCTAAACAAATGAGAAATACATGAAAAACATGATTGCAATCACATTTTTTCATGTATTTCTCATTTTTCGTGTAGTATGGTGGATCGAAAGTATGCAACATGGATACTCCTTGGATGATGAATTAAATTTTGCATTCAACAAGTACTCCCACTCAAAATTTGAGTAAAACCTTAGGGATATAAGTTGAAAATACGAGTTGAAAAAGTAGTTTTATTGTTTTATTATTCTTTAATATTTTTACTTTTGTACTCCAAAAATGGTGAATCATCCCCTATGGTTGACATCATCATCTTCAATCTTACTATTTCTTATAAAGTTCATTTTGGTTGTACATTTTTCTTAGGAGGCCCATTTTAGACCTCAAAATTCCTCTAATGGACCATGCATCTATAAGAAACATAGATGCGCAGACTAGTTATGGTGGTCGACGCGGTGTCTAGCCGAACATACACGTGCTACGCTCTTCCATTCATAACACAAGTGTGCAATGCACATGCATGCGTATGCCAAAGGCGCGCGTTTGGTAAAAATGATTGATTTTTCATTTTTCTAGCCTAGGGGGCCAAAATTTTATTTTTGATGTATTTCGTGGTGGGATATTTTGGAGGGAGAGAGATTGGATGACCTTGTGGATTGCAGTGGCGAAGGATCTGGTAGTGGGCTAGGCCTTGGCTTGGTAGGGGTTACTAAAGTTTCTCTAGAACCCCATCTTAAGTTCGCACGATAGGTTCCTGTGATTCTTGATCCGCTACAGGGATGATGACCGACAGGTGATGGTTGTGAGGTAAGCTAATTTTCCCATATCAACTCAAATATACATTTACTTTGTTGTTGGGTTGCTACCTTGTGGGGATTCATTACCATATCTACTACCAACTGGGCATGTGGACGTCTGTCAATCAGTGGAGTGTGAGGGCCACTGTGAGCCTAATGCTATTGAGGAGCATTGCGTCAAAGTAGCCTTTATTTTGGATCTGACAGAGAAAGTTTCTCTATCCATGATTGTACATTTGGCGAGGTCAGCTCCCCTTCACAGAGTATCAGGGATGCAAATAGCAGTCCTTCAGCAGTTACAAGCAGGCCACTTCATTGATTGGGCCCAATTTGTCTACAAGGGCATGACGTCCCAGCTCTTGAAGGTGAAGTGGGGTGCACTTCATTGTTTCTTCTACGCAAGCATCTTGTGTAGCATTATGTATGAGAGGGTGGTTATGCTCTAACCCTTTATATCAGCACCAGTTGGGCCTCCCAGGGACCTATGGATACAACAATGGGATTCAGTTATGCCATGAGTAGGTGGTGGAGCTGCAGGGCGTTACTAGAACGCCACCTTGAAGGGTAGGTTTAACACCAACCCTCAGCTGATTTTTGAGTTTACATACCATTGTGAGGAATTCTGGGGGGATCCATACATGGGTCTACCTCCTGGCGATGCATGGGGACCAGGAGGTATGTTATTTATGTTTTCCACAATTTTTTATTTTTTACATGTATATATGTATGTGTTTTATATGACGATGTTGATACCATGCTTGTTTACTTACATACGCGAGGCCTCAAGGATGGTTGTTGGCCTACTTAGTAGGCAACAACCCTAGATGCAGGGGAGTTGTAGGAGCGGCACCCATGCCCCAGAGACAACAAGATGTGAGGCCTCATCCTAGGCCTGCGAGACCGATGTCGGAGCACTGGTTATTGGTGAACCCTTGGGAAGGTGGAAGTGCAGCAACGATTGGGGACGCTGAGCGATAGCGTGAGTGTTCTGAGGCAACAAAGGCTTGATTGGCAGCAATGGAGGCCCATTTGTGTGACTACCATGATACTTGGGACAGGGTGGAGTCCCTAACTATAGGTATGTCCACTGGGGACTGCGATGATTTGGAAAAGTTGGTCGTGGAGATGGTGATGGCACACGAGTGGGCGCATCATCCAGCGTTGCGGCGCATAGATTTAGCGATGGCCACAGTTGGCCCCATTTTCACTCTTGGTATTGATATCATTCTAGGGGACCGAGAGGGATGGGCTCAACCCTAGACTTGGTTTTATGTATGTACCAGAGAAAGAACCCACTATGAGGATGTTCCCCTGTCTTTTTGATGACATATTTGTTTCCTGGCTATGAGCCAGTGGACTTATTTTTTGTATACTGGGACATACACATATTTTTTGATAGATGTGTGTGTGTGTGTGTGTGTGTGTGTGTGTGATGTATTTTTATGGCTCTCATGATGTTCACATGTTGATACTTTTATGGTGTTTTTTATGTTTTCTTTTTAATGTATATGATGGATATTGATTCTTTTATGGTCGATGGTATACATGTGATGCATTCCAGTCTAGGATTTGGCTAGCTATGTGATCAGCTATATGATTTTAATCTCTTGGTATATGTGGAAATGTGATGTGATCAAAACTTTGGGCTAATATTTGTGCATGCAGGTATTTCCTAAATAGACATGGATCACGCACTTGAAATGTTTATTTTAACTGCGATACAACCAGATGGGAATCAAGGAATAAATGTAGGTGGTGGATGCCTTGGAGGGAGTCATCGGCTAAAAGGCCTATGACGGCGTCATATTTGGCTTGATTGTTGGTGGCTGGCCCGATACAAAGTCCATTAGTGAGGCATGGTGACCGATCAGGAGATTCTATAGCCCACGCGACAGCAGCGAGGTTTTGCGACCATCGAGAGGCACCATCAGCAAATCCATAATGATATATTGGTGGATGATCCATCTGCGACACATGGTGAGAGAGTGCTTTTAGAGTAAGTCCATGATGAGTTGATCATCATAAAAAGTTTATGGTGCATACATATTTATTCTAGGGCACTGAGGATATTCTTTATGGATTAAATTTTTTTAGGTAGAGTCCATTGACGGGATATTTTAGGCATGTCCCATTGGGCTCTGATAAAATGTATTCCCCATTGAGGAGGCGATGTTTGAAAATATATGGACCCTTCCATAATGTCTCAAACTTCCCATGTCCTAAATATTTTTGGGAAACATCATAGCATAGGACTAATTCTCCCTGGGTAAATGATCGAGGAGTGATGTTGCGGTCAAAAAATGCTTTGACCCTTTTCTTATGGGTTTTGTTGTGATGGAGATATTCTCGTCAAATTTCTTCAACTAGTTCTAACTGTACCAACCTTTTCTCTAGGGGTTCAGTATTGGTGATAAATTCGATAGTCAAATAAAGGGTGGGTATTTCACGTTCAATGGGAAGCACAACCTCTACCCCATAGGCTAATTGGAAGGGTATGAACCATGTTGATGCTTTGATCGTTATGCGATACACCCATATGGTTGAGAACACCATGTGGTGCCAATTAGTTTTTTGATTGTTCACCATGCACTGCAACATTTTTTTAAGGACTTTGTTGACAAATTTTACCTGACCATTAGACTAGGGATAGTATGGTGATGCAAACTCGTGAGAAAAATCAAGGTATTGGGATAATTCTTGGAATATTTCATCTTTTAAACATTTCCCATGATTTTATACCAATTCCTTTGGGACACTGAACCATGTAATAACATGGTTGAAGAAAAACCATGCAGAGGTTTCTACGGTTTTGTTGTATGTAGGCATTGCCTCTGCCCACTTAGTAAAATAATCAATAGCCACAACTATGTATTTGTGGTTGTCGGATGATGGGGGATTGGATATCATGAAGTCTATGCCCAATTTTCAAAATGGACTCGCTACGATGACTGGGTGTAAGGAAGTTGAAGGGGCTCGCGCCTTGTGAGTGTAGCACTGGCCTTGCTCACATCTCTTGACTACTTGGATGCATTCATGAAAGAGGGTGGGCCAGAAGTAATCGACGCGTAGGAATTTTTGAGTGGTGTCCATTCCTAAGAGGTGGTGCTGCAAGCGCCATTATGACAGTCATTTGAGACTTAAAAGGCTTGGTCGTGAGTCAGTCATCTATAGAGGATGGGTTCGACGCCTGGTCAATAAAGGACATCCCCTAAAATAAGGTATTGGGGGGCCTAATGGCATATGCACCTTTGGTCATCATGAATGAGCTAAGGATTGAAATTTTGAGCTCGTAAGAAGAGTAGGATATCACCGTACCAAGGGTCATCCATTAACACTAAGAAAAGATGTTCATCTAGTAGTGCATAATTAACGGGGGATCCTTGGGTATTTTTTGGGAGATTTGTGATGAATTCATCGAGGAGGAGTGCCTTTTTTATTTTAGGGGAGCTAAATACAGATCAAATTCTTGCATTATAACTACCCATCAATCGTTTTTATGATTCATCATATGGCGAGTGAGAAAATATCGCATGGGGTTGATAGTTGCTATGACCATGGTGGTTCATAGGATGATATAGTGTCAAAGATTTTCTACTGCTTGTATTAGGGCTAAGGATGTTTTTTCTTCTAGAACTTGCTTCAGTACACACCTGGATAAGTTCTTTCTTATGTAATAAATTATGTGTTCCCTTTTGTCTGGTTCATCATGGATTAGCAACCCAGCAATGGCTACATCTGATGCAGATATATATAGGGTGTAGTCTTTATTGTGATCGGGTGGGCTCATCAAAGGAGTTGAAGAGAATGTATCTTCTAAAGCTTTGAATTATTTTGGATCATATCAATCCCATTGGAAAGAGGTGTCTTCATGAAGGAGACGCAGGAAGCCCTGTGCGTAAGTAGCGTAGTCGAAGACAAAACATCATAAGAAATTGGCCTTACCCTGTAGGATTTGTAACTTATTCAATGTTTTTGGAGGTGGTACTTATTTGATTTCCTAGACTTTGAGAGGGTCTACTCTAATACCCTAATGGGAGACGATGAATCCCAACAATATTGAGGCGTTAACGCAGAAAACACACTTGAGAGGGTTCAAGCGTAGGTTATATTGTCAACATCGTTGACATACCAAGAAGAGGTCTTCCAAATGGTAAGTACGTATCTTGGATCATACGGTAAGGTTGTCCAAATAGGTGAGGGTGAGATGAGCCAAGTCATGAAATATGTAGTTTTTTGTGGTTCATTTTCATTTACCTTTGAAATATTTTTCAAAACACCAAAAAAGCATATATGTTAGTAAATATAAAAATTTTCATGTCGAAGAAGAATTTTAATTTATATGTTGGTACATTAACATTATGTGATGATATGTGAAGGTTGGTCGAGTCGGGCTCATTCACGTGCAGAGCAGTTCAAAGGTCGGACCGAGGGGCACGTTCAGAACATTGCACATTGGTCAATGTCAGGTCGGGCTCATTCGCAAGCTCAGGATAGACTAGTGCAGCAGAACACCGGATAAGCTCAGGAGGGTTACAACGTGGAGAAGAACAGACTAATTTCCCACATGTAGAGAAATGGCGTATTTCCCTTAGAAACTTAAGAGTTTTGGAGGAGGCACAAAGGGAAAAATAGACGGTCTGGATCAAAGCACAGAACTGAAATGGACAGATGGATGGCGAAGGTCGTATCGCATATCGCATTCAATAAATTTTACAAGTTTGAAATATGGTTAAACTTGCGATATTGCGATGCAATGCGATTGCATATCGCACTTCGTAATTTTAAAGGGTTAGCGCAAAGGAATGTGTTAAAGGTTGCAATCTGCAGGTTGCGGGCAGGCCTACCTCTCTTTTCCAAGTCACCTCCCTCTCCCCGCATTTTGCACTTCGCAAGTTTAAATGTTTACCTCCACAGCTCATAAGCTGAATCCTTCGATTTGCGATTTGCGATACTCGTGGGACCCATCCGTGCCACGTCACCTCCCTCTCCCGCACTTTTCACTTTGCAAGCTTTAGATATTACCTTCCATTTCTCATAACAAATCCGTCGATTTGCGATTTGCGATTGGCCCCACCTCTGCTTGCCACGTCATCATCTGCCCATCGCACTTTGCACATTTTAACACTTACCTCCCGTCTTTCATAATAAAATCCCTAATTTGTGATTTTTAGACAGATGTGATGTGGTTTCAAAATTAAACTCCAAAGGTTTTCAAATATGGAAGTAAGGCATTTCTTGTGTTAAATCACATCGAAGGAGGAAAGGAGGATTATAACTTAAAATCGGTGAAACGCTGAAATGTGATAGAAAGCAGATGCAATGGGTTCTCCAAGGGTGAGAAAAATATATTTTAAGTCCAAGCCTTGTGGCAGTTGATGAAGAGAAGACGGAATGTTGCTGGCACACACAGAGGCATAGGCAGAGTCAGGCAGAAGAACATATAGTGGCACTTATTGTAAGCATGACAGTTGGGTCAATTCGGGCACTGAGGCATTGTTACAAAAATGTGTAGCTATCGCACCATAACTAGAAAGGACACCTCATCACTTTGGGGGGATGCATCAGCAACAATCAGATTCAGCACAAAACGAATGATATTCCCAGTTTCATTGCTTTCTTGCTATGATTCCATAAGTAATTTTAACACTTTAGGTATTCAACGTAGTTTCAAGAAGCTCGGAAATTACGAACTATTTGGATGTATTTAAGTAGATAGAAATAAACAAAAGAGGTTCCGAGTTTTGGACCTTTGGATGACTGTTAATTTGGTACTAAATTTTCTGAGAAATCGATGAAAGAAGATCAAGTTTCCTACACCTGTTGATGTTGTAAGTCTTTCTAGTTTCTCTCTATGTTTATTCCTCTTTGAATGTAGTGAAGTAATGTAGCTGCAGGTCTCTTTTTAAATCTGTAAGTAAGAGTTAAACAATCCTTAATGTGTGCTCCTTCACTCCATCTCTTATCCCTTCACAAATTCTCTTTGAAACATAAAAGTAATAGATTCTATGTTTACAACATATTATTTCAATTTTCCTCTCTCTCCGTGAATTTCCTCTGAATTTGAAGTGATAGATTATGTTTCTCAGCATATCATTTTGAGTTTCCCTTACAGTTCTTCTTTTCATTTCATTCAAATATCAGCAGTTTATGGCATTGTGAAGGCTTTCATTATATCAGATTATTGAGGGTATTAAGTAATTAAATTCCTAAGGCGTTAAACAGAGTCCATTTGATATTATAATTTTGACATACATTTATAAAATGTCTTAAGCATTGATTCCTTACCACAGTCAAGGGATTGTTTCTTGAGATACAACATTTTATGGTGCTGTTTCTGGGGACGAAGAAACGAAGTTTATTTTCCCTGGGTTTTTCTCATTATTTCCTCGGGTTTTTCAGTGAGGATGAAATATTTGGTTGTGTTTGTTATTTTCAAAATTTTGGCTTTCAAAAGGCCTCACACGAGGTCAGATAACTCATAGCAGATAGTCCCTGCATTTCCAGATCTAGAAATATTGGTTTGTAAAAGGGCTCATAAATCTGAAACTCCTTCAACACCTGATCCCCATTGTCTACTCCTGACAGTAGTTCTATTAAACCTTTGTTTGAATATATATATAAAATACTTCCTTCCCTGGAACAAGATTTGCCTTGAAGCACCACTTTATTTTCAAGAACCTAAGGTCGAAGAAAACTCCTTCAAGTTTGTTTCTTTTACTTTTACTCAAGCTCAACAAACTCTAGATCATGGTCCCTCTGCTATTGTCCATCAACCTATCCCCATATCATTTTTTCCTCCACCTTTGTTCATTTTCACAGCAGGTCCGTCGTCTGCATCTAACCAAGGAATAGTCAATTAAGGTGTAAACATGGCAGCACCAGCCTTTTTTTTGAACATATATGCTCCACTTAACCTTCCTCAACCAATGAATGCAATGCCTCAAGAGTATCTTAAATTACTCCCACGTTTTACTAGAGAAGATGAAATAACTGCAGAACAAAACTTTCTTCTTTTTTGTAATTTTAATGAAAATCTGAATATAGAACATCTTGATGTTGTAATGAGGATCTTTATTCAATCTCTGGATGGAGAGGCTAGGAAGTGGTTTAATGGATTGTCAGATAATTTAATTAATACATGGGAATAACTAGAAAATCGATTCACTAAGAGATGGGGTGAAAAAGGGGATCATGGATATTCACTGACGGAATTCAATGCAATCAAAAGAAAATTAGATGAAAATATATCAGATTTTATCAAAAGATTCAATAAGTTGTATAACAGTTTTCCTGTAGAAATGAAGCCCCCCCCATTTGGAGCAAAGGTGTTTTTTTCTGGGGCTTTTGAAGCCGATTTTAGTTTCACACTTAGAGAAAGGAGATCCACTACTCTAGAGCATATACAAACATATGCTTTAGATATTGAAGTTAATATGACTACAGCTGGAAAGGAGAAAGGGAAACAGCCAGTCCAAGAGAAGGGGAAGGAAAAAGAAGAATCATCAGAAGATCTAAGAATTGAAGATATGAAAAAGGTGATAAAAAATCTGACAAATAAGCTAGCTAAGATGGAATTGGAAAATAAAAAATCCCAAAGACAAGTACAACACACTGAGGGGGGTTTAACCCTCAATTCAGAAGACATCCCCTGCAAATATTGCAGAGGGAAAGAAGAGATCAAGACCATGTTCAAGCACCATTGTATATAGAAGCAACACCGAGAGAGCCAGCAGAAGATGACCAAAGGGAGGCTGAGGATCAGATATCTTCTATGTATACAATAGAAGAGGATGAAGAGGAAGATTATGAGGGAGAATAAGTTGAAGCTTAAGTATCTTTTAATCAATATGAAATGGATGAATACTGTAGGAAATTCACAGATTTCATGCAAGTTGAGTTACATAAAAAGTATGATTTAAGGTCTATAAAGAGATCTAGAGTGCAAGATAATGAAGGGGAACAACAAGGTTCCATTCCTCCTCCAATGGCGACTCCACAACAAAAGGACCCTGCGAAACAAGTCAGTAATGGGAAACAACCTGTAAATTCACTTAATAGAACAAATGTGCAGCAGGGTGAATCTTCCCAGAACAAATTAGTTGACACTAATATTTTGGAAAGAGTTTTTCCTATACCCGAACAAGCGACAAATTCTAGAAAGAGTGAAGAAGAAGCTGAAAATAACGTTAAGAAAACTCATGCTTTCAGTTTGGTAAAAGAGTTGCAGAAGTTTGAAATTCAGGTACCTCTTCTAGAATTAGCTAAAATACCAGCTTACAAGAAAGAAATTTCAGAATTTATTAATCTCACACAGGTGGAATATATAAGTGGCACGGTGAACTTACAAGAAGAAAAGCTAGTGGTCACCTTTGTTCCTCATGTAGAAGAAGTAGATCCTTTTGTTCCACCCTTCTATATTTATCTATTTCTTCATGATTTTACTCTACATAATTGCATGTTGGACTCAGGAGCGTCCCATAATCTCATGCCATTGTCTGTTATGAAGGAACTTAAATTGCAGATTACCAAACCTTATAGGGATTTGTATTCAATTGATTCCAAAAGGGTGAAATGTGTTGGGTTAATTAAATATGTAGCATTTTCTTTGGCACAAATCCCAGCGAAGAGTATAGTCATGGATGTAGTGGTTGCTGACATCCCAGCCAAGTTTGGAATGCACCTGTCAAGATCTTGGGGAGAAAAGTTGGGAGGTGTTCTAAAATTATATTTCACTTGTGATATAATTCCGATTTTTAATCGAGAAGAAAGGAGATTATACAGGGAAACAAGGTTTGTGAAGACCACCTCCAAGAAAGATGCAAGAAATTCCTCCATTTATAGTAAAGAAATAGAAGATATTTCTTGTTTCATGTTGCATGAAGATGCAAAATTTGCTAAAGACATAGGGAAGAAACTCTCTTCAGTAGTTTTAAATAATGAGCTACACTCAAGGAAGATTTGGAAGTGCTACTTTGATGGTGCCTACTCCAAGGAAGGCACAGGTGCTGGATTCTTGACAATATCACCAGAAGGTAACCTCATGCCTTTCTCTTTTAAACTAGAATTTGATTCAAAAAACAATGTGGATGAGTATGAGGCCTTAATATCAAGCCTTCAAGTTTCTAAACGATTTCAATGTATTTCAATTTTTGGTGACTCTGAATTGATAATAAGGCAGATTAAAAATCATTGTCAAACCAAGCATCCGAAATTAAGATCATATAGGAATGAAGTTTGGGATCTGTTAGAAAAATATTTTGAAGGCTTCAATCTTCAGTATATTCCGAGGGAGGAGAATAGATTGCCCAATTCTTTAGCAGTTGCAGCTAGCACCTTCAAACCTCCAATAAATCCAAGGCTAAGGTATGAAATTGAAATTAGAAATAGACCTTCTATCCCTGACAATGTGAAACATTGGCAGGTGTTTGAAGATGATGAATAGATAAATAAGTTCCTAACAATGACTAGAAATTTTGAAGATGCTGAGATAGACCGAGAGGAAGAACAAACAGAGCAGAAAGCATAAATAAGAAACCTTAAGCAGTCAGTAGGTGAACAAAATATTATCCAATTAAAAGATAATGTGCTCCCCAAAGGGTTGGTTCCCCTAGAAATATTATTTGATTTTAATGATGTTTTTGATTCAAATAAAACACATCAAGAAGAAGAGATGGAAGATTTTAATTTGGGAACTCAGCAGGAACCAAAAATAGTGAAATTGTTCAAATGTGTTCCCAAAAACTACAAAGAAAGATACATTGATATTTTTAAGAAATGTATGGATGTGTTTTCCTGGTCATATGAAGACCTGAAAAAATATGACAAAAGCATAATTCAACATAAGATCCCGTTGAAAGAAGGAATCAAACCACACAGATAAAAGCTCAAACAAATCAATCCATTGTTTCTAGCTCCAATCGAAAAAGAAGTGAAGAAATTGTTGCAGGCAAAAATTATAGTCCCTCTCAGATATTCAAACTGGGTTTCTAATCTGGTTCCTATAAGAAAATAGAATGGAGAGACAAGATTGTGTGTAGACTTCAGTAATTTGAATAGATCATCTCTAAAATATAATTATCCTTTGTTGAAAATGGATTATGTCTTACAAAAGGTGACGGGATCTTACAGGTTGTCTATGGTTTATGGATTTCTGGGTATAATCAGGTAGCAGTAGAAAAATAAGATCAGAAGAATATTACTTTCACGACACCCTGGGGCACCTTCATGTATGCAAGGATGTCATTTGGCCTGACGAACGTAGATGCAACATTTCCTAGGGCCATGGACATAGCCTTCGTTGGTGACAGGTTTGTAGCTATATATATGGATGATGTAACCATTTTCTGAGGGTCAAATGATGAAAAAATGGAGCATTTACAAAAAAAATTTCAAAAGTGAAAAAATTTTGGTATGTCATTAAATCCCAAGAAACTGTTATTTTCCTTAGAAGAAGGCAAATTATTGGGTCACATAGTTTCTAAACAAGGAGTAAGGTTTGACCCAACAAGGGTGGAAGCCATTCAGACGATTCCTTTACCCATAAGCAAGAAAGATATACAAATATTCCTGGGATAAATAAACTTTCTGAGGAGATTTATGCCCGATTATGTTGAGATTGTGAGAAGTATAATAGGTATGTTGAAGAAAAATGCAGAAGTGAAATGGGATAAGGGAGCAAGAGAAGAATTTGCTAGAATAAAGGAAGCATTGTAGGAAGCTCCAATTCTGATTAGTCCAGACTATCAAAATTTCTTCAGGTATTCTCATTTACATCCCCCACTACTATTGTTGTTGTGTTGTTGTATAAAAATGAAGATAGTAAGGAGAAGCAAGTTGCATTTTTCAGTAAATTGCTCAAAGATGCTGAGCTCAAATACAAAATTCTGGAGAAACAAGTATATGCTTTGGTCAAAGCACTGAAACCCTTCAGGACTTATGTGTTACAGTCCCAAATAACAACTTATGTTCCTTATACTGTTGTGAAAGACATGCTGGTCCAAAGTGATGTTGAAGGAAAAAGGGGGAAGTGGATAGAAAAAATCCAAGAGTATGATTTGGAAATGAAACCCACCAAGTTGTTCAAGGGACAGGGGTTAGTGAAGTTGTTGACAGAGACAAATTTTCAAGCCTTGGGAATTAATTTTTTGGCACCAGTGGATGGACCTATTAATGAAGAAGTTCAAAGCAAGTCCAAAATAGGTATTCAACACAAATTTTTGTGCTCTGATTAGTATAAAGATATTGTGCATTACCTGTGTTTATTTTCTTGTCCAACTTCACTAAATGGAGAAAAATACAAATCTCTCAAGCTCAAATCTCAGCCATATGCTATAGTGGAAGCAAAGCTATACTGAAAAGATCTTGTTGGTATTTTATTTTTATGTTTGACCGAAGGAGAATCTATTGAAGTCACCAAAGAATATCATGAAATTATGTGTGGAGGTCATTATAGCTGGAAGGTCACTGCTCACAAAATTCTCAAGTTAGGATTTTATTGGGCAACCTTGTTTGCATTTGTTTATAGAATGGTCAGAAGTTGTCAGAAGTGTCAGTTGTTTGTTGAAAAGAGAAAAATTGCTCCATCACCTCTCATCCTAGTATTTATTGAAGAACCTTTCAGGTAGTGGGGATTGGATTTTATTGGAGAGATCAATCCACCATCAAGTGGACAGTTCAAGTGAATTCTAACTGCTACTTATTACTTTACAAAATGGGTTGAAGCAATACCCACTAAGAAGGCGAATGACCAAGTAGTGACGAAGTTTCTGGAGGAAAACATTTTTAGCAGATTTGGATGTCCAGTCAATATTGTGACTGATAATGCTCAGGTATTCAACTCTGATCGTTTTATTAATTTTTTTCAAACATATGATGTAATTTTATCACATTCCACAGCATATCATCCCTAAAGAAATGGATTGGCAGAGTCTTCAAATAAGACATTGTTAAGAATCTTAAAGAAGAAAATCACCGAGAATCATAAGGATTGGGATATGAAGTTGAATTTTTCCCTCAAGGCAGTTCGAGTCACTACTAGGAGATCTACTAGAAAGTCTCCCTATGAACTGGTTTATGGAGCTCAAGCACTATTTCCTACTCAGTTGGCCAAACTAGTGATTTATTTCCTCCAAGAAGCTCGGGAAGAACCTAATGCTCTGGTAAGATTGAACAAAATAATTGAATCAAGTGAAAACAGGAACAAAGTTAGTGATAAATTGATTACTTATCAGGAAAATATGAAGTCTATATTTGACAGAAAGGAAAAAGAAGTTCTCTTTCAAGCAGGATATTTGGTACTGAGATGGGACACCAAACAAGAAGAAAAGGGGAAGCATGGTAAATTTGACCATCTCTGTATTGGTCCATACAGAATCTCTGAGGTAAGGTCAAATAACACATTCATTTTGGAATATCTAGATGGGGAGTCAGTACAGCTGCATGTGAATGGGCAGTACCTGAAGCATTATTTCCCACATTAAAAGTCAGCATTCCACCATTGTAAATACTCGATTGCTCATTGTTCATATGTCACCAAGAAATATTTGACTTCATTCCCATTGGATAAGACACTATTATTTGGTTCTTAGCGATTTTGTGAAAAAAACACTATCCCTAGGTGGAGCCAGATGTTGTGGCTCATTTGCATTTACCTTTGAAATATTTTTCAAAACACCAAAAAAGCATATATGTTAGAAAATGTAAAATTTTGTATGTCGAAGAAGAATTTTGATTTATATGTTGGTACATTAACATTACATGATGAGATGTGAAGGTGGGTCGAGTTGGGCTCATTCACGTGCAAAACATTTCAAAGGCCGGACTAAGGGACATATTCAGAACATTTCACACTGGTCAGGGTCGGGTTGGGCTCATTCGCAAGCTTAGGAGAGACTAGCGTGGCCGAACACCAGATAATATTAAGAGGGTTACACCGTGGAGAAGAACAGACTAATTTCCTGCACGCAGAGAAATGGCGTATTTCCCTTAGAAACTTAAGACTTTTAGAGGAGGCACAAAGGGAAAAACAGACGGTCTGGATCAAAGTGTGGAACTGAAATGGAAAGATGGACGGCGGAGATCGTATCGCATATCGCATTCAGTGAAGGTTACAAGTTTGAAATATGGTTAAACTTGCGATATTGCGATGCGATGCGACCGCATATCGCACTTCGCAAGTTTAAAGGGTTAGCGCTGAGGAATGTGTTAAAGGTTGTGATTTGTGGGCTACGGGTAGGCCCGCCTCTCTTTTCCACGTCACCTCCCTCTCCCTGCATTTCGCACTTCGCAAGTTTAAATGTTTACCTCCATCGCTCCTAAACTAAATCTGTTGATTTGCGATTTGCGATATCCGTGGGACCCATCCATGCCACGTCAACTCCCTCTCCCCACACTTCACACATCACAAGTTTTAGAACTTACCTTCCATTTCTCATAACAAATCCACCGATTTACGATTTGCAATTGGCCCCACCTCTACTTGCCATGTCACCGTCCACTTTGTCAAACTTCGCACAGTTTAGCAATTACCTCCCATCTTTCATAATAAAATCCTCAATTTTGCGATTTTTGGGAAGGTGCGATGTGGGTTTGAAAGTAAACTCCAAAGGTTTTCAAATCTGGAAGTAAGGAATTTCTTGTGTTAAATCGCATCAGAGGTGGAAAGGAGGATTTTAACGTAGAATTGGTGAAACATTGAAATGCGATAGAAAGTGGATGTGATGCATTCTCCAAGGGTGAGCATAAAATAGTTTAAGTCGAAGCCTTGCAGAGGTTGACGAAGAGAAGACGTAACGATGTTGGCACACATAGAGGCATACCCAGAGTCATGCAGAACAACATATAGTGGCACTTATTGTAACCACGACAACTGGGTCAAGTCGGGCACTGAGGCATTGTTACAGAACTGTGCAGCTATCGCATCATAACCAGAAAGGACACCTCAGCACTTCAGGGGGACGCATCAGCAACAATCATATTCAGCACAAAACGAATGATATTCCCAGTTTCAATTTGTTTTCTTGGTATGATTTCATAACTAATTTTAACAGTTTAGGTAGTCGAAGTATTTTCAAGAAGCTCAACAGTTACGAACTATTTGGATGTATTTAAGTAGATATAAATAAACAAAAGAGGTTCTGAGTTTTGGACCTCTGGATGAATTTTAATTTGGTACTGAATTTTCTGAGAAATTAATGAAAGAAGATCAAGTTTCCTACACCTGTTGATGTTGATATGTCTTTCCAGTTTCGCTCTGTGTTTATTCCTCTTTGAATGTAGTGAAGTAATGTATTTGTGGGTCTCTTTTTACATCTGTAAGTAAGAGTTAAACAATCCTTAATGTGCGCTCCTTCACTCCATCTCTTCTCCCTTCAGAAATTCTCTCTGAAACTTAAAAGTAATAGATTATGTGTTTACATCATATTATTTTGAGTTTCCTCTCTCTTCACAAACTCCTGATGAAACTTTAAAGTAATAGATTATGTTTTTACAACATATTATTTCGATTTTCCTCTCTATCCATGAATTTCCTCTGAAATTTAAAGTGATAGATTATGTTTCTCGGCATATCATTTTGAGTTTCCCTTATAGTTCTTTTCATTTCATTCAAATATCAGCAGTTTATGGCATTGTGAAGGCTTTGATTATATCATATTATTGAGGGTATTAAGTAATTAAATTCTTAAGGTGTTAAAGAGAGGTCATTTGATATTATAATTTTGACATACATATATAAAATGTCTTAAGCACTAATTCCTTACCACAACCAAGCGATTTTTTCTTGAGATACAACATATTCCATGGCCCGCTAGAAGGTGGAGCTACCGTTTTTAAGCCCAAATGGCATAACTTGGTATGTGAAGGTACCCCAAGGGGTGGTAAATGTGGTTTTGTATTGGTCCGTGTGGCAAATATGGATCTAATTGTACCCAAAGAATACATTCATAAAGGATAGGGTCTTGTGACCAACACAAGCATCTATGACTTGGTTGATAAAAGGTGTGGCATAATTGTCTTTTGGAAAAGCTTTTTTCAGATCTTGGAAATCGGTACAAACGTGAATGGTGCGCTATTTTTTCATGACGAGTACAAGGTTAGAAACCCAAGACTTTTAATAGATCGGATAGATAAATCCAACTTTGTGGAGTTTTTATATTTCTTGTTTGATTGCTTATGCCTTATAGGGGTGTAATTGACGTTGTTTCTTCCAGACAGGATGGGCATCGGGCCATGTGTCACTATGGTGTTCCACAATGGTAGGACAAATGCCTGACATATCAGAGTAATCCCATGCAAATATATCCCTATATTCTTGCAATACAGAGGTGTAAGATTCTATTTCTTCTGGAGAGCATGTTGCCCACATGGATATTTCTTCAAACTTGCTAGGTTTTTTTCGAAATATTCACCTTAATGGTAGGTGAAATATTTGACACGTTTCCTTCCTCAAACGCATCGCGCACGGGGATAGAATTTTTGAACCAATATAATTTCCCTAATGGTAGGAAATATTTATATTATATGGTGTAAATATCATGGGTTGGTGTGCTGCTAGGCACAAACACTTTTTGGGTAGAAAAATTGAACAATGGTGCCTGGCATCCCATGGACATTCAAGTTCCGTCATGGTCTCCAGAATATCTTCATCTAAGTGAAAAATATTATCTAAAGTTGAATTGGTTTGTGTGAGGTTGTGAGGAGGGAGTTCGGGCCTAGTAGTGTTGGTTGACAAGAAAGAATATCATTCGATGATTAATGTTGTAGAACCAAGTGAATTTGACAAAGCGCAGATAAGATAGGTCTGCACCATCAGTGGCATAACTACTAGTAAAGTACTCTGACACCAAAAAATAATGAGCAGACAGCACGAATCATGGCTCCCACAGATGATGAGATGAATCGTATGTGATGTTGTGTGTCGTCAACATTAGTTGGTGGAAGAATTTCCATAATGGTTGGTTTATACTGAGTGAGGGGGGGTTATTTCAACCTTGTTGGCGTAAAAGGGGAAAATATATCCTCTCCAATAGGAAATTGGCACTAAATCCTAAGATGCTAAAATGTTTGTAACATAGGGCATGATTTGATCTAGATTTATGCAGGAATGCAACAGAATACACATATAACCATAAATAAAAATATGCAGTGAAAATAACACTTCATTTCATTAATATCAAAGAACTAAAATTTGCTTACAGGCAGAATGGAAATAAACTAGCTAGGGCGCTCGTAGCTTATCTCTGAGAAGAGATGTGGCAGCTACAGGCCTTTGAAATGTGTTACAATGAGGCTTGAGGGCCTATTTATTATTTAAAAATAATGGGAAACACTAAACATCCAAAACCCTAACCCTAGGAGATGAAGTGCCAAAACTATGAGCCCTGTTTGGGTAAATTGGTGTTTCAACTTCCCGGGGATGTAACTTTGGCATGCGATCTCTGTTTGACGCGTACCATAATTCGTTATAAATATCTATCTAAGTACTATGACCTTTGATGTGAGCAACATCAATCCATGGACCCATGTTACTCCCATTTTTTCCAAAAAACGTCCTTTAAGGCCTCAAAATGGCTCTGGAAGTTTAGGACCCGAAAAACTATTAAAAATAGTAAGTTGTGCCGAAACTAAAAAACTAAAAGAGACAATGGTGGGGCCCCAAGTGGAATAGGTGGGTGGCCACCAATATCCACCTGGATCATTCCTCCCCCCTAAGGAAGAAATAGTCCCCATTTTTTTGAGTTCCTCCATGAGATGAGGAAACTTCTACTGAACTTGGTCCCTGGTGAACCACTTGCCTTGGTGCAGGAGTTGGCCAGCTTTGACAACCCGATACAGTTGGATCTTCTGTTGGCGAGTGTTCTTGATTTGCATGCCCATGATTCAATTTTTGGTGGCCTTTTCCATCCATTTTGGGTATAACTCTATTGGTGTGAGTTGTTCTGCAATGTCATAGGTGTCCAGTATATGTGGGAAGTAGGGACGAAGGCAGTCCACATTGAATATTGGGTGAAAACCAAGGAATGGTCTAATATTGAGCTCGAAGGCATTATTCCCTATAACCTTGGCGATGGTGTGCAGCCCATATCGGAGCGAGTGAAGCTTGTGGTGGGGTCCAGTAAGGTTCTCCTTCTACAAATGTAGCCACACCTTGTCGCCCACCTGGAATTTGTGTGGCACCCGATGTTGATAATGTCGTTGCTTGTACTTAACATTGGCTCTATCCAATATTTCATGAACCTATTGGTGGATGTGTTGAATGCACTCGATGAAGTTGTTTTCTTTGTTAGCTTGAGACTGGATAAGAGCCGAATTGGCCTGAGTAGCTGTTAAATAGTAATTTATCACTGTCCCTGCAATCTCCATCTCGCACATTGGAGGGTTATTTTTGTGACCAATAAGTAGTGTCATGCTTTGCAAATACCATCATTGCATCCCTTGCCATGAGGAAAATAATCCTTCTGTTGACCATTTCCTGAGAAGACCATTAAAAACACCTATTTTTGCCTTAGCACTGGTAGCCCGTTATGCCCTCACACCAATGAGGAAAATTAACACTGATCCCACACCAGCTGGCGCTCTATCTCAATGAGTTTCCCGCACCAATCTATTTATGGAAAGTTTTTTAAAAATAGAAGCGAAGTTCCGATCACAACAACTTCGTGGATGAGTCATAAGGAGTGGTTCAACTGAATAACCACGACCTTCCTCCCTTGGCCTCTTGTTTCCACCTTATGGGGAAACCTCCAAAGGGATAAGGCCTCCCTTCCACTATTGTAGGGATCCCAAACTCCTCCTCTCCTCTATAAATATAGCCATCTTCCATTGATGTGCTAGTTGAACTTATTCTAGTTGAACAGATAGCTGAAAAGTTAGCATAGAGAAGAAGCAAGCATAGCTTCGGGAGAATAGTGCAGAGTGTGATTGTTTGTGTGTGTTGAGAACATAGTGATACCTTGGACCTTTGTTCATGAGGGTGTGACGAACGTGCTTAGATACAGGCTTGCCGAAGGAGAGCCTCAACATTAAGGCTTGGTTGTAAACTCCCCTTGTCTTTATCATAATAAAATGCATCTGATGTTTATCTTCCATTCTTGTTCACATCTATAACGAGATTTCTAGCATTCCTTGATCAGTTAGATAGGTTGTAATTGTTTTATGTTTTTCATGGTTTTATGATTTTTGTGTTTTCTTGACTGTCTATACAGGTAATCAAACGTTGATAGCAGCGTGTATCGAGCTGGGGGAGAGCGACAGATCAAGAAGCTTCGACGGAAGACGAAAACATAGCATCAGAACGAGGTAGGTCATATTCCTTGCTCTGAATTTCATTTACAATCTAGGAAGGTAGATGTTAGTATGTTCCCGTAGTTGCTAGACCCACCCTAGGGCTAGAGGGATCGCCTTTGTCCGCAGAGGGGATTTACCTGGACAACAGTAGCCACAGATGGCATGGCTACATCAATGGGACATAGTGGTTGGAATCCCAAGCCCACCTGAAAGGGTTTGTGGTCAGTTGAGCTGTGGAGAGCCTGATTATAACTATTTTGTACATAGTGGGGGCTCTCATCCCATGTGTGTGGATGCTTTGAATTGTACATGTGCAGAATGTGCACAATCATCTTGTTGACGACCTCTGTCTGGCCATTAGTTTGGGGATGGAAAGTTGTGGACTTGGTGAGCTTGGTGTCCAGTATTTACCAGAGGCTAGACCAAAATGTGTTGAGGAACCTGTTGTCCTGATCTGGGATGATAGACTATGGGATCCCAAAGTGCACCCATGTTCATTCAAAGAATAGTTTAGCAGTGGCTTCTGCTCTGATATTCTTCTTGCAGGCTGCCATAATGGCCATCTTCGAGAATATGTCGATGACCACGAAAACATAGTAATTTCCATGCTTAGTAGAAGGAAGGCCCGACATGTAATCCATGGAGATGGATTCCCAAGGTCGACTAGAGGTAGGTAGTGGATTATATAGTCCTTGCTTCTTGATGGTCGGTTTGGCAATGGCGCAAGCAGTGCATGATCTAATGTACTTCCCGAAATCATGTCGAAGGTTCGGCTAGTAGAAATACTTCTACAGTACTGCCACTATTTTCTTGACCTAGAAATGCCCAGTGACTCGACTGTAGTGTGTTTCCCATATCATCTTGGCATGCTCACTTGATGAAACACAAAGGTGTCCCAGGTGACATAACAATGCATCTTGGAGGTGAAATTTTGGAACTTGTGTACCCCCCAAGAGTGCCTTGTATGTGTGGTTGAATTATGCTTTGCTCGTGTAGAGAAGTGGCCAATCAGAAGTCTCATGCCCACAAGATTTGAGAATGGTGGTTAGCGCCATGTTTGGTGGTCGCCTGAGGCAGTCTGCAACATTATTGGTGCTACCCTTCTTGTACTTAATGTTCAAATGAAACTATTGCAGATATTTGGACCACTTCTGATGGAAATATTTCGGCAACTTCCCTTGTTTCTGTATGAACTACAGGGGTCAGTGGTCTGTGTGGATGCTTGTTTCCTTCCCAAAAATGTAATGCTTCCATTTTCGACAAGCCTGCACAATGGAATACATTTCTTTGTCATAAGTGGGATACTTGCATACTATGTCGGACAATGTCTCATGGTGATATGCCACTGGATGCCCTTGTTGAGTAAGAACAACCCCAATATCATAGTCAGAGGCATCTTTTGTGATCTCAAATGGTTGTTGAAAGTCTAGTAATGTGAGCACTAGGGAAGAACATAGACGATGTTTCAATTCTACGAACGCCTTCTATTGAGATTCTGACCAAAATAATTTTTCCTTTGCTCCTCCCTTGGTGACTTGACTCAATGGCCAAGTGATATGAGAGAATCCCAACACAAACCTATAGTAGAAATTAGCAAGACCCAGAAAGTTGTGAAGCTATGTTAGAGTGGTTGGGGCTGGCCAATCCTGAATGACTTGGATCTCGATTGGATCTACATTCACTCCCCTTTCATCAATAATGTATCCTAGATATTGAACTTAGGTCATGCCAAAAGTGCACTTCTCCAAATTGGCACACAACTTGTGTTGTTGCAGTGTTTGGAGCACTTGTCAGATGTGGTGGAGTTGCTCTTCCCAAGTCTGGTTGAACATCAGAATTTCATCCAAGTACACCACTACAAATGAGTTGGTGAATGGTCGCAAGATGTCATCCATCAACCTCATGAAGGTTGTGGGAGCATTCTTCAACCCAAAAGGCATGACCAACCATTCGAAAAGGCCCTCCTTAGCTTTGAAGGTAGTCTTCCACACATAGGAGGGTTTGATTAGTACCTGGTGATACCCAGACTTCAAGTCAATCTTGCTGAAATATTTCGCCCCTTTGAGTTGGTCCAGAAGGTCATCAATCCATGGGATCGGGTACCTATTCCAGATAGTGATCTTGTTCAGTGCCTAATAGTCAATATAGAGTCTTCAAGTCCCATCCTTCTTTTGTACCAACACGATCGGGCTCCCACAGGGAAATGAACTCGGCCAGATGTGACCTTTCTGCAGCAAATCCTGAATCTACCTCTTGATTTCATCGTTCTCCATAATAGAGCGTCGATAGATCGGTCCATTGGGTAGTGACCCACCTGGGGTCAGATCAATGGGGTGCTTGACCTGGAAGTGTAGAGGCACCCCTTTGGGTGATGTGAAGATGTCCCCGTTCTCCTCCACAACCTTTTCCATTTGTTTTTGTTGTGCAGAGGAGCCCTGTTTAGGGGTCATGGCCACAGCCTTCTTCTTGCCCTGGGGGTGAATCATCAGGAAAACAAATTTCTTGGTTTTGGAAATGAGCTTACTGCATTGTTTTGCAATAACCAAAGAGATAGCGGTAGGTGGTGGTACCTCTCGTATCCTGTACAGATTATTTCCCAAAGTAACAATAACATCGCATGGTTGAGACTCATACACAGCATGTTGATTCCACAAGTATGTTTGGCCTAATAATACATCACAAAAATCAAGAGGAGCAATGTCACATAATACCTCATCCGTGAAGGGTTTAATGATGTATGGAAGGTGGCATTGTTGGCTGACGCGAAGATCCCATCCTTGGTGAAGCCACCCGATGGTGTATGGTTGTGGGTGTGTTGTGGTCGGCAAGCCCAACCGCTTCACGGAATTTGTTGAAATGAGGCTCTTTTGGCTCCCATTATCAACAATGAACTGTAGTGGGGAACCTTTACCCACATCTAGGAGTGGGAGAGATGCTCCTCCTCCTCTGGATATTTCAGTTCCTCCTTTTGGATCTTCACAGTGGAAACAGTGGCGTTGGGCTCTACATCAATAATCTGTTTCCCTTTGTCATTCCCCTTGTTAGGTTCTGATTCAGAGTTAGAGCATGCATCTAATTCAGAAACCCTCATCCCGACCATCAGCGACTACTTGGCCCGACACTCACTTGTGTTGTGAGTGGAGCTCTTATGGAACTCACACCACTTTCCTATGTCCTTTGGCTTCGCGGTGTTTTTCTTTGCTTGCAGCTTTGGTAGGTTGTCTTGGGCCACCATGTCTTGGCTTTTTCCTTTGTTTTGCGGTTTGGGGTCACCTTTCCCTTACTTTTGATTCGCAGATCCAAAGTCTCGCTTCTTCTGTTTGAATTTATGCTCAATCTTGGCAACATACCGGTATGTCGTACCAAGCGAGGAGATGTCAAGGAACTCCATTTCCTCTTGAATGTATCTGTGTAGACAACTGCGATACTTTAGCACCAAATGTTTTTTTGAATCTTTGATACCCAACTGTGTGCACAGGGTATGGAACAGACTCGTCAGGTCATGCACATTTTGATCCCTTTGTTGTTGCAGTGTGGTCCATTGTATGTACTTGTCCTCATAGCTCCCTATATGAAGTATTATTCTTTGATGCCATCTCAGAAATAATTCCAAGTGGGTACGGCTAAGAAAATAGAGTGTTTTTTCTTGTCCTTTTTCTCACAATAGGTTTCCCACCAGTCCTTGACATGGGGGGTAGCTTTGAGGAGTGCAAAAATAATCTTCTCCTGGTCGGAAAATTCATGAACCGAGAAATATCCTTCTAATAGATTCAACCATCTATCTACAGCACCTACATCTATTTGACCCTAAAATATGGAAATTTCAAATTTTACTTGTACCTTAAAGGGATTCGCGCCTCCAGAGTGGCTGCTGGATGCAGATGCGCTGTCGGTGGACAGTTGTTGAAGGACCTAGGCAAAGTTATCCATCATCGCATTCCTTTTTTTTTGGAGGGCCTCCTCGAGAAATATTTTGATAGGATCTCCTGCTACCTCATCTTTATTTTTTTCCCCCATGGGCGGCCTTCAGGGTTTGTGAGGCTGATCTTGCAAAGGTTAAACCATATCGAGCCCTAACTCCTTATACCTCGACCTCATTAGGGACATGCAAAGAAGGATCGAGAAAAAGCAGACGGCTCTGATACCACTGATCCAGATTTATGCAGGAACACAAAAAAATACATATATAACCATAAATACAAATATGCGGTGGAAATAACACTTCATTTCATTAATATCAAAGAACTGAAATTTGCTTACAGACATAATGGAAATAAACTAGCTAGGGCGCTCGTAGCTTATCTCTGAGAAGAGATGCGGCGGCTACAGTCCTCTGAACTATGTTATAATGAAGCTAGAGGGCCTATTTATTATTTAGAAACAATGTAAAACCCTAAACATCCAAAACCCTAACCCTAGGAGATGAAGCGCCAAAACTATGGGCCCTATTTGGGTAAATTGGTGTTTCAAATTCCCAGGGATGTAACTTTGGCATACGATCTTCATTTGACGCGTACCATACATCGTTAGAAAGATCTATCCCAGGAATACAACTTTTTATTTGATTAACATAGGTCCACAGACCCATTTTTCTCTCGATTTTCCCAAAAAACGTCTTTTAGGGCCTCAAAACGGCTGCAGAAGTTCAGGACCCGAAAAACTGCTAAAAATAGCAATTTGTGCCAAAACTGAAAAATTGAAAGAGAAAATGGTGGGGCCCCAAGTGGAATAGGTGGGTGGACACCAATATTCACCTGGATCATGCTTCTATACTATGAGAGCTACTGGTGCAAATGTCGCATAGAGGGCAAGTACTAGCTGAGTAAATGGCATGTGATCAAGTACTACTCATAGCGTAGGATGGCGATGCTTGGTTGGGGTCATGAGATGGGGAATTTCTATGTGCTTCCCATATTTGGGTCTTTTTTTTGGCGTGATGTGTTCCTAGGGTGGTTTTGGTTTAATGTTTCTCTAGTTGCTCTCAATCGTGGAAGATACTGATATTTCGTCGTGTGTTGAAACTGAGAGCATACGCGACAATAGCAGTGAGAAATTTTCTCTTGGTTAGAGAGAATAATTTTGTGGAGGGGTTATTATGCAAATAATATCAGCAAACCTGGCTAAATCCAGGAATTTTTAATCAGGTGGTTGGCTTTATCGCATAGGTAACATGGGAGGTTTGGTTTACACCATGCAGTTTTGGGGCGTTTGGTATATTTCCCATATCTAGGTTGGTGATAGTGAAAGGAGGTTGGCAAGGTTTGTGTTGGTTTTTTCTCTTCAACATGCATGAGATGGAACTAGATGCTTCATCCCCTTAAGTTTTGGTACTATCCAAAGCTTCTGTGTCTGAACTGACTAAGTTAGAGTTTTCAACAATGAACCGATGCATGAAGTCTAACATAGATCAGAATCCGGAAAGGTGGGGACAATTTCGCACATGGTGGTTGCTTTCACAGATATGACAAGTATGGAATTTGTGCCTAAATAAGTTTCTTTAGGCAACATGGGTGACTGGGTACTAGCAATTAAATGCCCCTAATTCTATGCCTTGGGTGATCAAATCTCAGTTTCATCACAAAAGGCATAGACTGGGGCATGAGTTCTAGACCCTATTTTCCTTTTTGTCATCTATTGGGTTGGGCGCGATGGGTACGAGCATGATGTTGGTTCCTCTCGTACGTACAAGATTTTCTTGCATCTCTCTTCCACTATCTGCATGGGTGTTGCATATGGATCTTGGGAATAGGATTGCACGAGTGCATGTAACGCATCTCTATATCAAGGTATTTGGGGAAATGGTGTGTATAATGCTCGTATTTCATGCATATGGAAAATGCATGGTTGGTACGTAATGCCTTACTTTGTACATTTGTGACATTTTCTCTGGTAAATGTAGTTGGGGTTATGATCATACTTTCGACATGTAGGAGAGATTTTAACTCTTCTAACTCTGGGAAAGTGTTGGAAGTATGATCGACTATATTTCATAAAGAACAAGGTGTGGGTGTCCTAGAAATATTAGGAACGTCCACCTTCTTCCATTTTTTCTTCTCCTTTTTAATGGTAAAGGCTAGTGTCGATACGGGTGCTTCCTGAGTTATGATGGCCTCCTGGGAAGTAATAGGAATGACACATGTAGAGGTGATGCCTGAGTTTCCTGACATGGTCGTAGGGGCCAAATACCATATCAATATTGTGAGAGCCATATTTGGCAATGTAAATGTTGCCACGACTTGGTGTGAGACAAAACCAGGCGGGGGATATAAGAAGGGGGTTTGGGTGATGGAATATGGGAGGAATATCGATTCAGTAGTGGCGACACTCGTGGTATCGGGCGTTGGTTCCTGACTTGGTTGGGTGTTTGATGAACTCATCAAGCACACCGCTCCTCCTGCAGTTGTTGGAGCTTCCCCTGGCAATATAAGGGGTTCTCAAGGGTATGTTCCGAGGAGGTTGGATGGTTTGAATTGACCTAGAGTGAAATTTTTGTATGTTGTAACTTACTCAATAGAAGACTCTACATATGGTGTATTGTCGTCAAGGGAGGTTACCAACTTATTCTCATAATCTAAGATTTGTTTGATATAAATTACTTTCCATTCATGGGGAAACATCATTACTTTAAATACAGAGGATGATACTCCAGTCATTGCGTACATATAAATTCATCCAAGAAGGTTGTTGTAATCCAACTATGCATCTAAGACTTCAATGTCAATGAGCACAATCTTGTCGGTGATATGTACTAGCACGTCTTGAAATAGACCTAGAAGGGTAGAAGGGTGCCCATCATATGCTCTAATCATGATGTTAAATGGTTTTAGTTCTCGTGATCCTAAGTTCTGTCAAGTATTTTTTGACATGATACATGTGGACGCTCTTTCATCCACAATGAAACGATGAATGGTGATGTTTTGGATTGAAAAAATGATTTGAAAGGTGACTATAGAAGGGAGTCGTGGGCTCGCTTTATCTATGTAAAAAACCATTAAGCAAAAATCAGAAGGGTCAATCACACCTAATGCAAAAAGCAGGGATTTTTGTTAGGTTGGGGAAGATTGTAGGACTTCTAATGCTAACATAGCTTAAAGAGATTGAGCCAAGTCATCGACTATGTTGTAGCTATGAGAAGCCTTTGAATTATGTCCATTTTTCCTCAAGGGTCCCTTTACCATTTTTGGCATAGGTACTATAAGTATCCAAGGAATGGTAAATGGTGCTATAGGCATGGTTGTGCTTGAGGTAGATGGTTGGTCTCTATGGGAGCTTTATAATTTCTATTTCGCGTTTGCAGGAGAATGTCTTCTCCTTCCATGAAAATATCGTGATAAGAGTTTTTATGGGCATTCCCTTTGGTGAGCTCTAGTATTGCACCAAGAGTGTTGCAACTCCCAAGGGATAATCAACTTTTCTTATCAACTTGAGGTTCATACAAACTTAGAGGTGATAGTGCTATATGCACAGCAGATGGATTCTACTCATTCCACACTCAACTAGGTCTTCTGGCCAGTAGTACTTCTAGGCCATTCCTTCTACTTGATTAAAGTGAAACTAGCTAATGTGGTGCAGGGACATTGCTTCTAGTCTAATACAAATAAAATTTCTATCAAAATCCTACATGCAATTGACAGTGAAAGAAAAGCATAAAAAATTAAGCTAGTTGCAGAAAAAGGAAACTATGCTATGGGAAATCAATCATCTAGATATATCCTTATTTGCAGTAAATAATCTATTTCATCATCATGCACTTCATGAAAGCATAAACAAAAGTATATCTATTGTTCATTCAATTTGTACTTGCATGTAAAACTCAATATAATTCTGAAATGAAATAAAACCATAATGCCTTCTTTATTTTTGCAACAAGGAAGGAAGGAGCTTTGGAGTGGCCTAAGAGTCTCTTCTAACTATGAATTCAGATTTGTGGGTCAAGTGCATCATATTCTAGTCTAAGAAGGAAAAAAGGAGCTAAACTGGAGTGAAGAGGTGACCTACAGCACTACTACAGAAAATTGCTATAGGATGTCTTGAAGTTCTACAGGAAACAGGCCGAGAGGGTTTTTAGGATGAAATAGGTGCAAGGAAGGTGTGGAAAGGTGAGATAAGGTGGGATGAGGTGAGTGAGAGGTGGCCAATGCCTCCAGCCAAACTTAGAACCCTTGGGAAGCATTTTTTTCACTTGGAAGGATGCTCGTGGTGGTGGTGAAGGTAGTTTCACAAAACATGGTTTTGGTGGTATATTTGGAGGTTGGAGAGATGGAGGATGGATGATATGGAGAGGATCCTTTACCTGCAACTATATACAACCCTACAATCACTACACACATTCATTTATTTCTTATTAACAAACTAACATGTTAACAAGTGGAAAATATGAGTTGAATGGAAATACCCTACTTAATCTATGCCAAAATCTATTATAAAACAAATCCAACTCCTAACTTACAGTAAGCATATTATGAGCATGATAATCACATTATCTATTATTGGACATTGGATAAGCCAATGCTCACTGTGTTTCATGACATGGACTAACCACCTCTCGTGGATCCATATCTCTAGCGATGCGATCATTGACTAACACCTGCGGATTTTGGTTTAACAGCAATCGTGATTCCAAAAAAGTAGTATCAGAGCGTAGGTCACGAGTTCGATACACACTTGAATCGCGTTGGGGGGAAGATTTTTGGACATTGGATAAACCAACTCTCATCATGTGTTTCGTGACATGGACTAATTGCCTCTCATGGATCCTTATCTCTGGAGATTTCATCGTTGACTAACACCTATGGGATTTGGTTTAACGCCAATAATGATTCCCAACATCTACATTTCCAATAAATTATAAAAAAAACTACATTTGATCTGTGGTTGGAGATCCTTCTCCTCAAGCTCCCATGAGAGAAGTGAGGAAGAGAGGCTGCAAGCATAGTTTTTATGGATTCTTGATGCTACTAGAATGAAAATAGACTAAACAACATATTGAAACATAAAGAGAGAATAAAAATACACAAAAGGGACTTAGCCAATGGATTTCGACCTAACCCAAAAGCATCAGCCCTCTGAGAAAAACTAAGTGATCGAACAAATAGCTTCTCATTATCATTTCATAAAAATGTCTAGTACATCATATGAAGGTAAAACGAAACACTAAATCAGAGCTCAAGAGCTACCTAGCTGAATACAAAGTTTTAATCCTAATGAGCTCTTGTGTATGCTTATTTATACAAATGGGTAGCTACCAACATCTCTATAAAAAGTAGGAATAAGTCCTCCTTGATCTTGAGAAAAATGGAGCTTGGCTCCTCATACTGTCACTTTGCTTGGATGCCTTTGCCTTCGAGCTATTGAGAGAGATCTCGATGTGATCTTGGCATATTGAGAGAGTTAAGGAGGTGGAAAAACCTCCTAAAATATCTCCTTGATGTCTACTCTGAGCCCTTAGGTGGAAAATATCTCAAAAATAGCTTTTTTTCCTTTAATTAATTTAGATTAGGGAATAATACATGACAAACATCATACACGCTTCTCATTAAGAATAATATGACAAAATTGTAAATAAATGCGAGAGAGAGGTAACTTAATAGTTGAAGTATGGCATTTTGACCCCTTAAAATATACCTAATGATGGGGCTCATCATCACCCCCCTATTGAAATGGTTATTCTTCCTATGAGCGACTCATTCCTCCTTTTTAATCCCTTTCAAAGCCCTGGTGACCTCTCTGAAATCCCAAGGCAACAAAGAGGGAATGCCTTTTGGTGGGTAGAATCGTGTGTTCCTTTCTGTCTCAACCCACTCCTTTTGTTCCTTTGTTTGATCTCTCCCTTCATGCATTTCTAACAGCAAAGGTGGGTTAAGATTCAAGCCTATCCATATATCTTCATTCTCTGCATAGCTTGTTTGTATAATTTTTCTCTTTCCAATGCATTTCTCATTCTCTCGAGAGAATGATATTCCATCAACTATATACTAAGTGGTAAGTTGTGCCATCTTATTTGGCATGTCTGCAAACTCTCCTCTCCTAGAAACCTGGATATATCATCAAAGTGAGAAATGGTCTGACCTTGCGTCTCAATGTATCTAGGTGTCAATACATCATCATTTGAGATCAATTGATGATTACTAATGAACCCCATAGGGCTTATTAGTTCTGATATGATCTGTAGAGGTTCTCTTTCTTCTCTTATCATGACTCTTTTAGTCTCTAATGTTCTCTCTTCTTCATGTGTTAGCCAGGATGCTAGAGCCATTAATTGCATATCCCCCAACCTAGAATTTGGGTCCCAGTTATTCATATCAGCTAAAATGAGGTTATCCATGTAAAAAATTTCCATCCTAGCCCTCTCACCTACACTAGACTATTTCTAGAAGTCAATGAACTGTCTATAGCTTTGAAAGGGTAGGGAGCCATGTTGAGCTAAGGTTTTGATTTGGAATTGGACCCATTGCTCCTTTAGGTAGACTGCATAGGACTTTGAAGGTTGTCTATACTACATGGCCTCCTTGCAAAGGTTTGCCATGGTGGAAATTTTGTTGTCCTTTTCTTGTACTTGCCCGTGCAGCCTCATGTTTTCTTCTTGTCCTAATTGTAGTTTCTCTTTCACCATAGCTTGTCTAAGCCTTGCATCAACCAACTCTTTTGATCCAGGTGGATATCGGTGGCCACCCATCTATTCCATTTGGACCCGCAGCATCAATTCTTTCAATTTTTCAGCTTTAGCACAGCTTACTATTTTTAGCAGGTTTTCAGGTCTTGCACTCCCGGAGCCGTTTTTGGGACTTAATGATCCAAGTGGATATTGGTGGCCACCCACCTATTCCATTTGAACCCTCGCTATCAGTTCTTTATGCTTTTAAGTTTCAGCACAACTTACTATTTTTAGCAGCTTTTTGAGTCTTGAACTTCCGGAGCCGTTTTGAGGCCCTAAACGACGCTTTTTGGGAAAACGGGGAGCAACATGGGTCCATGGACCAATGTTTATCACACCAAAAGTTGTAGTCCTCAGACATATCATTCTAATGAGATATCAAGCGCGTCAAACAGATATCTGATGCCAAAGTTACGTCCCTGGGAAGTTGAAACACCAATTTACCCAAACGGGGCCCACAGTTTTGGCGCTTCATCTCCTAGGATTAGGTTTTGGGACGTTTCAGATTTTACATTATTTCTCAATAATAAATAGGCCTTCGAGCCTCATTTTAACACAGTTCAGGGGCTGGTAGCCAACATCTACTCTCAGAGATAAGCGTTGCCAGTACCCTAGCTCATCTATTTCCATTATGTCTGTAATAGGCCTATGAGCCTCAATGTAACATAGTTCAGAGGCCTACGTACACCACATCTCTTCTTAGATATTCGCTACCAGCACCCTAGCTTGTTTCCATTATGTTTGTAAGCTTATTTCATTCATTCTTTTATTAATAAAATGAAGCATTATTTCTATTGCATAGCTATGTTTATAGTTATATATGCATTTTATTGCGTTCCTGCATAAAATCCAGACCAGTGGTATAAGAGCAGGTCTACTCTTTCTCTGTTTTTCTTTTCATGTCCCCAATGTGGCCAGGGTATAAGGAGTTCAACCTTGCAACCTTGACGACCCCCCATGGCGGAAGGAAATAAATATGAGGGAGCAGGAGATCCTATCAAAATCTTGCTCGAGGAGGCCCTCGAGAAACAGAGGAACGCGATGACGGATAACTTTTTCTAGATCCTTCAACGGCACTGGCAGCACATCTACATCCAGCACGTCCGCCAACAGGTCTGCGAATCCTAGAAAAATCCAACACCAAGTTCAGCAGAATTTCCCCCCCGCCCCCCATGGAGGAACTTAACGCAATGGAGACCATTGCTTCCTAAGGAGGGAGGAATGATCTATGTGGATATCGGTGGCCACCCATCTACTCCATTTAGACCCGCAACATCAATTCTTTCAGTTTTTCAGCTTCAGCACATCTTACTATTTTTAGTAGGTTTTCAAGTCCTGCACTCCCGGAGCCGTTTTGGGGACTTAATGATCCAGGTGGATATTGGTGGCCACCCACCAATTCCATTTGAACCCCCGCCATCAGTTCTTTCCATTTTTAAGTTTCAGCACAACTTACTATTTTTAGCAGCTTTTTGGGTCCTGAACTTCCGGAGCCATTTTGAGGCCCTAAACGATGCTTTTTGGGAAAACGGGGAGCAACATGTATCCATGGACCGATGTTGCTCACACCAAAAGTTATCTTTCTAACAAGCTATTGAGCGCGTCAAACGGAGATCTGATGCCAAAGTTACGTCCCCGGGAAGTTGAAACACCAATTTACCCAAACGGGGCCCAGAGTTTTGGCGCTTCATCTCCTAGGGATAGGTTTTGGGACGTTTTGGATTTTACATTGTTTCTCAATAATAAATAGGCCTTTGAGCCTCATTGTAACACAGTTCAGGGGCCGGTAGCCGACACATCTCTTCTCAAATATAAGCATTGATAGTACCCTAGCTCATCTATTTCCATTGTGTCTATAATAGGCCTGCGAGCCTCAATGTAACATAGTTCAGAGGCCTGCGTACACCACATCTCTTCTCAGAGATTTGCTACCAGCGCCCTAGCTTGTTTCCATTATGTTTGTAAGCTTATTTCAATCATTCTTTTATTAATAAAATGAAGCATTATTTATGCTGCATAGCTGTGTTTATGGTTATATATGTATTCTATTGCATTCCTACATAACATCTGGATCATCTTTTTGTTGATCAGCGGTTGTCATTGATGTCAACCCAAGCAGCACCAGGGGCTAACCCAATATTGCATGGGAATTTTTACCTACCAAATTAATATATTCTGGGTCAATAATGCTTTTTATTGTTTCTACTTGTCGAGATGTTTCCATTGATATATGGCACGCCATGTAATTCTTCACGGTTTGAGAGATTTTCATGTTTGAAGTTTGTAACCCCAGTTAGTGGGCTAAAACCCCATGGGGTTGGGGCATGGGTCATTGAAAATTCATAATTAATATTTTTTATGCTCCTAAAATCCCCCCCACGTTCACTTGTTGAAGCCCCTCTCAACTTAAACATTCATATAAATTGTGATCTTCATTTCCTCCTTATGCAAGGGATTCGGCCATCTGAAACAGGTCATCGTGGAATTTTCACTCTAAATTTTTTTCTACGAAGGTTCAGAAGCTAAAAATGTTATAATGCGAAGCTGAAATCCTGAGGAAGCTACAGTAAAAATTTCAGATCAAGGTGCGCAATATTTTTGGAGATATGATCTGTGGAAGTTAGGGTTTTTGCAGGCTCCTGAAATTCATCTCAAAGAAGTGACCTTGGTAAATTCGTCATAACTCTCTCTCTCTGAGTATCGGATTGCAATTCTGTAAAAATTGGCAGATAGTGCATAGTCTTTCCTTTTCTCTCTATCAATTTTAGAGACAAATGAAGAAACAGTGACACATGGCACGCTGTACAAGTGCGCTCTGCTGAAACAGTCCTTAATTAGGGCATTGTGAGAGATTGGGTATAACTCTCTCTTGAAGAATCAAAATTGGGTCAGACCTGTGGCATTGAAAAGAAGACTCATAGGACTACTACAGGACAAAAAATCAGATATTTAGGATCTGAAATAACAGAGGTACACCAGATTTAATATCGAGCTCCTAGAAGGCAAGAAAAAGCTAGATCATGTGTTGTCAAGGGTTGCAAAGGACCAGACTTTCTACGGAAGAAAAGAAAAGCAAGGTGCAGCAAAGGGTAGCATGAAAAGAGAAGAAACCAAGGTGCATAACAGCAACAATAATTTCATCATATGAAGTCTTCAAGTGAGCAGCACTGCATACAATCATTGTATAGGTATCATTGTACTTAGTCATTGTAAATACATTATTGTACAAATTGTACTAGTATCTATCTGCCAAGGGTTGAAGAGGCAGTGTTGGGAGGTCTAGGATCATCATTAGGTGGTTGTGTCAAAGTTGGGGTTATGGTCTAGTATATCTTCTTCTTCTACATCATTCTATATCATTGTAAAGTGGACAATTTTCCCTGGTACGGGAGTCCATTCTTCTTTTATTCTTCTATAGGGTGGTAGGGTGGTGCTAGGGTGAGTTGTAGCTCATTGGGTGTTGGGGCATCCGTTCAGTTGACTACTGAAGAATCTCTGGCATTGGAGCGTCCATCCAGTGGGAGCTGGAGAAGAATGCTTTTCTAGATTCTAGGAAGTTGGAGCTTTATTTTCAATTGGAGTTGAATATTAAAGAATTATTAGAAAATAATTAGGTGGTTTTTGTCTCGTTGTAGTTTTCCACCTTAAAAAATTGTGTGCATTTGTGTTCCTTTTGTTTGCTGCTATCATTGTACAAACACTGATAATAATTGAAGATTAACTAATGCTCTAATTGAAAGGAATATTGATTCACCCCCCTCTCAGTATTTCCAACAATTGGTATCGGAGCTTGGTTCCTTCAATAGCAGTTTAACAGCTGGAAGGAGGTCATGGAGCATACCAAGAATGGTGTACCTCTATTCAATGAAAATAATTATGCACTTTGGAAAGGAAGAATGGAGGTCTATCTCTTGGCGCAAGGTTACGAAGTATGGGACACTGTTCAAAATGGATTTACATCAACCATGGATGAACAAGGTAAGAAGAATTTGGTAAATGATGCAAAATAAAAGAATATTATTATCAGTGGACTTATTGAATCTGCTTATCATAAGGTGTTTGGTTGTAAAACCGCCAAAAATGTATGGGACAAGCTTGAGAATATTTATGCAGGTGACTCAAATGTCAAAGAAGCAATGATTCAAATATATAGAGAAAAATTTGAGCAACTCAAAATGAAAGAAGATTACAACATTGCTGCATACTTCCAATACGTTGATGAAATAACCAATACTCTGGAAGGATTGGGAGAGCCAGTTGATGAGAAGACTATTATACGGAAGATTCTTAGAACATTACCAGGGAGATTCAACCCAAAGGTATCGGTCTTAGAATACAGTGCAAATTTGGACAAACTCAGCAAGGAAGAATTACATGGAGTTCTCATAGCATATGAAATGAGACTTGATGAAGAAAAGGGTACTTCAAATCTAGAAACTGCGTTCGTTGCATCTAAGAAAACCAATAAGGACAAACAAGCTTCAATTGAAATGACATGCATCTGCAAGTGTGAATAAAATGGAGATGATGGAGAAGGTCTTTCAGATGAAGAATATGCTTACTTTATGAGAAAACTAAAACCTGGTAAGGGAAAATTCGAAGGTAAACTTCCATTGATATGTTTCGGTTGTGGTGAGGTTGGGAATTTCGTAGCAAAATGTCTGAACAAAAGTGATGGAAACTCAAAAGGAAAGAAAGGCTTTAAGAAATTCAACAAGCAAGGCAAAAATAAAGGATCCAAAAGGAACTTTCTCTCTAAATAAGATAGCTCATCATCCGATGAAGAAAGTGATAGCAAAGAAGAAGCCAATGAGAAAGTATTGTTTATGGCCAAGCACAATAAACAAGAAGTAACAAACAATGAATAAGAAGGGTTGACCATAGAAGAATTTATGAGGAAATCAAGCTTATAAAAGAGCTCAATGTTGAGAAGATCCGTTCCAATACTCTTGAAGAACAAGTTCAGTGTCTCAAAATTGAGGTTGAAGAACACAAATGTATTGAAGAGTCACTTCAAAAGAAGTTTGGAAGAAAGAAACCAAGAAAGGTAAGCAGTAGAAGCCAAAGTTGTCTCGCTGAGTAAGGAAGTGAAGAAGGGAAAAACTGTCCAAAAGT
This sequence comes from Pinus albicaulis, assembly GCA_034641835.2. Lineage (NCBI taxonomy): Eukaryota > Viridiplantae > Streptophyta > Pinopsida > Pinales > Pinaceae > Pinus > Pinus albicaulis. Next base: position 1,432,450,139 of record CM076582.1, on the reverse strand, counting down.
ATGCCAATAGCTCAAGGGAATTGGAAGAACTCATCAACAATAAACGATCTTACAACGACAGAACTGGCCTCGGTTACAAAGAAGAAGAATCAGGACCTTCTACAACAAAATACAATGAACCTATGAGATCTGACATACGTGAAGACTTCATTGGACAAGATTCGCAAGCACATCCTTGGAAGACGATTCCTCGACGAAGATTTTCATCCAGGTACCAACATATTTTTCATGGCTATTTTTATTCATGTGGAAAATTTGGTCATAAAGCTGTAGAATGTCGCACATACCCTAGGAACCAATACAATTCCAAGAGATTCTTCAAATATGAACCTCCCAGGGCTCAACGAAAGATCAATATATTTGAACATTTAGGAAATAATATGTAATGTTACAAATGTCAGAACTTTGGACACATAGCCAAAGACTGCAGACTTGAAAATCCTCCAAAAGAATCTTTGAAGCCACAGAATGAACGAACATGGAAGAAGAAGAAGACTGATAATTGTGCTCTCGCTCTCAAGGCTCAAAAAAATAAAGATGTGTGGTATGTTGACAGCAGTTGCTCAACGTATATGACTGGAGATAGAAATAAATTTGTATCTTTGAAAGAGAAGAAGGATGGAACCATATCCTTTGGAAATGATGGATCTTCAAATGTTATAGGATCAGGTACCGTCACTCTCGGAAGAAAAGATGTTATAGCCAAGAATGTTCTATTGGTCGAAAACATGAATCACAATCTGCTCATTGTTGGAAAAGTGTGTGATCAAGGACACACAATGCTATTCAGCTCTACAAAATGTGAAATCAGGAAAGGCAGGTATGGTAAAATTGTGGCTACATCAAGTCGAGCTCCAAACGACATATATGTTCTGGATGAAGAAACTAAAGCATGTCTACTAGATAAAAAAGGATGAAAGTTGGTTATGGCACAAATGAATGGGTCACATAAACTTTGACAATCTTGTCAGGATAAGCACAAAGGAAGCAGTACGAGAAATGCCAAAAATCTCAAAACCTTCCAACACACTATGTGAGGCATGTTGGCATGGCAAGCAGAAAAAATTCTAATTTAAAACAAAAGAACACTTTTCATCACGTCCATTGGAATTGATACATACGGATCTATGTGGTCCTGTGAGAACAAAAGGTTTAGATGGAGAATTATATTTCATGTTAATGATAGATGACTATACCAGGATGACAACCGTCAGTTTCCTAAAGAAAAAATCTGAAGCATTTGAGTGCTTTAAGATCTACAAGGAGTTGGTTGAAAATGAAACTAATTTGAAAATAAAGTGTTTAAGATCAGATAATGGTGGAGAATTCACTTCCAAATTATTTCAGCAATATTGTGACGAAAATGGAATAAAAAGGAAATTTTCAACAACACGAACACCTCAGCAAAATGGAGTTGCTGAAAGAAAGAATAGAACTGTACAGGAAATGGGTAGAACAATGTTGAAGGACTCAAAATTGGATGAAAAATTCTGGGTTTAAGCAATTGATACGACAGTCTTCATTATCAACCGAAGTCTTCTCAGAAATAATTGCAACAAGACTCCATACGAATTATGGAAAGGAAAACCAGCTAATGTAAAATATTTCAGAATCTTCGGAAGAAAATGTTATATCGAAAGAGAAGATCAAAATTTGGGTAAGTTTGAATCAAGTATTTATGAAGGTATATTTGTTGGTTACTCACGCAAAATAAAGGCCTGTAAATGCTATAATCTAAAATGAAAACAGATAGTGGAGAGCATAAATGTTACATTTGACGAAGGTGGTGTTCTAGCGAGTAACGATGAGGATCTAGAATCTTTGAAACTTGAGATAGAGGCTGAAAAATACACAGACAAAATTTTAGAACAAGAAGCAACTATCAACGAGGAAGAAGTAAACAATGATCATCAAGATATACCAGAACAACAACAAGAAGCTCCTCCAAGGAGAACAAAAGAATGGATTCAAAAGAACCATTCATCAAATCAAATCATTGGTGACATAAATGAAGGTCGACAGCTTCGTTCATCACAACAAGCTCACATTGCTTTTCTAGCAACCTTCGAGCCTAGTAGTTTTGAGGAAGCCAGCCATAATGAACATTCTGTAGCAGTTATGAATGAAGAATTGGATCAAATTGAGAAGAATAACACCTGGGAATTAGTTCCACGACCAAAAGATAAAAATGTCATTGGGACTAAATGGGTGTTCAGGAACAAATTGAATGAATATGGGCAGGTTACCAGAAACAAAGCAAGATTGGTTTGCAAAGGCTATGCACAAGTGGAAGGAATTGATTTCGACGAAACAATTGCACCAATTTCCAGAATGGAAGCCATCCGAATGTTTCCCACCTATGCATGTTCAAGAAAAATCAAAGTCTACCAAATGGATGTTAAGTCAACATTTCTGAATGGAGAATTAGAAGAAGAAGTTTACATCGAACAACCTGAAGGTTTTCTACTATCACAAAAATAAGACTATGTCTGCATGTTAAAGAAGGCTCTATATGGTCTGAATCAAGCTCCTAGAGCATGGTATGCTCGTCTTGATGGATATCTACGTCAACAAGGGTTCAATAAAGGGCTTCAAATATCTCAGCAAGAGAAAGGAATATTTATATTTCAAGCCAAGTACATCAAGGAAATGCTCAAGAAATTCAAAATGGAAGATTGCAAACCCGTCCTTACTCTGATGGTAACAGGTTTCAAATTGAGCATAGACAACTCATCTAAGGATGTGGATCAGAGGTTGTACAGATCTATGATTGGTAGTCTTCTATATGTAACAGCGTCTCAGCCAGACGTTATGCAAGCAGTTGGACAAGTAGCAAGATTCCAAGTAGCACCAAAAGAATCACATATTATTGTCGTCAAAATAATTCTTCGATATCTAAAGGGCACAGATTAATATGGCTTGTGGTATCCCAAGGGTAACAATCTCATTATTCAAGTCTTTACAGATGCAGATTGGGCAGGAAGCGTTGATGATCGTAAGAGTACTAGTGGAGCAGCATTCTATCTAGGTGGTTGTCTCGTATCATGGTTGAGCAAAAAGAAAACTTCAATATCGTTATCTACAGCAGAAGCAAAATACATTGCAGCAGCATCATGTTGTACTCAAGTCCTTTGGATGAAACAAAATTTGCAAGATATTCAAGTACAATTCATTGAGACTATTCCCATATTCTGTGACAACACTAGTGCCATCAGCATCTCCAAGAATCCTGTCATGTATTCAAAAACAAAACACATTTCGATCAAATATCATTTTGTTAGAGAACAAGTCATTGAAAAGAATATCAAACTTGAGTATGTTTGTACAAAAGAACAGATTGTTGATATCTTCACTAAACCTTTACCTCGTGAAGAATTCGAATATCTTCGTCAAAAGCTTGGGATACTCCCAATTTCTCATTATATTACAGGTCTGCAGGACAGTTGTGTGTCAGGGGGAGTGGAAGTGTGTACAGGTCTGCAGGACGGTTGTGTGTTAGCGGGAGTGGAAGTGTGTACAGGTCCGCAGGATGGTTATGTTTCAGTGGGAGTTACCCTTTTCCATTGATGTCAATGAGGGAGAGAATTTTGTAGGAAGAGGTGTCATGATCACAGGGAGAGTACTTGTGTTGCCATCAATGCCAAAGGGGGAGATTTTTTATCAGCGTTTGTCATTGATGTCAACCCAAGCAGCACTAGGGGCTAACCCAATATTGCATGGGAATTTTGACCTACCAAATTAATATATTCTGGTTCAATAATTATTTTTAATATTTCTACTTGTCGAGATGTTTCCATTGATATATGGCACGCCATGTAATTCTTCACGGTTTAAGATATTTTCATGTTTGAATTTTGTAACCCTAGTTAGTGGGCTAAAACCCCATGGTGTTGGGGCATGGGTCATTGAAAATTAATAATTAATATTTTTTATGCTCCTAAAATCCCTCCCACGTTCACTTGTTGAAGCCCCTCTCAACTTAAGCATTCATATAAATTGTGATCTTCATTTCCTCCTTATGCAAGGGATTCAACCATCTAAAACAGGTCATCATGGAATTTTCACTCTAACTTTGTTTCTACGAAGGTTCAAAAGCTGAAATTATTATGAGGCGAAGCCGAAATCCTAAGGAAGCTGCAGTAAAAATTTTAGATCAAGATACACAATATTTTTGGAGATATGATCTGTGGAAGTCATGGTTTTTGCAGGCTCCTGAAATTCATCTCAAAGAAGTGACCTTGGTAAATTCGTCATAACTCTCTCTATGAGTATCGGATTGGAATTCTGTAAAAAGTGGTGGATAGTGCTCAGTATTTCCTTTTCGCTCTATCAATTTTAGAGACAAATGAAGAATAAGTGACACCTGGCATTCCATACAAGTGTGTTTTTCTGAAACAGTCCTTAATGAGGGAATTGTGAGATATTGGGTATAACTCTCTCTTGAAGAATCAAAATTTGGTCAGACCTATGGAATTGGAAAGAAGACTCAGAGGACTACTACAGGACTAAAAATCAGATATTGAGGATCTGAAATAACAAATATACACCAAATTCAATATCGAGCTCCTAAAAGGCAAGAAAAAGCTAGATCATGTGTTGTCAAGGGTTGCAAAGGACCAGACTTTCTATGGCAGAAAAGCAAAGCAAGGTGCAGCAAAGGGTAGCATGACAAGAGCAGCAACCAAGGTGCATAACAGCAGCAATAATTTCATCATATGAAGTCTTCAAGTGGGCAGCACTGCATACAATCATTGTATAGGTATCATTGTACTTAGTCATTGTAAATACATTATTGTACAAATTATACTAGTATCTATCTACCAAGGGTTGAAGAGGCAGTGTTGGAAGTTCTAGGATCATCATTAGGTGGTTGTGTCAAATTTGGGGTTATTTTCTATTATATCTTCTTCTTCTTCTACATCATTCTATATCATTGTAAAGTGGACCATTTTCCCTGGTACGGGAGTCCATTCTTCTTTTATTCTTCTATAGGGTGGTAGGGTGGTGCTAGGGTGAGTTGTAGCTCATTAGGTGTTGGGGCATCCGTTCAGTTGACTACTAAAGAATCTCGGGCATTGGAGCATCCATCCATTGGGAGATGGAGAATAATGCTTTTCTAGATACTAGGAAGTTGGAGCTTTATTTTCAATTGGAGTTGAATATTAAAGAATTATTAGAAAATCATTAGGTGATTTTTGTCCCGGAGTGGGTTTCCACCTTAAAAACTGTGTGCATTTGTGTTCCTCTTGTTTGCTGCTATCATTGTAAAAACACTGATAATAATTGAAGATTAACTAATTCTCTAATTTAAATGAATACTGATTCACCCCCCCTCTTAGTATTTCCAACACTTTTCTCGTTTATAGGTGCCTTTCTTCCATCAACCTCACATCCCAAACATCCTTTGATTTGGCTATGTGCATCCACCTGTGGGTGCACCCTATTTCTCTCTCCAACTCATATAGGAGGGTGATTATGAATTTCTCAGGGATTACTCTTCTTCCTCAATGAACTTATAATAGGATCCCAAATTAGGTTGTGGGGTAGGTTCCTGAAATACTGTGATTTATCTTTCAATTGTTTGTGAGGAGGCTACTGTCTTTTGGAGTTGGTGTTCAACTTGTATCCCCTGTTGCACTTCTTATCCTTCCATTTGTGCACTCTGCCCTTCAATTTGTGCCCTCTGCTCTTTCTTTTTCCCATACTTCTCTTCCTGTAGCATCTTTTGAGTTTCTTGTACCATGATTTATTCTTCCTGTAGCATGCTTTGTTTTTACTGTAGCATGCTCTTTCCTTCTCTTTGAATGTGAGTGGGTGTTATGGTTTCTTGAAGGGTGATTATTTGGTGGCATACCTCATTACATAGTCTATGGTAGCCTTAGTCTTTGGATTTGGAGTGTTGGCCTCCTCAATATTTCCCTCATCTGTCCCTACCTCTTATTTTTTACTTGGGGACCCCTCAATGGTAATTGGAACTTTTGTGGAAGTCAGGGGTATGCCTTGTCTTCTTCTAGTGTTTTTCCTTGTTTTAAAGTAGAGAGGGGTTTTCTTGGGTCTTTTCTTCTTGGATTTCACAGGAGTTCACAAGGTATATAAAGTGGTATCCACCTCATCTTCAGTGTTCCCTGGTGGTAGACTAGTCTACTATGGGGATATCTCAGTTTCCATTGGTACAGTGGTATGTCTAGGACTTAGAGCCTCCTCTTCTAACGTCTCTTCCTTTTCTTCCTTATCATTTGTTTACAATTATAGTTTTGTCTCTTCGTATTTTTCTTCAACTATTTCCATTTCTATTTTCCTCTTTTCCTCTTCTTCTTCCTCTAATCTAGTGTCTCTACCCCCAATGCTAGATATAGGGTTTTCCTCAGAAGTAATGCTCTGATTTCCAATGAGTGCCTCCCTTTCCATATCTCTAAACTTGGACCATGGGACAGGAATTCATAAGTGGTTTAGGGAATCTTCTACTATTAGCTTAATAAGGACATTATGGGCTAAGTGTTTATGTTTCCCTTATCTGACTTTTGGCTCATGTCCCTAATGGACTGGTGGAGGAAGTAAGGTATAGTTAATCTCTAGTCAAGAGGAAAATTTGCCTAGTATATGAGCTCATGCAATAGCCTAAACTGATATCCATACACTAAACTTAGTCTTCCTTCATAAGAGATGTATCTTAAAATGTTAAAGGCTCCCTCATCCCATGGGTAAGTGTTGGCTCGGTTGGGCTTGACCCAGGTTTGGCTTGTAATTTTCACCATCAAAACCCTCAAACACCGACCCTTTCAGCGATGACCTGCAAGAAGATTGCAGTCTCAACGGAGGTGGATATGGGTGGTTGCAGAACCAGGTTTCTATGGCCTTGAGGGATTGCGCGAGGTGGCTTTTACTTCGTTTTTTTTGTATTCATCACTACTATGTGGTATAAATTAACTACTTACTTTGCCACATTATGTTTAGCATAAACATATCACATATAAATATAGATTTCTCTATTATAACATTTACTAATAATAAATACTTCACATTCACAGATAAAAATAAAACATAACACATAAACATAGAATATTTCCCAAAACTTCTTCTTCTTTATTAAGATGAGTCTCTTCAGTACATTCAAATTCTATACCTATGCACATAGCTACAGGTGGTCTGCGCACTAAGTTGCAAAATATTCCAAGTTCTCTGCACACTTAGCTGTGGAGCCTTTCCTTAAGGCCAAAAACACAAAAAAGATAGCTACAATTACAATCTTGATTCAACCATCCATGGCATTCCTCTTATAAAAAGCATTCCATCACTTTATATACATTACATAGACACAAAACCATGGTCCACATACTATGTGCTCAACAAACAATCAACTAAATCCTAAAACCTGTTACAAAATAAGGGGCTTCGACCCACCCTCGAAGGCCCTAGACATCGCAAGGTAAATATAACTTCATGGTACCGTGCACTCCACTCCTCAAAATGTGGAGTCTTTGACCAAACTTTGACCAGGTTGGGTTTCTCCTAACAGGCCCCCAACACTCACACGTGACTCATCCTGAGTCACTTAGTTTTTGTGCTCTGAATATTTGTTGCAATGCTCATGTAGGCAGCATTATATAATTGAATTATTTATACTACCTTATTTTCTTCTCGACACGCCTCTTCCAATAGTGCCTCTGTTGCAGATCCGACAGTCTTCTGAAGCACCTCTTTCTCCCTCTGTCATAGCTCCTTGAGCTTATCATCTACTTCTTGTGAAAGCGAGAGGGCCTCATCCTACCACTGCTGGTCCTTGCTGTAAAAATTTCTCCTTCCTCTTAAGGTATTCAATATGTTTTTGAAGATTCTTCCCTTCAGTGATTCTGATGAGCCTCTACGAGACTAGTAAGGTCTTTGCATTTGCCCAAATTTTTTCCAACTACTTTTTCTTCGTATGTAGCTCCTCTTTAATCCTTTGCATATTTATATCCTCCTGCAGTGAGTTACAAATCTCCATAGTGTCATCTAAAAGTTTTCCACAATCCCCCACTATCTCGGAGATGCCTTGTACTGCAACTTTTAGATCCATCTCCCTCTGCTCTCATACTTCCGGTGGTGTGGCTATCTATAGCCTCATTTTCATCTCAAAAATATTTACTTCATATCAAACTTCATCTTAGCGATCTTATTCTTTGAATCCTTTATTGTGAGGTCGATCTTCGTAACCTTCTATGCTGGTAAATCTTCTTCGCGGACCTTTACGTCTGAAACTTCACTACATTATTTTTCAATGGATTCCTCTAACTGCTTCTATTGCTAGTGTGCTCCATCCCTTTCTGTGATCACCTGGTCGAGCTCCTTCTTCAGCTAAGCTCTTTCCTTATCCATCTGAATATTTAACAGTGAAGTGTATTGTTCTCGCCCCTTTATCTCAATTGTAATACCTTCGTGGAACTCATGCAATATAAGAGTTGGCAGTGCGACGATGTTCATATTAACATGGTCCCACCCTTTTGCTCTCTCTCTGTCTTCAAGGGATTCAAACTATAATGCTCCAATTGGTATTTTCATAATCCTTAGTCCAAATGTCATTTCAATCTCTTTCTCTAGTTGTACTAGTTAACCCATCTATTCCAGTTGTCTAGTTGTCTGCACTAATATCTTTAATTCTGCAAATCTCTTCTCAACACCAATTAGGAGTGTGTTGTAGCAGTCCTCTATCATGTTCCATGACTCTATTTTCACTTCTTGAACTTTGTTCCCATTTTCGTCGATGTACCCCTCAGTGAGGACAAGTGCTATTGTGCCCTTAGATTTATCCTTCGTCTATTTCTTCCTTGCGCTTCATCGCAGTCACTACAGGTGTCCTCTTTTTTATGATGAATGGGGATTCATATGTTGGATCTTTGTCGATGTGAGGGTCCTGGGTACACTAATTGTGCTATGTCTTTGTCTCTTCTACATCTTTATTCTTTCCACCCTTACCCGCATGCTGCATGGTGTCTTCATTTTCTTCCCTGTCTCATATGATTGGAATCATCCACTCCACTGACCAACGTTATATTATCCTGAGAAGGTCACCTTCGGTGAAAAAATATGGTAGAGGATGCCATGTCTCCATCGAATCCTTCCTATCCTTAACATATCACCTGTGAAAATCTTCCTTAAAGTCTGTTATATTGTGATACTGCTCAAAAAATCTTGGTGACAACCTGGGATATTGGTTCACCACCTCGTGCAAGTCTATTTGCAATAATGCAAAGAAGATTTGTTTCTCCTGTGCATGCGACAGCTCCTTGGTAAACCAAAGTGAGGCATACCATGCAACTTCGCATACATCTACTTCGACTAGAGGAAACTGTGAGTCCTATGGTTCCTTCCATGTTAACAGCGTGATCATCAAGATCGACCACGCATAATGAAATGTCTTTCCCTCTACTTGTGCTTCACAAAAGTCCTCCAAAAATCCATGCATAAATATCCAACCCAGTTTAACTGAACCCCTTTACTGCACTGCGTGGCTAAGGAAACCACGGCCGCAAGGACTTTTTTTTCTCTACACTTATGCATACTCTTTCCAGCCAAAATGTGTGCAGCAAATTGTAATGCTTGGTCGCTAATAGAATTAATATCTTAACCTTGTGACTTATTGATTATCCCGTACGTGTCCTTCATATTTTGTGCTACTGATTTGTCTTGGGTTTTTCTAGTGAACTCTTCGGTATGGTCCTTTCCTTGGTAGGGCATCCCGTTAATCCTTCTTACCAACATCTCATCAATTGGGATCCTCTCTCCCAACAAGAGGTATCTTTCATGCACTAATACAAGAAATTGTCGCACACAGGTTATGTTAGACATGCTTCGACCGAAGTGTGGCATGTTTAACATGTTCCGCAAGCCTGATCTCTACAACCCCTTAGCCCACTGGTGTGGTTCCAACCTTGTAACTTTGCTTTCTGAATAGTATACCTGCTGTAGGTACCTGCTCGTCTCGAACTGTGGGTACTTACTTCGGTCATTTAAGTCCCAATCCTCCATCTTCAATTGTGGTATTTTTCCAAGTGGTTCTCCTTCAAATGGCACTTTCTCTAGTAGCAGTGATGTGAAGGTGCCAAATTTTGAGTTTTTGGGGTCTTTAACTAACTTCGCTCCCGATTTTCTAGGTGGAAAATATGGTGGTAGCATAGAGGGAATTTCTACACCCTTTTTCCCCATCTGTTGCATCTCAATTTCCTCCTCACAGTCATGGATCTGTTTTGGATCCTTTTCCTGCATTGGTTTCTTTGCCTTCTCCACGGGCTTCTTATCCTATTTATGTTTCATCTTTTGTTCTTTTGCTACCTTCTACCTTGGGGATGTCCTTACTCCATAGGCTTTAATTGGTCTCTTCTCTTGTCTTCTCTTTGGCTCTTCTTCTATGGCTACTTGATTTCACAGCGACCTCTCACACATTGGGGACAAAGGTGCACTAGGTGTTGCGGATTTACCAGCCTAAGCTTCCATGATTCTTGCTAGGCATTTATTTACAAACTCTCTCGAAAAATATTTAAAACTTCTCTCATACATACAGCACCACTCTTGTCACACACTTGGTCATAAATTCTCAAACTGAATTTTCCAGATAGAAAAGTGTAAAATGTGGAGTGGGACATAGATTTTATAGCGAATTTGAATTTAAAACCTCATGATAGCTTATATATTGTTCATTTAATGCAAATATGGTGCTATATCCAACTAGTTGTGCTTCAAAAATGTGTTTCTCCTACACCTATTAACGAAAAATTCCCTTTAACGTCAGCTTTTTCCTTCCAACTGTCATATTTCAGGTGAACTTTGATGTGTCCCTTTCTATTTCGTAGCTGTAATAGAAAAATTGTTGGTTCGTTTGGGCTTGACCCAGGTTCAGCTTGTACTTCACACCAACAAAACCCTCAGATGTTGGCCCTTTCGGCAACGACCTGAAAGCAGATCGTAGTCACACTCAAGGTGGCTATGGGTGGTTGCAAAACCAGGTTTCTGTAGCCTTGAGGGACTGCGCGAGGTGGATTTTACTTCATTTTTATGTATTTATCACTACTTAGCAGTATAACATAACTGCTTACTTAGACACATTCAGTTTAACATAAACATATCAGAGAGAAATATAGACTACTCTATCATAACATTTACAAAAAGTAAATACTTCGCATTCACAGATAAAAAGCAAACATAACACATAAACATAGAATATTTCCCAAAACTTATTCTTATTTATTAAGATGAGTCTCTTCAGTACATTCAACATCTCGACCTACGCACATAGTTGCAGCTGGTCTATGCACTAAGATGCAGACTCTTCCAATTTCTCCACGCACTTAACTACAAAGCCTTTCCTTAAGGCCCAAAACACAGAAAAGATAGATACAATTACAATCGTGATTCAACCATCCATGACATTCCTCTTCAACAAAGAATTACATCTCTTTATATACATTACATAGACACAAAACCATGGTCCACATACCATGTGCTTGACAAACAATCAACTAAAATCCCAATACCCATTACAAAAAGAGGGGCTTCGACCCACCTCAAAGCCCCTAGACACTGCGTGATAAATATAAATTCATGGTACTGCGCACTCTGCTCCTTGAAATGTGGAGTATTTGACCAAAATTGGACCAATTTGGGTCGCGCCCAATAGTAAGGCAAAATTTCCATCCTAGCCCCATTTTTATCTTCCACGGGTCTCTCCCTGGACCTAAAGAAATTCTTCTTTGTAGTGTCACTAGTAACTTTGTCTTCACTATTCCATTTGATTCCTAGGGGAAGTTTGGTTACTCTGCTGATCACTTCAGGACTGATAGTAATGGCTAACCCTCTTATTACAATTGTGGAACTGACATGTGATTGGGAATTCAAAGCCATAGAAAACTCAAAGGAAACTTCATCATCATATCCTTTTAATAATTCAAAGAATCCTAACCACTGATGTATCCTAAATATGTCTACTACAAGAGGGTGCAAATGAATCATTCCAGTGTTTGTATGTTCTTTCCTGTTGGACCCACCCCACATCTTTTCTTACTGCTCTTGACTAGGTGTAGGAAAGGTTTTTTTATGGATTTAGTGTTGAATTTAGTGGTAGAAGAGGGCCACAAAAAAACTTCTTATCACTCCAAAACTATACATTGGCCCTCACTTCACTCACACAGACCCTCCAATTCCATAATTTTATGACTATTGACTGCAATTTTTTAAGAGAAATTATGTGAAATTATGATCGATAGGTGAGGTGATGGAAACTTACTTCTCAAAATGATGCTATGAGCTAAAAAATGGGGGTTTCCTAAACAAATTGGGTCTTTAGTTGTGCACATGTACTTCCACTATCTTTCTGTAGCACCCCTCAGCTATTCCTATAGTAGTCACACACTTCTTGTAACAGTTACAGAACTTCCTGTAGCATTGTCTTGTAGCAGCAAAGGGTCAAGGTTCAAAGCTCCTTGGTGGCTTGCAAGCTCGGTCCTTTCTCAACTTGATCTTGGAATGGAAAAATGTGCAAGGGGAAGCGTGCTCAAGTACATTTTATGTTATTTTGAGTTGGCTTAGAGCATTGTGTTGACCTATCCATTTCACAATTTTTCCTTATTTGGATCGTTGGTCCCAATCAAATATATCAGTATCTTCTCCCTCGTAATCAACACCCACTCCTGGTGATTGCACTTTAACTGATTTGGCAGCTACACATTGCATGAGGACTCCATCATTCACTCTTTTTTTTAACTGGTCGAGGGTGTCCAAGTTAACTGGCCACCTTCATCTTATTAAAGTTCCCCCTCTTCGACATTCATTCATTTAGTCACTTATGCATAAGGAGAGGGTGAGAGAGTGTCATAACCTGAGCCTTACCTACTTTTCAAGTTGTTGTAGGATGATGCATGCTAGAGTTAGAGCTAGAGTGGCACCAACTGAGTTTGTATTGTTTCTTTAGTTTTTGTTGTGTGTCTTCACTCTTTTTTAGGTGCTTATCTTGATTTGTTTGTTGTGTGTGCAGATACCTTGCTGAGTTTTCAAGTGCATGTTTGTTGGTTGAGGATCCTTCATGGAGTGCCATTGTTTCCTTCATAATCATCTCACAAGTATTCTTGGTCTTCATGAATGATCAAATCCATATTAAGGGATTTTCTAGTGCTTATACTAGGCTTGCTATAGGAAGTTGCTTCTTCCTGTAGTAGCCTCTTTCCCTGCCTATTTTGGTAGTCTAGCTCTGCATGAGTGATGAGGGAGAGTGTGAGGTGGTATTAGGGTTATGGTAACATGATTGTAGGATGATGAGGAATTAGTGTGGCCTTGGAAAATGGAGTGAAGGAACTTTGTGTTTTTAAGAAGAAGAAAAAAATATTTTACAGAGGTGACAGAATGTAGGATTTGAAGTAAAAATCCTTGTGCTTGGGATGGAGGAGTGACGAGAAAGTGGTAGTAAATGATGGATAGGCTCTCCTTAATGAATTTCTGACACCTAAAGGACCTTGGTGGTTATTATTTGTCCTCATTCCACCCTCTTGTAGCTCACTATAACTTCTTATAGCAGTTATAGGACTTCTTGTGGCAGCACAGGAACTTCTTGTAGCACTTGTGGCAGCAGAGAGGGTGAATTTTTTTATTTTTGAGCTCAAGGATGGCATGGATGGATGCAGAGGTGATTTGTGGTGCTGAAGAGAGAATGGAAGGATGTACGTGTGAAGATAAATGGGAGAATTCCCTTGATTTATGACCATGACATGCCAATGTTCATAAGCCTACAAGACAGAAAAGAAAAAAAAGGTCAGCAGTCATGGTGTCATCCTTGTTCTTTTATTTTGTTTTTTTCTTTTTTTCCTTTTTTTTTTTCAAGACCGGCGGGATGCCTCACAAGAGGTTTTCAACCCACTAGCCTTCCCTGGGTTCCTTAAAGAGGTTTTCACTCTGCGACCTTTTTTTTCTTTTTTTCTCTCTTTTTTTCCTTTGGGACTACCTTAGAGAGGTTTTAAATGCTGGAGTTGGCCTTGGATGCCTCATGGAGGTTTTCACCCAGGCCTCTTTATTTCCTTTTTTTATTTTTTCTAGGAGGGTTGTGGGTTTGAAGCTATGATGCTCCCAATTACATTTACTTCCTTATTGATTGTGTTCATCAACTTTGCCTTGGACATGGGAATTTTGTAAACCTTTAGCCTATAACCATTGATAAGTAGAGCAATCCCTTCCTCATCAATGGTTTTGATATTAATAGCCCCATTGTCATGGAATTTCTCTATCAGGTATGGACCTATCCATATTTTCATCAACTTCCCTTTAAATTCCTTGAACCTTGAGTCATACAACAAAGCCCAATCTCCTTCCTGGAATACTTTCTCCTTGATGTGCCTATCATGTTAAACCTTCCTCTGCAAGTGTATGAATTCAGTGTGGAGGATGGTATTCATTATGAATTCATCTAAACCATTTAGTTGAAACATTTTTTCTTTTTTTGCCCTTGTGATATCTAAATCCAATTGAGCTTCCATCATGAGAGTGCTATATTAAAATTCAATAGAAACCAAAGCTTTCTTCCCATATACCAAATCATATGGAGTAAACCCATTAGTTGTCTTCCAAGTGGTATTATAGGCCAAATTTGCCTCCACTAATTTGTCTGCCCAATATTTCCTGTTGTTTCTCACTACCTTGGTGAGGATACTTTCCAGTGCTCTATTGGTAATCTCCACTTGCCCATTTTCTTAAGGGTGATAGGCCGTAGATGTTGTGTGCTTGATTTTATGTTGCCTTAGGAGGTTCTCAATAATGTGATGTGAACTGAGCTCCTTTATCAGTGATTATCTCCCTTAGATACCCAAATTTGTAGAACACATTTTCTATTAAGAATTCAGCCACTTCCTCTTTTTTTGTTGCTTTGACATCCTTTGTCTTATCCCACTTTGTCAAATAATTAGTGCATACTATGATGTATTTCTTTTTCCCATATGGTGAATCAATTGGCTCAATGAAGTCCATGCCCCACTTGTCAAATGGCTCCAAGGCCGCCTAAGGTTGTAGAGGAATTTCATCCCTAGGTGTAGGCTTTCCCATCCTCTGACACTGGTCACATCTACTAGTATACCTTCTAGCAACCTGATGGAGAGTAGGCAATTATTAGTCAGCTTGCATAGCCTTGAAATTTGTCCTCTTAGTAGTAAAATAACCCCCACAGGGCCCATCATGACATGCTGAGAGGATTTTAAATACTTCCTCCTCCTTGACATATCTCCTTAGAATCTGATTTGGTCCCAATTTGAAAATATTGCCACCAATCCAATTGAAAGGGGCTCTCTTTCTCACAATTCTACTCTTCTCCCTGGATAACAGATTTGGAGGAAATCTCCCAAAAACCAGGTAGTTGGCTATGTCAGCAAACTAGGGAGAGAGTACTAAGATAGCAAGTAAGTTCCCATCTATAATTTGTTCCTCAATCATCTCTTCATTAGCTACAAGCAAAGTGAGTCTATACAAAAAAAAAAAAAAAATCAACTACATTTTATTTCCCAGGCTTATCAATGATAGTTAAGTCAAATTGTTGCAATAATATTAACCACCTAATAAGTATAACATTCACATCAGGTTTTTCATCAAATATTTAGATGTTGCATGGCCAGTATGTACAAAATTTTGGTACCCGATAATATAATTTCTGAATTTATTCAAGGAATGGACAACAACTAAAAGCTCTTTCTCAGTGATAGTGTATTTCAATTTAGCCTTAGACAGTTTTTTGTTAATAAAATAAATGGCATAGGGCAACTTATCATCCATTTGTCCCAAATTTTCCCCCACGGCTTTATTTTATGCATCAGTATGATATGGAAGGACAAAGTTCAGTTGGGACCTCGAAGTATAGGGGAAGTGGTCAACTTTTCCTTTATGATTTCAAAGGCTTCTTGACAAACACTTGACCAACAAAATTTAGAGTCCTTGGCCAAAAATCCAAACAATGGTGAAGCCACCTTGCTAAAATCCTTGATGAATCTCCTATAGTAACTAACCAAGCCCAAGAAACTCCTAACATCTCTTTGTTTTCAAGGAGTAGGCACCCTTTTATGATAGAAATCTTGTTTGGTTTACTTGTATCCCTACTTGGGATATGGAGTGGCCAACGACAATCCATGCCTTCCTCAATAATTCAAACTTCTCAAGACTCAAAGAGAGATGCATTTCAATGCATATCCTTGATATTCTACCTGGATTAGAGAGGGCCTCCTGGAAATCATACCCATAGGGAGTGAAATCATCCATGTATATTTCCACAGAATCATGGAAAAACTCAACAAAAATGCTCAAGACTACTCTCTAAAAAGTGGCAGGAGCATTTCATAGGCCAAATGGAAGAACTCTATAATAAAATGTGTCCCAAGGACAGGTAAATGTAGTATTTTCTTGGTCTTCAGGGTTGATCTGGATCTGATTGCAACCACTGAATCCATCCAGGAAAGAGAAGAACTTCTTCCCTGCAAGACCATCCAAGACTTGGTCAATGAAAGGCAAAGGGAAATGTTCTTTCTTTGTGGCTTTGTTCAACTCTCTGTAATGAACACATATCATCCACTTCCCATTCTTATTTGGGACTAAGATTAGAGGAGACACCTATTCATTGTCAGATATGGGGTATATGAACCCTGCATCCAACAACTTTTTTAATTCATCCTTTACTGTGTCTTTCAAGGTTGGTTTCATTCTCCTTTGGGGTAGGCGCACATGCTTGCATCCCTCTTTGATGTAAATATGGTGTGTGTAGACTAATGGATGCACCCCTTTCATTTCTTTGTAATCCCAAGCAAAAGCATCTAAGAAATCTCTCAGCAGCTAGCACAATTTTTCTTCCTCTTTGTCCGAGAGAGAGGGGTTGATATTTACAGTTCTATATGGGTCAAATTCTACAATATTGGAAGGTTTAGTGACTGATTCAACTGATAATAGCTCAGTCTAAGGGTTTCTTTCAACTTATCTCACTAGTTCATCAAGTGGAATGGTAGTGGGGGGTTGGTTTTGAAGGACATGGTCAATGAGGCCATCTTCATCAGGTTGGCTCCCTCTGATAACAGAATATAAGGTACAAATAGGGTATGGTGTTGCATGGTACATTTCATCTTCTTCTTCATCCTCCATCCAAAAGGGTAGATCATGTTCAATAGAAGGCTGGGCAGGAGGATATAATACTAGTTGTTTTTACAAGGTTAGATTCTTGATGGTCATGTTTCCAGCCCTACAATTGATATAACCATCAACAGTGGCCAAGCAAGGTCTTCCTAGGATAAGAGGTGTTGGCTTGAGGGGTCCTGACCCAGGTTCGATGTGCAAGGTTTTCCAACAAACCCCTATACTACTGGCCCTTTAAGCAGTGACCTGCTTGCGCAGATCACAGTCTCACTCGAAGTAGTATGGGTGGGTGTTGGAACCAGGTTTCTGTTCAGATTATCTCTGCACAGGGTCAATTATATGTCCAGTTGCATCCACGTGCACTAGATCTACAATTAGAAGCTTTTCATAACCTTAACACAACATTACATACCCTAACAGAACAAATCTAGATTTACTTCAATACACAGACTTTCGCAACATAATATAACCAAAGCATAATAGATCTAATCATTCAATATACAAACCTTCGCAGCGCAAAGACAGAGAAATTCATAGCACAGTAATTATCAGCAATTCATTCAATAGTACTCACGGATTCAGATCCAATAATCTTGCATATTCATTCATTCGTTACCCTTACAATTCCCTTCCCAACATGCGCACACAGCAGCAGGGTCTGCACACAGCTGGACTAGGATCTCCGCGCACACAGCCAGCAAGATTATGTTCCCCAAAAACCCCAACAGATCACTTACATAATAGATTGCATCAATAACTCATCAAATCCTTACCTCTTTCAATCTGAAATGCCTCTCTATTTATAAAAATCTAGCTTTAATATTCCTATGGTCCACAACCCATGGTTTTCAGACCCCTAGTTTAACCTTTAACCCCTTTACAATGCTTTTTGGGGCTTTGACCCACCCCAAAACCCCTGTGTTATGCTAAATATAACAAAAATAACCAAACTGGACCAGTTTCGTAACTTGTTAGGAGACCCCATTCCAACAGTCCCCCAACACAATCTTGTGACTCATCCCAAGTCACTTTGGTGGCGCGCCTTCAATCTGTGCACGTAAGGTAGCCAGGGAGCGAAGGAGGGGTGGAAGCATTTCCTTGCTTCAGGCCGCTGCATGTTGCGCAATATTGATCATTGTCAGAGAAGCAGGCCCATCGAGATCCGGACCAACGTGTTCCAACAACTAGTGGAGGCTTGCAATGGCAGACTACGCATCATGTACAAGCTGGAGTGCAGCATCAGTCCATGGTTTCAAATTTTTGTACGCAATATTCTTGGAGTGACGAAGGTCCTCAATCTGGTGCATGGCGGCCAGGTGCTATGCGTGGCTGGGGTGGAGACCCGAAGTCGATCTAGAGCATCTTCTGCCTGCGTCAACTCTCTTTGGGCATGTTGAAGCGTGGAGTGGTGCAGTGCTTTCATCCATAGCTGCGTAGCCTCTTCAAACAATTGGGCTCCCTACGCCAGTTCTTCCTGAATAATGTGTGTGGCGTTAGTGACCACGGCAATTCGTTGGGGGCATTCTTCCGGGGTCAGGTCATACTGCTTGCGCCTTTCTTGGCCACGGCGGTGTACTTCTTGCAATACGCTGGCAGACAGTCTTCGTAGTTCTATAGTAGAGAGTTATGCTAAGTCGACTTGTATGTCCCCAGAACTCGGTTCATAAATGACAGTGTGGGGGAGTAAACATATGTTGCTTCTAGCGGGCGGGGCCTAGAAATGGCAGAGATGTTGTAGCAGGTTCTGGTACCACAGATTTTTAGCCGAACTTGGTTCGCAGCTGATCCTTTCAGGTGGCCTACGTGCACTCCTATTACTACACTCAGCATGTCCCAGCCCTCTTATCAATTCCTCTTGTGTGTTGGGATCAATAACGGAGAGACGAGCAATATGAATCATAGAAATAAGTAGAAAAAACCAAAATGCAAGTAGCCAATACCGCTTGACAGTTGAATAAATAGCCTGAGCCATCATCTTCCAACCATCTGCGCCCCAATCAAATCTACTTAATGGCAAGGTAGGTCATATGTGGTGCGTACCCTCGATCATGCTTATCATAAATGGTGAAAGTGATAATCTACCACCCTTTTCCTACGATTGTAAATGTCTTTTTGCATTAACTCGAGATGAGTTGATATTCTTCCTTTGAATCCAAGGTCGCGTCCCTATGATGTCAGGGTGTGGCTGATGCGTTGGAGGTCCTTTCGTATTTCGACGGATGGTTGACACACGATTAGCCTTCAAGTCGATTGGGAGTCTTTTTGAGGCATTTATGTCGATCGTGGAAGGAGCATTTTTGTGCAGGACAGCTGCGTCATACGTCCGTAGGTGATTTAATTCTTCAATCATCCGCAAATTCTCCCGGATACTCATGATTGTAGACAGGTCTGTAATCTGGTTGGGCAAGGACCAAGTGCACCCTTGAGTGTTGCACGCAAGTAGGTCAGCACGTGGGTCGACCGATTTTGGGGCCCATCTAGCTAAGGGGGTCTCTATATGCAGGATTACCCTACTCCAGTACTTCCTCCGGGTAGGGGAGATAGGTCCCTGCGTAGGTGCTTCATACTGGGTTAGTGATAGTGCCTCGGACCTACATTCTGTGGATCCCTTAGGCTTAAGAGGCTTCGGAGTGTCATTTGTGGCAAGGTTTGCAAGGTTTGCCAACAAACCCCTATGCTACTGGCCCTTTCGGCAGTGACCTGCTTGCGCAAATCACAGTCTCACCCGAAGTAGTATGGGTGGGTGCTAGAACTAGGTTTCCACACCCTGAGAAAGGAAGGGTAAGGCAAGCAGGGTTGCGTTCTGTTTAGATTATCTCTGCGCAGGGTCAAGTATATGTCCAGTTGCATCCACGTGCACTAGATCTACAATTAGAAGCTTTTCATAACCTTAACACAGCATTACATACCCGAATAGAACAGATCTATATTTACTTCAATACATAGACTTTCGCAACATAATATAACCAAAGCATAATAGATCCAATCATTCAATATACAGACCTTCGCTGCGCAAAGACAGAGAAATGCATAGCACAGTAATTATTAGCAATTCATTCAATAATACTCACAGATTCAGATCCAATAATCTTGCATATTCATTCATTCGTTACCCTTACAATTCCCTTCCCAACCTACGCACACAACAGTAGGGTCCGCACACAGCTGGACTAGGATCTTCGCGCACATAGCCAGCAGGAGTCCATTTCCCAAAAACCCCAACAGATCAATTACACAACAGATCGCATCAATAGCTCATCAAATCTTTACCTCTTTCAATCCGAAATGCCTCTCTATTTATAACAATCTAGCTTTAATATTCCTATGGTCCGCAACCCATGGTTTTCGGACCCCTAGTTTACCCTTTAACCCCTTTACAATTCTTTTTGGGGCTTTGACCCACCCCAAACCCCTGCGCTATGCTAAATATAACAAAAATAACCAAACTGGACCAGTTTTGTAACTTGTTAGGAGACCCTGTTCCAACAAGAGGATAACCATTAAACTTGGTTTTTGGTTGAAGTATCGGGAATTCTTTGGTATACTCCCAGGATTCAATGGAGACCATAGCATCCACAACAACTCCCTCGGGAGCTACTGTGGATCTATTTGCAAGTTGCAGAACTATAGTGGTTTTTCTCAAAGCTCCTTTGAGGTTGAGCTTAGAAATGGTTTCTTTGGTAAATACATTGATTGCAGCCATAATATCAATTAGTGTATGAGGGAAAATGATGTCATCAATGTGTACATCCACCATTGGACTCCCAAGGTCAGCCTACTTTGGGAAAATTGCTCTCCTGGCATCAAATCAGATAATTGACCTACAAAATTGATGGTGGGGGTGTCTCTCTTCTTTCTCCCAGGATTTTTGAACCATTTTCTTCGATAAGCTTATTATAGATGGGAACTTCCTTAATAGCCTGGAGAAGGGGTATCTTTACACACATATTCTTCAATTCTCCAAAAATTTCAGTCTCTTCTGGGGTGTGCTAGCTAGGATGGATCAATATCTCATGAAAAGGAGGTGGATTTACTTGAGGGGTACTCTCTTCCTTTCCCTCTTCAATATATTTAGGTGGATGGTTATCTATGAACACTCTCCCAGACCTAAGGTTAATCTCATGGATCTCCATAGCATAGGTAGGGTAAGATGTCTCTCCACTGTAGACCTATTGTGCATGTTTGTTATTCAGGTTCAGATTAGGTTGAGCATGCATATGAGGTTTCTTAGGTGGAGCAGAGTGAGTGAGTGGAGGTTGAGGTTGGGGTGGAGGCAGTAAAGCAAGTGGTTGGTTGAGTTGAGGCCTCCACCCTTGTAATGGGTTGCTCCACTGAGGAGGTTGGGGAGCATATAACTGAAATGGTTGATTGACACATTGAGGATGATATGGAGGGGAATAAGGCCAAGAAGGAGGTGTGGGCCATGATGGATGAGTAAAATAATATGAAGGCTGCAAGGGTGCATTTTGGTTTGGATTGTAGTAATAATAAGGTGCACCTTGCATGCCCTATTAGTATGGTTGAGGTCCTTGAGGCGTTCTTTGACTTATAAAGAAGAGTTGCTCTACGCCATGTTCCACCCCTTGGTATATAGATTTTAGGCCAGGTAAGGAAGGGAATTTGTATGTTGCATGGTTTTCTTCACATACTGATCAAACTTCTATCACATTCATTAGGCATTCTTTCCTAGGGTGTCTTCTAATGCATTTAGGGAAAAAAATAGGTAGGGATCTTTCTGCCTCCTCTTGTTTCCTTTTCATCTGCATGCTATCCATTTGTAAGGAAAATATATGCAACATTTCACTCTTAAATTCCTCTAACATGCTCCCTATCTCACTTTTTATGTATGAGGTGGAGGAAGAGGTATTGGCCAAGCCTTGATTACTTATACCTTTTTTTTTCGCTGCCCTGTAATGGTTTCTGAATACAGTCTTGATTTCATCATAGTCCAACTAATAGATATCTCCTCCAGATATCATGTTGAGGGTTTCCAACACTTCCTCCCCGATCCCTTGGAGAAGTACTAACTTGAGTGATCCATGATCAAGGGTGCAGTTGTCCCTCTTGTATTTTAGTTGAAACCTTTCCTCATAGTCTTTTAAAGATTCATTAGGCCCTAGGGTCATCCTAAAGATTTCTTCCTTGTTTTCTTTGGACCTACAATATTTTTTGTACTTTTTGTTGAAATAATCTTGCATTTGGGCCCAGGTAGTGATGGTGTCCCAAGGTAGACCCATGAACCAGCACAATTCTGCATCCTTTAGGGTAGAGGGGAACAATTTCAAATTTTATTCATTTGAAGCATAGTCATAAGTCCTACATATAACAACAAAATCAAACATGAAAGTGTCATGGTCCTAAAAAGTTAATCCATGGAAGTGTAGTAGGGCTGAAGGGCTAATGTTTTCATCCTAGTCTCTCCATTTGTTTTTCTGATGGGAAATACACCTTGGGTTCTATTCTCATCCATAGCTTGAACAGGTGAAGCAGATTCCTCTTGTGAAGAAATTTCCTCTTCTTCCCCAACAGGTTCCTCAAATTTTTCAGGTTTCTCACCTAGAGGGTATTCTGACTTTTATTCACTGAAGAAGAGTGAAGGTTGACTGTGTGGGGATGTGGGGGTATATGGTAGAATTTTTTCTTGGTTTTCCCTACTCCTATGAGGCATGAAAGACAAATTATTTTGTTTATTTATCACTTTTTCAAACTGTATGCAAACAAAATGAAAAAACAATGCTTAAGTAGAAAACAAGCATCTAATTAGACACCTCCCCATAAACGACACCAAGAGTGTTGCAACTCCCAAGGGCTACTTAGATTTTCTTATCAACCCAGGTTTCATACAAACTTAGAGGTGACAGTGTTATATGCACAACAGATGGATTCTATTCATGCCACCCTCAACTAGGTATTCTAGTCAGTAGTACTTTTAGGCCATTCCTTATACTTAATTAAAGTGCAACTAGCTAATGTGATGCGTGGAATTTATTCTAGTCTAAGACAAAGATAATGTCTATCAAACTCTTGCTTGAAATTGACAGTGAAAGTAAATCATAAACTAGTTACAGAAAACAGAAACTATGCTATGGGAAATCAAGCATCTAGCTATCTAATTATTTGCAGTAAAGAAACTACTCTATCATCACATGGTTCATGAAAGCATAAACCAAATTATATATATTTTTCATTCAATTCATAATTGCATGTAAAATTCAATATAATTATGAATTGAAATAAAACCCAAATGCCTGCTATGTTTTTGCAGCAAGGAAGGAAGGAGCTTTGGAGTGGCCTAAGAGTATCTTCTAACCATGAATTCAGAGATAGGGGTCAAGTGCATCCTATTATATAATAATAAGGAAAAAAGGAGCTAAACTAGAGTGAAGAGGTGACCTACATTGCTACTACAAGAAGTTGCTACATGATGTCCTGTAATTTCTACAAGATGTCCTAAAGTGCTACAGGAAATAGGAAGAGAGGGTTTTAAGGATGGAAAAGGAGCAAGGAAGATGTGGAAAGGTGAGAGAATGTGGAATGAGTTGAGGGATAGGTTTCCAATGAATCTAACCAAACTCAAAACCCTTGGGACGCTTGTTTTTCACTTGGAAGGTTGCTTACGGTGGTGGTGAAGGTAGTTTCACAAAACAGGGTTTTGGTGGCAGATTTGGAGGTTGGAGAGAAGGAGGATGGATGAGATGGAGAGGATCCTTTCCCTCAGTTGTAGACAACCATGCAATCATTACACACATTCATGCATTTCTTATTGAAAAACTGGCATGTTAACAAGTGGAAAAGATGATTTGAATGGAAATACCCTACTTAATCTATGCTAAAATCTAATGTAACACAAATCCAAATCCTAACTTACAGTAAGCATATTATGAGCATGATAATCACATTATATACCTTTCCAATAAATCATAAACAAACTAATTTTTATTTTTGGTTGGAGATCCTTCTCCTCAAGCTCCCATGTGAGAGGTGAGGAAGAGAGGCTACAAGCACAGTTTTGATGGATTCTTGATGCTGCTAGAATGTAAATGGGCTAAACAAGATGTTGAAACATAAAGAGAGAATATAAATACACAAGAGGGACTTAGCCAATGAATTGGGCACTAAACCAAAAGCTTCAGACCTCTGAGACTAAATCAGTGATGGAACAAGTAGTTTCTCATTATCATTGGATAAAAAGTTATAGTACATCATATGACAGTAAAAAATAACACTAATTCATAGCTGAAGAGCTACCTAGTTTAATACAAATTTTGAATCCTAATGAGCTCTTTCATATGATTATTCATACAAATGGGTAGCTACCAACAACTCCCTTAAAGGTAGGAATAAGTCCTCCTTGATCTTGAGAAAAGTGGAGCTTGGCTTCTCATACTATCACTTTGCTTGGTTTCCTTTTCCTTTGAGTTGTTGGGAAAGATCTCGATGTGATCTTGGCAGATTGAGAGAGCTAAGGAGGTGGGAAAACTTCTTTCAATCTCTCCTTGTTGTCTACTCTAAGCCCTTAGGTGGAAAATATCTCAAAAATGGCTTTATATCCTTCAATTAATTCAGATTAGGCAACAAGACGTGACACACATCATACACCCTTCCCATTAAACATAATATGACAAAAATGTAAATGAATGTGAGAGAGAGGTAAATTAATAGTTGAATTATGGTATTTTAACCCTTTAAAATATACCTAATGATGGGCCTCATCACCCTCTAGGGTGGTTTTTCTAGGTCGGTTGATGTTGTTGATTATTAACCACTCCCTGATGGGGGAAAGGTTCCCGTATTACTGTAGTTTGTTGTTTTTTCCCTCATTCTCCCATGTTATTATGAGTCCTTTTTAACTCAGGAATTTGAGGACAGTGGTGGTTATACTCACTGTATTCCCCACATATGGCACAAGAATGATTTGACCTCACAATAGTGGTCTTTTTTTTCCATTGCGAGTTGTTTGTTTGTTCCTGGTTCTGATTTCGGTTGGGGTTTCCCCCAGCCTATATAAACAAAGGGAATTGTTGATTGTTGCCCCCCTATCCAAGGTATCCCTTCAGTTTTCTCTTTGATTTTTTCTTAGCAACATTATGGGGATTGTTTCTATTCCCTTGGTCAAATGACGGTTGTTGTTAAGCATGGGAGGGTTGCACTAAATTAAAAATTGTGTTACTTTGCGCTAGCGGAATATTTTTTTGTTTTGCGAGGAAAGGAGAATATTGGATACCTTGTCCCTGATTGGTGTACACATTTTGGGATGAGGATCTTACATACGTGCCCTATATCATTACTAGTTTCCCTGAGGGGGAGGGTATGGTCCTCTTTGAGGTGGATGATATCGGTTAACCCTGCTAGCCGCATTTTGCAATGGTGTGGGTTGACTGGGATAGTAATCGGTATGTGGTGTGTTTTGTGTAGTATTGAATGATTTACTATTAAACAAGTAAACAAGATATTGGCAGGTGTTGTTGGGTTGAGTTTGGGTTAAGGACCCTATCAACCCATCAGCAAAATTAGATGCACTTGGTATCTCTTTATAAGTTTGCAGGCTTGGGGAATTTGGAAGAACATGATAGATATATCCAGACTAGGTGTCTATAATCTTTATATGTTGAGCTTTGCTAATATCTTCTTCCTCGATGTGTGGGGATGAATTTTCTACATCTTTTGAAATTTCTGATGTGAGAGGCCTCAAAAATATGTCATGGAATCTATCTTCAAAATTTTCTTTACACAAGCTACGACATTTCTGCCCTTCATGGATATGATCTGATATGTGTATAGCAGGTGTTTGTTTTAAGTGGGTGATAAGTTCCAGTCCTAAGTCGTGCTGAATTAGGGGTTGGAAGAATGTGAGGAATGTTGTAGCTATAGAACTAAACTTTCCATGTGATGCAGAAAGTTGGTCAATGTACCATTTCATTGCATGCCCTATAAGGGTGCATTGAAATAGTCATAGCCGAATAGTATCATTTGTAAATCTATTCGACGAACGCCACAGGTGAAAATTCATGGCATGGTTTCCTGGGTCTTCCCCTTGCTTTCCTTAAAATTTTCCAATGTCAAAATGGAGCTTGGTGGGCATAGCTAGCGAATTTAGGCCATACGTAATTGGGTCATCTATTAGCTTGCTTAAATTTGGTAGGTTTAAAGAAGATAAGAAAGGTTTGGTTGGACTACCCTGGTGGATACTCCTAGGGCTACCCAGAGGAGTGGTATGTGGGCTCCCCAAAGGGGTCCAGTGACCCTTGAGAAGTTGTGAAACGTGTATTTTGTCGGGGAGGGGTCCCAAGAAAAGTTTCCCCCGATAAAGGAATATCCTATAATGGTGGTGGTGTGACTTCCTCTATGCCTAAATGGTGGGAGGGTTGGCACACCTCTTGGTAATCTGGGGAGGTTTAAAAAAAATCTAGATCGACAGGGAGCAGTGGGGTCCCCTATGGTTCCAATTAGTGTGTAAATTATTTTGTATTTTTTAGGGAAGAAGATCTATATCACTGCAATATACTCACATACATAAAACAAAGAAAAAATGGAAAGGTGATTTTCCTTTAGATATAAGTTATGTGATCAAATCAAGAGAAAAATGGTTTTTATTTGTTTGCATATGATAAAAAATATCCTATGTAGACATGATTGTCCTTTCCACTCTCAAATTAACTGGGCTTTGCATAGATATCTTCTTATGGGTCATAAGGCACAATCCTGAAAGAATTGGAAATGCCTTCCAGCAGCCAAAGAATCAACCAAGGTAATGGAAAAGAGGATCAAGTGTTTCCCGCATCATCACCTATAGGGAAAGGATGCCCTAGATTTTGGCCACTAAAGTACCTAGGGATAATAAGCTTTGGAGGTGGTTGTGATGGTTTTGAAGAGGTAACCAATGGAGGCTCTGACATCTGGCTTTGTTTTACAGAAAAATAGGG
Organism: Pinus albicaulis; assembly: GCA_034641835.2. Taxonomy (NCBI): domain Eukaryota; kingdom Viridiplantae; phylum Streptophyta; class Pinopsida; order Pinales; family Pinaceae; genus Pinus; species Pinus albicaulis. The sequence goes on along the minus strand of CM076582.1, from coordinate 1,432,423,101 downwards.
GTTGGCTAATCAAATCTATGCAGTGCTAGTTATTTTCATTTATTGATGCTGGTGCTGGTGCGTTCTACTACTTTTTTGCTTCTGCACAACAGTTCTGCCTGAGCGTCCTTTGCCCGACTCGACCTCTAGCATTTATTTTCTACCTAAGCCTTTCTTCCACGTTTCACCTTATTTATTCGTAGAATGAGTTTCAAACCTCATATACCCAGTCGTGGAGGGATGGCGGTTGGTGGATAGGGATGGATGATGGATGACGTGGCGTGGCGGCGTCGGCAATGGTCATACAACGGCAGCGGTTTGGGAATGTCGCAAAGGGCTTTCCGGAGGGGGTTAGAGTGGTAAGCAGTGTTTGGAGATGGGGGAGCAGAATATCCCTCGGTGCGACACGTAGCTGGATGAGCGGTATGGGATACCACCCATTTCGGACCCCCCTCCCCCTTTGGTTAAAGTTCATATGATGTGGGGAGGCCGAAACTGGATAAGGGTCATTGGATGTAGGGAGAGGAGTGGAGAAGGAGGAAAGGTGGAGGGTGATTAGAGGTAGAAAGACATATCACACGAGTGGGACTTGTCATGACCCTTTTGCTACGCGAGTCCTTTCCTTTTACGTTTAACCCTTTTTCAAAAGAAATAGCATAAAAAACCATTTATTCAGACTTGAAATATTAAAAACTTCATTTTGGATCCGCATCATATCCGTGCACTTCACATAGCGTAAGAATTAATATTTACCCTTCGTACTTGTCCTTTAAGTTTTGCGATTTGCGATTACGATCGGGTCGAGGCCACATCATCTGCCACGTCATCATAGGTCACCTACGATCTATAGGATCAAAGCCATGTCACCATGACACATCACTTCATATCGCAGATAGGCAAATTTAACCTTTTTTCTTTTCACTTGCCTTCTTAGATTTGCGATTTGCAATCTGCACTCGGGTCCCACCACATCGCAAAATCGCAAGTCGGAAAGTTTGATGTATGCTTAAACTTCAACATTTTCAAAGTGCAATAGAGTGAAGGGTTATAACATGACTGATGCGATATCTCACATCCGCAATCGCAAGACTTAACATTTGGCGGAAAATGGAATGAGTTATAATTTGCAACTTGCAGGCACATGGGCATAGGGGAGTGCGAATCGGTGGAATACAAGGAATAAGGCAGAAACGAGGTTCACATCTGATTTTGGTGGCACAGTAAGGTATGAAAGGTCCCACTTTCATCGCATCGGTGGAAAATATGTTTTGGAAAAGTCTTTTAAGAGGTATAGCTTGAAGCTTGCGGGCTGGGAAGTGTAGGGTGAATAGGTCCCACTTTAACCGCCTATCTCTTTCGAAAGGTTTATATGAGATGGTTTTTTAAAGAAATTTGCAATTTGGCCGATGCGAAAAGTGACTTGGGAATGCGATAATGAAATAAAAGGGAAATGGCTTAGGGAAAATTAAAATGAAAAGGTATAAATTGTGGGGTGGTTTTTGTTTATGGTTTACAACTTTAGAAGATGGAGAAAAGGAGGGGCAAAGAGGGTAAATGAAATGAAATGAGGGAAGAAATAAAGTTTGATTCCCATGACACCTTATCAGCAACACTTCCTTCTTTCTATTAAACAGAAAAATAGATTGATTCCTTTGAAGCTATTTACAATCAGAAATTCCCTTTTTTTCTCTAAAAATAAATGATAACCATGGAATAATATTTTCAGTCAAAAATATAAGCAAGAATCAGTCACCTGGTGATACTGTAAAATATAGGATTCTAACAGTGGCTCCAGCTGGGGATGGCACCTCCTTTAGGAGGTGTCAAGAACACTGTAGACTAGTGGCCTGATCCATTGGTTGATCCCACAACTTTTACTTTGAGCTGCCAAGCAACTTAGTGGCTGGAAAACTAGCTGATTGTCCCTCCTGACTTTGACTGATAAAAATAGAACACATGCTTGGCCAGCCAGCTTATTAGCATATTGAAATCTGAATTGAAACCACAATTAAACTTATCCACTGCAATCCATCAAGTTGACCATACTACTGCACCTTGAAAACTTGAATGGTGAGACTAGAACTGTGCTGAAACTAAAGTCTGAAACACATTGATCTAAAAATGAAAAGCAGTCTAAAACTAAGATTTTAAAGATGCTCAGAGTGTTGAGCTTATTTTCACCCCTACCTACCCTACTCTACTAAAATGGTTGCCCTTCTAAAAAATACAATAATGCCAATGCAGCCAGTCAAGAAATTGTTCTAATATTTGTGTTCTTTCATTTCTCTTCACCATGTTCAGAGACAAACCTGACACTGGTGTTTGATAGAAATTCTCGGCCTGATCTTGTTTACATGGATCTTGGTACATTTGAAAAAAAACCGACATGCCAGAATGTATGTTGGATTTGTGAATAACAACTCCTCCATATAGACAACCACTGGATCAAGGTACTCTTGACTTATTTCTAGGTATTCTGACTCAGCCAAATCAGCTTCATACCCTAGTACTGCAAATGTGTTCTCTTGGTCTTAAATCAACTCAGAACATATTTGCACGCTACCTGATGAGTGTTTTGCCACTACTTCTACCGAATCAGACAATGGGGAAGACTGTCTGGTCATATCCATATCATAGAAACTTTTGAGAGCATTATGAACGCAGAAATATTGACTTTGAAAGCAGAAACCATCCAACGCGTCTCTTATTGGGTCATGTGGTGCTCTAGATGGTAGTGTTGGTTCTTTTGAGACCTCATGTTCTCTCTTATAAATATCAGCCATCATGTGATCCCAATTCCCTTTTATAATTTGAAATGCATTGAAGCACAAAGGTAGAGAGTCAAACTAGATCAATCCATCATCTGTTTCGGACTCTATGATTTCATCTGCTACTTGACATTCAAAAGAACTCAAGGGCTGAACCTCTAGGTCTAAAACAGATATTCTATCATCCTTGATTTCCTCATCTGATCGGTGAGAGAGACCTCTCCTCCTGTGATTATCATCTGAGAAGGTGATCCAGATTCCCTTTCATTAGAATTGAAACCTAAAGGTAAAGACTCAAGATGTATTGGTTCCTCCTCTATTTCAAATTCTGTAATTTCAGGAGGACTCATGGGGAGAGTTGTTGGATCTGAAAATGGTTCAGGATCATCCCTCTTTTCCTTAATTGACTCCTTGGAGCATTCCTCCTCCTTCCTGTTTGCAACCTACTTGTAATGCTCTCTTAAGAGTGAGGCAAAAGATAAAGGAATGCAATTTGTACTTACTTGACAGCTTTCTTCATTTTCTTTCTTACAATATTTATCAACATGCAGAGTTTGGTTGTCATCTTTGCATTGTGACCATTGAGTTTGTTCATCCCAAAAACATAGTGTTGGTTGCTTTGAATACTTAGCCTCAACCTCGACCTTATAGTCTTCCTCTTTATAATCATATTCGAGATGGGTACCTCGGTATGCAAGGTCATCTATCATGTACATTGTTGTTGAGGATTTCCCTGCCTCCTTCTGATTTTGGACTTGAACTTTGGTTGTGTTGTGGATAGAGTACATGAGACAATAATTTTCTGTTTTAGGGTGTCTAGAATGGGCTGCAAATTGCTTGGGTACATTGATGTTTGTCTTCTCTGGGACTAATGGAACAGGAGGTATCTGAACATCAAGTTCCTATTTCCTGCTAATCATATGCATCATTTCGTTGATTGAGTTTTCCAACATATCTAGATTTATTTCTGCAGATATCAATTGCTCTTTTTCTATTTTGTCCTTCTTCATTGCTTTTAATTTTGCTTCCCTATTCAGCAGGTTGGCTTCCACATCAACTGCCACATTTTTCATTTATTCCAGCATTGTAGGGTCCCTTTCTCTTAATTGTAATGTCATCCCTACATCAAAGGCATATGGGTAGTGTAAGAGAGCCCATCCTAGGGGTGTCTTTATCTTAGTAGGTATTGAATGGTATACCTTATTGAACCTAGCTGAAAATTGTTGTATTGTCTCCCCTGGTTGTATTTTTAATTGGTTATACTCTTTTATGATGAGAAAAACATTTCCCACGACCACCCATCTATCTAGGAAGACTTGAGTGAATTTATGAAAATTGCTAATGCTTGCAGGTGGAAGGTCTTTAAACCAATTTTTAACTTTTCCTTGCAATGATAGGGAAAACATTCTGATACACGCATCATTTTCTCCCACCTCAAATAGATCAACGAAATCATCAATATTTTTTATGTTCTTTTCAGCATTGATATTTTCACTTTATCCATCAAATCTGGGTAGATGATTGATAAAATTTGCAAGGAGGTTATAGAGGATAGGAGGAAAAACCAAAGGCTTGTATCTTTCTAGGAATTTTACATGTATAGGCAGTGCAGCAAGAGGATTATAACCATGTGGGAATCTAGCAGGGACAGGGGATAAAGCATGAGGCTTATGTTTCACTGGGTTTTCCTCAAGTGCATCTGGGATGTGCACAGGTGTATAAGTATGTACATGGTCTACAATTTGGGGCTTAGCTTTTTAAGGCTAATCAATCTGCCAATGATCAAAGTAAAACCCAACAGTGTGCTCTTGATCAGGCTTAAAGTAGGATAGAAATAGTTATAGATAAAAACAACAATCTCTTGAATCCAATTTGGGCTTGGATACCTTCTCTTTTTAGGCTGACTGGTCATGTTTCAGGTCCTTCCTCCAGTGGAGTCTTTGAATGGAACTGGTCTGAATTGGAATCGTCGGGTGGATGATTTCCACTTTGTTGTGAGTGATTGTTTTCCACCATCAACAACCAGATACCAATCTTCGAACATACTCAAATCAAACAATATTTTGACTGGGGTTTCTGATTCCTGATGAAATATTAAGCTTTTCCAATTACTTCGTCCCTAGTATGGTCGCCATTATGTTAGCCCTCCGTAATTTGTAAGGTTGGCAAGAACAAGAAATAGAGGACAGCGTCAAACCACTTTGGAGTCCAAGACCTAGCCTTCCTAGGCTCAGAGAGGGCTCTCTCTGTTTTTACGATTTATGATTTAGCTTAAGGATTATAATTGCAGATATTAGGCTAGTTACAGTGATGGGGGTTGTTTGAATGATTGGTTGGTTGGAAAGACAGAGCTGTAAAACTTAATCCATTGGGATATGGAGTCACAAAGGTAGAATGGTGCATCAACTTTTCAAGGGCATTCACAGGGCAATCTAACTATGTAGACTGGATGTTACTAGCAGTGTGAATATGAGATGGGAGAAGGTAGTGGGTTCAGTAATAGCTAAAAAGCAGTTAAGAATTCTTTAACTATACTTCAATGTAAATGTAGAGCAGATAGTCTCAGAATTCTACATTCAGGTCTCAGAGGAAAACATTAAGATAACAAACACATACAAAATTAAGGTGCTCTTTTAGCAAATCTTAATCTAAATTTTCTATTTTGAAATTAGATAAATTGATGCACATCATGAGAAGACAGAGGAAAACATTAATACAGAGGAAAAAAATCACCATTAACATAACTCAAGAATCCTGTGAATGGTCTCTTATTATTGATGCCCAGCTCAAATAGTTACAGAGTTCCAGTACTTCTTACAATGCAAGCTTCAGCAAGGTCCAATTTTTTAACCCTTGATACTACTCAGGTATGCAATATTTATCTAAAGACTAAGTCGGTTGCCCTACATTAGTCGATAACCTTTCATTGATTACAATTAAGCAAAAAATGACAAGTGTGGCTATGTAATGCTTGATTCAGACATCACTGACAACAACCGACTCTGGAATTAATTCTTGACAACTCTTCATAGATCCAAACGCTTCAATGGATCCTCGAAAGATCAAACAGTAATATTTGGAGGTGGTTGTGATGTTTTCGAAGAGGAAACCGATGGAGGCTCTGACATCTGGCTTTGTTTTATATAAAAAAAGGCGTTGGGTAATCAAATCTGTGCAGTGTTGGTTACTTTCATTTATTGATGTTGGTGCTGGTGCGTTCTACTGCTTTTTCACTTCTGCACAATAGTTCTTCCTGAATGTCCTTTTCTCGACTCGACCTCTAGCATTTATTTGCTACCCAAGCCTCTCTACCTTGTTTCATCTTATTTCTTTGTAGAATGAGTTCCAAACCTCATATACCCAGTTGTGGGGGGATGGTGGTTGGCAGACAGGGATGGATGATGGATGACATGGCGTGGGGGCATTGGCAACGGTCATATAATGGCAACGGTTTGGGAATGGAACAAAGGGATTTCTGGAGGGGGTGAGAGTGGTAAGCGGTGTTTGGAGAGGTGGTTTTGGAATCCCTAGACGTGACACGTAGTCGGATGAGTGGTATGGGATACTGCCCATTTCAAACCCCCCCCCCTTTGGTTAAAGTTTGGATGCTGCAGGGAGGCCGAAACTGGATAAGGGTAATCGAATGTAGGGAGAGTAGTGGAGAAGGAGGAAAGGTGGAGGGCGATTAGAGGTGGAAAGACATATCACACGGTTACGACCCGTCACGACCCTTTTGATACTCGAATCCTTTTCTTTTGCGTTTAACCCTTTTTCAAACGAAATAGCATAAAAAACTATTTATCTGAACTTGAAATATTATAAACTTCATTTTGGAGCCGCATCACATCCACGCACTTTGCACAGCATAAGACTTAACATTTACCCTTCATACTTATCCTTTAATTTTTGTGATTTTCAATTGCGATTGGGTCGGGGCCACGTCATCTGCCACGTCACCATGCCACGTTATCATAGGTCACCTGTGATCTGTGGGATCAAAGCCACATCACCATGTCGTGTCACTTCATATCATAGATCGGTGAATTTAACATTTTTTCTTTGCACTTGTCTTCTTAGATTTTTTATTTTCGATCTATGCTCGGGTCCCACTGAATCGCAAAATCACAAGTCGGAAGGTTTGTTGTATGTCTAAACTTCAACATTTGTGAATTGTGATAGAGTGAAGGATTATAACATGTGTGATGCGATATCGTACATCGGCGATCACAAGACTTAACGTTTGGCAAAAAATGGAATGAGTTATAATTTTCGATTTGCGGGCACTTGGGTGTAGGGGAGTGCGAATCAGCGGAATACAAGGAATAAGGCAGAAACAAGGTTCACATCCGATTTTGGTGGCGCGGTAAGGTATGACGGGTCCCACTTTCATCGCATCTATGGAAAATAAGTTTTGGCAAAGTCTTTTAAGAGGTATAGCTTGAAGCTTGCAGGTTGGAAAGTTTGAGGTGAATAGGTCCCACTTTAATCGCATATCTCTTTCGAAAGGTTTATATGAGACGGTTTTTTAAATAAATTTTCAATTTGGCCGATGCAAAAGTGACTTGGGCATGCGGTAATAAAATAAAAGGGAAATGGCTTAGGGAAAATGAAAATGAAAAGGTATAAATGGAGGGGTGGGTTTTGTTTATGGTTTAAAACTTTAGAAGATGGAGAAAATGAGCGGCAAAGAGGGTAAATGAAATGAAATTAGGGCAGAAATGAAGTTTTCTTCCCATGCCACCTTATCAGCAACACTTTCTTTTTTCTACTGAACAGAAAAACAGATTGAGTCCTTTGAAGCTCTTTACAGTCAAGATTTCCCTTTTTTCTCTGAAAATAAATGATAACCATGGAATACTATTTTCAGTAAAAAATATAAGCAAGAATCAGTCATCTTGTGATACTGTAAATTACAGGAGTCTAACCCAATCCAAGGGATTTTGGAGGCTTAGCCTTCGGAGATCTAGGCTTGGCCTCTCTATCTTGGCATAGGAGAGAATATAATTCTTTGGAGAATCAAGAAGTAACTTAATGTTCCACTATTGGAGCTAGTATCTCACCATTGTAGCTTTGTACTTGGATCATTCACCTTATAATTAGAAGCTCATTGAGACAACACATTTTCAAGCATGTATCTTGAATATTGTAAGACTATTATTTGGATGTTTGTGGTATATCTTACATTCATATGTACTAAATAAATTGAACTACTTCATTGGATTTGGTGCTTATCTTATTGAATGTGTGTTGTATTTTCTTTAATGATCGTTATGTCTATGTGAACTATTTTTCTAGATATTTAACAAATCTTTCCTTGCTCTCATGTGCCTCTCTTAGGATATCACTATTACTTTCCTTCTATAGAATCACTCGTTACTTCCCTCTCGTGAAAGTCTCATTTTACACATTGCAATTTGTGTTTCACATTATCAACATAAATGTTAATTTCAAAGGATATATGAACAATTTGTTATGCTATCCATTCTGACTTAGGTATACCTTTGATTTATGAAGGTCGAGTCGATACTCCGAATGGGGCTCCTACTCCAATTGGTGTGAGTTCTAATTGGGACTTCACATCAGGGAGACCCCATTAGTTGATGGATTTCTAGGACCATCAACAGGTTGACATGTGGTAGTCCTTACCCACATGTCACCACCATACAGGGCCATGTCCTCTACCTGACATGCTAGCCTACTCACATCATGAGCCATAAATTTTTGTGGATATTCCACTATACAATTTGTCACAACATATCTAATGAAATTATACTTAAAATCTGAAATCTACACTATGATGCTTAATTTCTCCTTAGATTTATGAATTTTTTAATTGATATATTATTCTTATGCATACAATATAAAAAATATTTATAAAACAATTAACAATGAAATAAAAATCAGAAACCACAATTGACACAAGATATAAGTCGGGAAATCATTTCAGGAGAAAGCCTAGTTGGAAGGTAAGGTTACTCTACTCTCTTTCTTTGAATGGAAAATGGATGAAAGTATAAATAAGTGAGTCATGTGGCTCATGGGATACTACAGTGCACAAACCATTTTTATTTACTCTCTCGCTATCTACTCTCGACTACTCTACTCATCTATGGAAAAAAAATGTTTTTGAACAGAATGGAACCCCTTTTCCTCTTAGTGGCCCAATTATAACATAGTTAGCCTACTAATGGTTAATTTTGACTCTTTAAACTCTTAACTAAAGTTACAATATTGACTATTCTAGAGTCTTCTTCATCATGATCGTGTCTCTAGCCCCTTTTCCATGAATAAAGGGGGATAACATGGCATCCTCTCAAATTATAGTGGTCAAAATAGGAAGGTCAACTTTTGAGTGGCATAAATTTTGCATATGGACTTTGATTAAAGTGATTCTTGAGCCATTGGAAAGGTATATTTATATGATGATCTTGAAATGTGCACACTTAAGCAACAAATTTTTACCCCCAAAAAATGTCATTTTATGTTTCAGACTACATTCGGATGGTTTCAAACCCCAATTTTCAAAATTTGGACCTGCTGGTAAAAATGTTCATGTGCGTTGATTCCTCCACTTTTTCCTCTCTAAAAGCATAGAGATGGATGAAAAATAATATAATGATCCAATCTAGATCACATTCGGATCCAAGGTTTTCTATAAATCCCTATTATAATATTTTGTAGATCTTTACTATTTTGTACTTCTGAGCTATATGGATCCATATAAATATTAAAAATGTCCAAATACTCACATCCAACCTAAAATTCAGTCAATATATTCAATCCTCTATATATCCAGATTTAGGAAAAACAACATCCCTTTTAACAAAAACCAAAATTTTTGGACATCCACTTTTAGGAACATTCATTATCTACGTCAAATTCCATATCATTTACCACCTACCCTCCACTTCAACATTTCCATCCTCTAGTGTCCATGTCATCATTAGTCAGTGTGGCCAAACTTATACTCATATGAATATCTAGGTTTTTAAATTTTTAGACTCTTATACCATGTAGATTTGGTAAAACCCATTTTGACAAAACTTTGGATTTCTAGATTTTAAAGTTCCACACCATGTTTCCATATGGTGCAACATCAACTGCCACATAATCTCCTTTTGCATCTTAGTGTCACATTAGCATGCCACGTCATGTTGACATGGATTCCATGTAACTCCCATGTCGGCTTTCCATCTGGCATATGAATATGAGTTTTTCATAAATGGATATTATCGAGTAATTTTTGAATTTTTAGATTTTATATCCATCATTATAGTGATGTGATAATCCCTCTACTTAAGGTTCCAACACTATGGGTTCTTCCATCCAATAATCGTGTTTTTTGTAAATTATAATTATAAATATTTTTGGATGTCTATGTTTGAATATCTAAATATTCAGAACTTCTAATTTCTCTTGGTAACTCCTTAGAAAAATATGTGGATGTCCAAATATCTTGTGACCTAGTTGTCCAGATATCTAGAACATTTTTAACCTTCACTAGTTCCTAAACAAAAATTTTAGATTTTCACTTAACACCCTATAATAGAAAATTTGTTGTGATTGGATTATGCTTCCTTTAGCTCCTTTTCTCACTAACCATTTTTCACCACTCGTAACACTATCTGATGTGACCATGGGCTAGGGCGTAAATCCAATCCCCAAATTTCTAAACTCAATCCCTGAATATCCAAGAAAATATAGACTTGTGATAGAACTCCTTAGCTTGTTCCGGAGATTGAATTTTGACCTCGACAAGGCATAAGCTTACCCATAAGACTTCTAAAGGTCCATAAATCTTCAATGGCTTATAAAGGAATCCAAAATATCACTAGAAAACTAGGCATATTCATACAACAAGACAAATATATGTCCCATGGCCAAGTCCATAATTCCAACCAACTAAATCAGATTCTTATCACTCTTTTGGGACTGCAAACTTCACTCTTACAACTCCAAACACTTAAAAATAAAGAGGCCAGAATTATATATTACCTCTTGAAGAAAAAAAATCCCCATTACCTCAAATTAGCAAGATTGGTTAGATACACAAGAACACATACACATACATATATATACATATGATTAAAAAATATCCAATAGCTCAAGCTCATGTAATCTTATAGTAGACTTACATAGTTGTCCCAAATAGGGAATATCCCACTCCCTTCCAAGTCTCCAATCAAGGAGGAACTTCCAAGTCTTCTTGCTTCTAATTAAGGATATAGTATAAATATTCAAACCCATATTTGACCTAGTAAAAGCGAGCACACTAGTAGGTGACTAACAAAATACATGAAAATCCTTAAATCCCATTTTCACTTATAACACTGTTACCGATGAAATAGGTAACCTGACCTCAAAATGGGAACTCTAGCCCAAAAAGACTCAAAAAACATGAAAAAACACCCCAAAAACAAAAAAAGTGTATTCTGGAACGCACTTGGTTTTTTTTTAAGGTCAAATTTCAACATTTTATAAAATTATGCTAAAAACAAAATTGTTTCTTGAAAAAAGGATTGAAAAAACACCCTCAAAACAAAACCAGTTGATGCTGGAATAACAAAAAAAAAAAAATTGTCATATTTTTGACATTTTTGAAAATAGAAATAACATTTTTTAATTTTTAAAATTCAAACATTAAAAGAAAACCTAAAATTTAAGAAAAAAAATAAATTTAAAAAATAAAAACATTTTATAGCTTAAAATTTAAAAATATATAGGAATAAAAAAATAAAAATAAAAACAAAATAAAAATTTTAATTCAAACATTAAAAAAATACCTAAAATTTAGGAAAAAAAAATAAAAAATAAAATTAAAGATTAAAATTTCAAAATATATAGAAATAAAAAAATAAAAAAAAAAATATTAAATTAAAAAAAAAAAAAACAACTTAAAAAAAGAAAGAAATTATAAAAAATAAAATATAGAAATTAAATTTAAAAAAGAAAAAGAAAATGTTGATTAAATTTAAAAATAATAATAATAATAATTTAAAAATTTTGAAAAAAATAAATTTAAAGAAATATATTAAATTTTAATAAATTTAAAACTTTAAAAAAATATATATACATTATTTAAATTAAAAGTAAAAAAACGAAAAATTAATTTAAAATAAAAAAATGAAAAATAAAACACAATAAAAATATTAAATTTAAAAAAATATATATTAAAAAAACAAATTAATTTTAAAAAATAAATTAAATTTAAATTATAAAAATAATATATATATATATATATATATATATATATATATATATATATATATATATATATATATATATATATATATATATATTTTCCAACTTAAAATTAAAAATAGATATATTAGATTTTGTTAAATTAAAAAAAAAAAATGTTAATATAAAATAACACATTAAATTTAAAAAAGAAAATATTAAATTTTAATAAATAAATGAATAAACAAATAAATTTTGAAATAAAAAATAAATTTTAAATATAAAGAAAAAAAAAACATTGTTAAAATAAAAAGTTAAAAAACTTTAAAAATCAATTAAAATTGAAAAATTGAAAAAAATAAATTAAATAAAATATATTAAATAAAAAATAAAATAAAAAACAAATTAATTTGAAAATATTAAGTTTAATTTTATATATATATATATATAATTTTAAATACACAATTTTAATTGAAATAAAAAAAATATATAAAAATTTTATGTAATTAAAAAAATAATAATAAAAAAATAAAAATTATAAAAAAATATTAAATTCAAATAAATTAAAAAAAAATACAAAATTTACTAAATTTTAAAAAATTAAATGAAAAAAACTAAACATAAAATTTAATAATAAAAAAAAATATGAAATTTTTAAAAAAAAAAATCAATTAAATAAAAAAAATAATACAAAATTTATAAAAAATTTTAACAAAATTTAGAAAAAAAAATTAAAAACAAAAAAAAATAATAAAATTTTAAAAAAATTAAAAAAAAAAACAAAAAAATTAAAACAAATTAAATTTCAAATATAAAAATTAAATTTAAAAAATCAAAATTTAAATTTTTTAAATTAAAAAACAAAAATTAAAAAAAATCAAATTAAAAAAAATATATATTAAAAATTAAAAAAAAATTAAAAAAAAAAAAGAATTTTTTGATCATGGTGGCGCTGCCAATCGGCCTCCCGCCCAGGTGGCGGCAGAGGCTGATTCCCAGAATAGCTCTCCCACCGCCGGAGGGCGATTCCTGGAATCAATCGGCCTCCTACCACGGAAAGGCGATTCCCGGAATCAATTGGCCTCCTGCCGCGGGAAGGCGATTCCCGAAATCGCCCTCTCGCCGCCGGAGGGCGATTCCCGGAATCGGCCTCCCACCGTGGGAGGGTGATTCCCGAAATTGGCCTCCCGCCGCGGGAGGGCGATTCCCAGAATCGTCCTCCCGCCTAGGTGGCGGCGGAGGCCAGCCGCTAGGTGGGTAGCGGACTGCATGCAGCCTCCTCGCCCGCCAAGCGGGCGGCCTCCACTGCCACCTGGGCAGGAGGCCGATTGGCGGCGCCAGCATGATCAAAAATTCCTTTCTTTTTTTTTAATTTTAATATTTCTTTTTTTAATTTGATTTTTTTTTTATTTTTTTTTTAAATTCAAAACAATTAATTTTTTTTTTTAATTCAAATTTTTTATTTTAAATTTAATTTGTTTAAATTTTTTTTTTTTTTTAATTTTGTTTTTAAATTTAATATTTTAGATTAATTATCTTTTAAAATTTAAAATTTATTTATTAAATTTATTAAATTTTAATTTAAATTTTTTTTTTTATCTTTTAGTTTATTTAGTTTTTCATTTTTAAAATTTATAAATTGTTTCATTAAAAAAAAAAGCAGTAAATTTACGGATATTTGTTTTTTAATTATTTGCACATGGTTTTTTTCATTTTTTTTGTTTTTTAATGATAGTTTTTTTTATTTTCATTCTTTTATTTTAATTTTCTTTTTCAATTTTAAATTTATTTATTTTTTTAAATTGTTTTTTTTGTTAATTTTAAAATTTGTATTTTTTTTTCTTATTATTATTATTATTTTTTTAATTTTAATTTTTAAATTTAATTTTTTCTTTTTTGTATTTTATTTTTTTTAATCTAAATTTTAATTTTGTAATTTAAATTATTTTTAAATATTCTATTTAATTTTTTTTTTAATTATATGGTTTTTTTTAATAACTTAGATTTTTTTTTTTTTAATGTGTTTTTTTTTCAAATTTTGTCATTTCTTTTGATATAATTTTCGAATATTTTTGTTTTTTTATTTATTTTTGTTTAAATTTTTTATTTTGACGAGTTAATTTTGTTTTTTTTTACATTTTTATTGTTTTTTTTATTGTTTTTATATATATCTTTTTATCCAAGTTTTGTGTTTTATTACCATCATGAAAATCAACGCTGTAAAAAAAAAAGTTGATGCTGCATAAATACGTTTCAAAATTAGCATGAAAATCACCACTCTAAAAAAAAAGTTGATGCTGCATCAATACGTTTCAAAATTAGCATGAAAATCACTAACATTTTAAAACAAATATTCATACTTCATAAATAAAAATATTAGAGTGTCAAAAATGTGCACCAAAAAAAAAAGGGGTGATTCTGCATCGCCACTTTTCAAAATCAAGTGCTTTTTATGCTACCAGAAAAAACTAGGTAACAGTGCGGTTACCTATTTCATCGGTAACAGTGTTTTATACATTGTTCTTCACAAAAACATACATCTCACATCTATAACAAGGGACATGCTTTAATAATAAGTGTATATACAACATTCATAAAATAAAATAAATTATAGCTGATAACCAAGCACAATTACACTTTATTCTAGCTCTTATAAGCATACTCAATAACTTAACATACAAATATTCATGAAGAACTTAATAGTAACATCTTTTCATTAAAACAAAAATTGTTACACTTATCTAATTCACTTAAAATTTTCTAAAAAAGGAAGAAGGAAGAACCATTCTTCACCTAATGATAGGCTTAACTAAATTGATTTTTTCTTCTAGTTGGCCAACCCCAAGCCAAAATTGATGTCTTAAGAGGAAGACTCACTTAAGTATAACAAGATTCAACACAGTGTAGAGAACATGAAGGCAACTCTCCTTCATACACATGAATCCAATATACTCCCTTTCAACCACTAAGTCATGGCTTAGTAAAAAATCACAATGTTTCTACAATTGGTCAGCACAACACAAAGGAATTCCTTCTCTAATATAATGGTTCCTTGTTACTTCTCCTTTATCAATGATTTTTATTCTTATTTTAGAAAAATAATAATAATAAATGTTCTTATCCCTCTAGCTCAAGTAAGGATTAAACATTATATCCATTAACCAATCATGTAAAATCACAACTCCACATAGGTTGTTATGACTTAGAAGGATTTATATCTCCTTCTGTTTAGAGTCATGATATAATGCATGTATGTGGTTCTATTTCTATTCTCATATGTTGTATTAGGTTCAAACACACACACTTATCTTTTGCACGTGACTACAAACATTGCAATAAAAATTCCTCCACACTTTGTCTACAACAACATGCACTTCTACTCTTTCGCTTATTACCCAACCACACTTTTCCTACATGAAAATTCAATGTCCCTGTCCTGCATTTCCTAGCCAATTTAAAAGTTTCCAAATTAGTAAATGGTCCATACCTCTAGAGAAGTTAAATAACACTCCCGTTCTTTCTCATAATTTTTGATAGTTGAGAGTTTAACTACCAAACACTTCTACATATGGACAAAAAAACCAACACTTTACTCTGACAGTACCGATAAAATTGGGCGTATTTTTAGATTTTATTTGGATCTTTTGTATCTTTTTTAAAGCCCCAAAAAACATCATATATTCAATGAGTTCATTAGATATTCGATGCCTTTCTATTACATCAAATAGCCAATGTGTATGCAACATTCATCAAATTTTCGATGTTTGACCAAGTCAACCATAACTATGTTGGAAGACCGATTGTGATAGTGTTTTTGTGGAAATGGAGTACCAAATAACACCTCCTTAACAGTTGTTTTTTCCCTGCAAAGGATCACGGAGATAGTTGGTGATGTTAGTGGACAAACTTAAAAAACAAAGCATTGCAAATGGTGAAAATAATTCATTTACAAACATGAACTTAAACAAAAGAGACAAATACAAAATAATGCTCAATGGAGCAACAAGTCAACACAATAATGGAAAAATACTCCCTTTATTGATTGTTGGTGGTAGAATAATACAATAGAATACTAAAAACACTTGAAGAGGATCCTTGGGCTATGGTTCTCAAAATCCTCAGCAAGGAGGTCCCTTTCCTCGGTCTCTTTACAATATTCTCCTCTCTCTCAAAAGAAGTGTGAAGACTCTCCAATGGTGGACTCTTCTACTCTCACTAAGATGTTGGATGCTAAGAAGCAATATGGCCAACATGTTAGTGATCTCGCTTCCTTTTCTTTAACAATGAAATGTGGTGGTTCTCCCATAGAAATTTGGCCAACATAACAATTTCTCATGTTTTTCTTATCCCATGGCTTATTTATATAGAAAATTTTGAACCCATCTTCCCTCTCTTGGTTCAAGAGTGACAGTGACTCAAGAGTAGAACAAGATAATTCCATTAAGGGTTGCATATCTTTAGGGAAACTCCAAGTCGGTTTTCCTTGACTGTTAATGTCAAGGAACCCTCTCCCCAAGTCTTGAAAGTGGTCCCAAATTTTTGGGTTCACCCTTTCCTTTTACCGTGCGGCTTTCAAAGGAAAATTCGCGCGGTTGCGCATTTTTCCTTCTTTTCTAGTGCGTGGTACAAATTTTCCTTCAATTACCTTATGAAAAGTTTATTCTTTTGTATTCCCATGATGTCTTCGGCTGGAAAATCCTTATTTGTGCCTTTTACTAGATAATCTTAAATGTATTTTACAGTGTACTATTTTCTGGTGTTAACATTTTCCCCCTGATGTATAAGGTTAGGAGCAAGCGTATAGCTTAAATACATCATGTTTTTTTGTTCTGGATAAGAGTCTGCATAAAATATTTGAGAGAGAGAGAGAGAGTAACTTGATGTGGAGATGAGTAGAGGGACCCCTTGATAGAGGAGAAAGGGTAACCATGCTCTGTATGAAACTTGAGTGATAAATAAAAAATGTTTATATGAGGCGGGCATGTCCCATGCTCATTATGGTGACTGGTTAATACAATCCGAGAGATATTGATTTTTTCAAGTCACATTGTAGTAGGTGACATGCTGATGGCTAGTGATGATAACTCTTGACGCCCTCAAGGGCACTTTCTTTGAACAAATAGACTGAATCTAGTGCCCCCATGCATTTTCTAGGTGAAGCACTTTCTGATTGAGGTGTTTATGTATGCATGGGTCTTCTACTTTTGGAACCTCCCTTGCATTGTGGCATAAGCATTTCTGAATGATATGCTTATTAATGTGTGGTTCTTCGACTAATGGTAGAGCTTCGGCTGTTATGAAGTACGATGCCACCCTGAAATGAAAATTGGTATTAATGTTGAATGTCAGGGGGATCGATGATATCAGTGGGAAATTTTGATGCCCATTGTGTCACCTGAGGATGTTCCTTAAAGTGGGAACCTATCCAAGGTACTACCTCAATCTTGGAATATGAGTGATGAAGTCGATATGAAAGAAGCATCAATTGGCCAAGAAGTGTTGATATAGGGGATCAAGGTTTTTGGAGAATAATATTGTAATATGGTGGGTTAACAAGGCATGATAATGAGAGCTAGATATAGTAATGATTATGGACAATTGGCTCGACATCGGAGCTATAATGCAATTTGCGGTAGTCAAAAAAAATTTTGATAGGGGTAACCCTGGAGTCGGTAGGACATCCAGGGTATGTGTAAGTATGATCTGACTGACGTGATTGGGATTGGTGGAAATTTTGCAAGCCCTGAAAAACGGGGAATAGAAATCTTCACTAGGTATAAAACATAAAAATATGCGTGCGAGTCTTTTTCCTAAAAAAAATTGTACACTTGCTAAAATAATGTAAAGGTGGTTTGGATGTACAAACACAGAGACGGGTGCCCCAAAAAACATGTTGGAATACATAATGGTGCAGGGATATTTACTAAAGGTGGGGACCCCATTGGCTAGTCTCAGTGTGGGGTTGATGAGGTGGATGAAGTGGCACAAATGGGCTATGTAAGTGGGGGTGTGATAGGCCAAATGTGGAACACGGTAATGCATCCTACTTGATACGCCGTAAATATTAGTGGTGGAACAGGAATGGGTTTTAATGAGAAATGAGTAAAGTAGAATGAGGTCTATCTTCAATGCGTATAAGTGAGGTGGTTTCTGAGCTTGAGTGGGTGGTCATGGATCCCAATAATGGATGGGTGTCTATGAATATGAAGGGATCCATGAGTGGGAATGATCTATCAACCAATGTGTATGTTTATCCTATGCAAGGAGAGGTAAACTTGGTCAAGATGATGGACCCTAGGGTGCACTCTAGAGAAATGATGTCAAGATATGATAATATTAAAAGGAAGCCTATCATGTTGAGTGGTGAATGATATATACTCTTGTATTTGTCTGTCGGGGTGTTGATCGAAGCATGGTGTTTGTGATGTACCTGCAATATCCACAGCCAATACCCGAAGTGAAAGCATATTTTTAAAACATATGAATAATATGTGATTGACTAAATGATATGAGTTAAAAACCAAGAGAAGGTGAACCTGAAATGATGTTTGGCATGTGTGGCAGGTCCAAAAATGAGTATTGTTAATAACTGGAATGGAGAGCTCCATGATGAAGATGATGTGTTCTCTCATGGTTTTGATAACGGAGGTCCTGAGCTCTATAAAATGGCAAAAAGGGAGATATATAGGGCTAAAGGGCCAAATTTCATTTCATTTGCACTGTTAAGATTGACAGACCAGAAGCCTGATTCTAGAGCATTCTTACCGTTGCAGTTAGCCAGAGTACCAGGGATGCGCATGAGGAGAGACAGGTAGAAGATGGTGCCCTAGCCTTTTTATTTTCGATAACTATAGGGTAGTTAGGTCATACAAGGGTCCTTTGTACAGTCTTTTAAGGTTAAGATTTTACGGCCGCAGGAACGACTCAGTTGCAATCGCGTAGTCGTTTCATGATCCTCTGCGCAATCGATCCCCTCAGTCACGTTGTCGGTGTGATTTATTTTCGATAAGTCACGACGACACTCATATGGGGATCGTTGCAGCTTCGTCGCTCTAACACACACGACATTGCATCTTTATTTAACATAGACGCGTGAATTGTGTGTGTGTCAAACACAAACACACGAACTTAGTCTAGTGGTCATCGTGGCCTTTAGCCAGACAGATGCGCGCTACGTGCATCTATTCACAACATATGCACACGATGCGTGCTCTTGTGTAGGCCAAAGGTGTACAATAGTAAAAAATGGGGCATTTTGTATCTTTTCTACGTTAGGAAGCCAAAAAAATCATTTTTTAATATCCTTGATGGCAGGATGATTTGGAGGGAGTGATATTGGATGACCTTGGGTACTGCAATGGAAAAGGATCTGAAATTGAGTCAGGCCTTGGCTCAATGGGGGTTACTGAAATTTCTTCAAAACCCCATCTTGAGGTCACAAGATAGGTTCCTGCATTTTTTGATCCAATGTTGGGATGATGACCGGCAGGTGATGGTGGTTAGGAGGGCCGATTTTCCCATATCAGCCTAGATTGATGTTTATTTTGTGACTAGATTGTTTCCTCGTGGAGAGGATTTACGCTATCGACTACTAGTTGGGCATGTGGACATCCGCCAATGGGAAGAGTATGAGGGCCACTGTGGTCCCAATGCTATTAAGGAGAGATGCATCAAAGAAACCTATATTTTGGATATGACAGAGCAAGTTGCTCTATCTATGATCGTATGGTTGGCAGGGTTGAATTCCCCCCATAGAGCATCAGAGCCACAGATAGTGGTCCTTCAGCAGTTGCAGGCGAGCCATTTCCTTGATTGGGCCTGATTTTTTACAGAGATATGACGTCCCAGCTCACGCAGGTGTGAGCTTCATTATTTCTCCTACGTGAGCATCTTGTGTAGCATTATGTCTGAGAGGGTGGTTATGCTCTGACCCTTTCTAGCAGTGCCTTCTGGGCTTGCCAGGGGCCTGCACATGTGACAATGGGAGTTGGTTATGCCACGATTCATTGGTATAGTTGTGGGAAGTTACTAGAATGCCATGGTGGAGGGTTAGTTTAACTCCAACACTCAGCTAATTTTAGAGTTTCCATACCATGGTGTCGACTTCCAGGGGGATCCAGACATGGGTCTTCCTTCTGGTGAAGCATGGAGACCAGCAGTTATGAGATTTGTGTTTTCCGCATTTCAGTGTTTTTTACACATATATATGTGTTTTAAATGATTACACTAATACCATTCTTGTTTACTTGCATATGGAGGCCTCAGGGACAACCATTGGCCTATTTGGAAGACAATGACCTCAGATGCATAGGTGTCACAAGAGTGGAATCATGCCCCAAAGATAGAGAGATGTGAGGCCTCATCCTAGGCCTGCATGACATGTGTCAAAGAAATGGTTATAGATTGGTGGACCCTCCAGGGAGGGTGGCAGTGTGGCAACATTCAGGGATTTCGAGCGATGGCGTGAGCATGCTAAGGTAGCAAAGGCTAGACTGGTAGTAGTGGAGGCCCAACTACATGATAATCGAGACACTTGGGGAAGGGTTGAGTCCCTGACCAAAGGTATGCTCACTGGGGGATATGTTTATTTGACGGAGATCATCATGGAGACATCGATGGCACGTGAGAGGGTGCATCGACCAATGTTGCATCTTTGGCAGTGGCCACAACCAGCCCCATTGTGGTTCATGGTGCAGATATTGGTTCATGGGATCAAGAGGGAGGGCCTTTGCCCTAGATTTGTTTTTTATATATGTACCAGGGAAAGCACCCAGTATGGGGATGCTCCCATGCTTTTCGATGACATCTTTTTTTCCTAGCTATGAGCCAGTGGACTCATTTTTTGTATACTTGGACACACACACACACATGTGTGTGTGTGTGTGTGCACGTGCAAGATGTATTTTGACGACTCTCATGATGTGTACATGTTGATACTTTATGTTGTATTTCAGTTTTTTTATTTATATGTTTTTGTATATATGCAATGGATATTGGTGATTTTATAGTCGATGGTATACGTGTGATGAATTCCAGTATAGGATTTGGTTAGCCATGCGATCAGCTATGTGATTTTGATCTCTTTTTATATGTGTAAATGTGACGTGGTCAAAACTTCGGGCTAACTTTTTTCCATGCAGGTATTTCCTAAAGAGGCACGGATCACGCACCTGAAAGGTTTGATTTAACTATCATACAAGTAGCTGAGAATCTAGGAAGACATGAAAATGGTAGATACCTTTGAGGGAGGCATCAGCTAAAAGGCCAATGAAGGCATAATATTTGGCTTGATTTTTGGTGGTTGACCCTATACAAGGTCCATTAGTGAGGCAATATGTTGGGTCAAGAAAGTATATGGCTCAAGATCCAGAAGAAAGGTTTTGCAACCATCGAGAGGCACCATCAGAAAATCCGTAATGATAGATTTGCAAACGATCCATCTCCGACACATGATGAGAGATAATTTTTAGAGAAAATCCATGATGATGTGATCATCATAAAAAATAAGTTACGATGCAGACATATTTATTCTATGGCACTAAGGGTATTTCTTTATGGGTGAAAAATTTTGAGGTAGAGTCCATTGACGGGATTTTTTACGTATTTCCCATCGAGATATGATAAAATGTATTCCCCCTTAAGGAGGAGGCAATGTTTGATAATATATGGACCCTTCCATAATGTCTCGAACTTCCTAGGTCCTAAACCTTCTTGGACGATATCATAGCGGAGGACTAATTCTCCCTCAGTGAATGATCGAAGGGTGATGGTGTGGTCAAATGAGGCTTTAACCCTATTTTTTTGGGCTTTGTTATGTTGGAGAGACTTTCGTTGACCAGTTATAATTGTACCAACCTTTGCTCTAGGGGTTTAGTATCAGTGAGAAGTATGATAGCCGAATGTAGGGTGGAGATTTCACGTTCAATGGGAAGCACGACCTCCACCCCATAGACTAAATGGAAGGGTGTGAATTGTGTTGATGGTTTGACCATTATGCGGTATGCCCATAGGGAAAAGAACGCCATGTGGTGCCAATTGGTTTTGTGATTGATCACCATGTGTTGCAACATTTTTTTGAGGACTTTTTTGACAGCTTCTACCTGACCATTATATTGTGGGTAGTATGGTGAGGCAAACTCGTGAGAAAATCAAGGTGTTGGAATAATTCCTTATATTTCGATTTCAAAATGTTTCCCATGATCTTATACCAATTCCTTGGGGACACCGAACCATGTGATGATATGGTTGAAGAAAAACCGTGTGATGGTTTTCGTGGTGTTGTTGTATGTAGGCATGGCTTTTGCCCACTTGGTGAACTAATCGATAACCACAACAATGTATTTGTGGTTTCTGGAAGATGGGGGGTTACATGTCATGAAGTTTATGCCCCATTAGCAGATATTGCTAGTGACGATGACGGGGTGTAGGGGAGATGGAGGGGCTCGCACCTTTTAAGCATATCATTGGCATCACCCTCATCATATAACTACCTGGATGAAGTCGCGAAAGAGGGTGGGCCAGAAGTAACTGGCACATAGGAAATTTTTAGTGGTGTCCACCCATAAGAGATGGTCTCCATAAGCCTCGTTGTGACAGTCGTTCAGGACCTACTTGGCTTGTTCGTGAGTGAGACATCTATGGAGGATGGTATTGACGCCTCGACGATAAAGGACATCCCCTAAAAGAAGGTAATGGAG
This sequence comes from Pinus albicaulis, assembly GCA_034641835.2. NCBI lineage: Eukaryota > Viridiplantae > Streptophyta > Pinopsida > Pinales > Pinaceae > Pinus > Pinus albicaulis. The sequence goes on along the minus strand of CM076582.1, from coordinate 1,432,400,477 downwards.
GGCTTGATGGCGTATGTGCCTTCGGTCGTCACGAGTGAGCTGAGGTTTGAAATTTTGAGTTCGTAAAAAGATTAGGATATCATCATACCAAGGGTCATTCGTTGACACTAAGAAAATATGTTCATATAGTAGTGCATCATTAACAGGGGATCTGTGGGCCTCTGTTGGGAGATACGTGATGAATTCAGTAAGGATGAGAACCTTTTTTATTTTAGGGGAGCTAAAATGTAGATCAAATTCTTGTAGTATAACTACCCATTGGGCATATTTTTTATTCATCATACGGTGAGTGAGAAAATATCACATAGGGTTGATAGTTGTTATGATAGTGGTGATTTGAATGATTATATAGTGCTGAAGATTTTGTATTACATGTACTAGGCTAAGGTTGTTTTTTCTTCTGGCTCATACTTCAATGCAGGCATGGATAAGTTCTTTCTCATGTAATAAATTACATTTTCCCTATTGTCTGGCCCGTCCTGGACTAAGACCCCAGAAATGGCTACATCTGATGCGGGTAGATTTAAGCTCTAGTATTTATTGTGGCCAGGTGGGCTAATCAAAGGAGTTGAAGATAATGTATATTTTAAAGCTTCAAATGATTTTTTGGCCTATGCATCCCATTTGAAAGGGATACCTTGACGAAGGAGACGCAAGAAGCCCTGCGCACAAGTAGCGTAGTCAGGGGGAAATAATTATAATAAGTTGGCCTTACCCTGCAGGCTTTGTAACGACTTCAATGTTTTTGGAGGTGGTACTTCTTTAATCGCATGGACTTTGAGAGGGTCGACTCTAACACCTTGTTAGGAGACGATTAATCCCAGCAATCTTCTGATGTTAACGCAAAATACACGCTTGAGAGGGTTAAATCGTAGGTTATATTTTCTACATATTTGAAAAACCAAGTGGAGGTCTTCCAAATGGTCAGCAAGTGTCTTTTATCGTACGGTAAGGTCGCCCAAATAGGTGAGGATGAGATGAGCCAAATTGTGAAAGATGTATTTAATGGCCCGCTAGAAGGTGACGCCAACATTTTTAAGGTCCAATGGCATAACTTGGTATGTGACGGTACCCCAAGGGGTAGTAAATGTGGTTTTGTATTTATCTATATGGCGAATCTGGATCTGATTGTACCCAGAAAATCCATCCATGAAGGATAGGGGCTCATGACCGATGCAAGCGTTTATGACTTGGTCAATGAATGGTGTGGGATAACTGTCTTTGGTACAAGCTTTTTTCAGATCTTGGAAATCAGTATAGACACTAATGGTGCCTTGTTTTTTCATGATGGGTACAGGGTTAGAAACCCAAGACGTGTAAGCGATCGAATAGATAAGTCCATATTTGTGGAATTTATATATTTATTATTTGATTTCTTCTGCCTTAGAGGGGTTTAATTGACGTTTTTTTTCTACCAGACGGGATGGGCATCATACCATGTGTCAATATGGTGTTCCACTATGGTGGTACATATGCCTAGAATCTTCAAGTAATCCCATGAAAAAAATTCCCTATATTCTTGCAATATGGAGGTGTATGAGGCTACTTCTTCTAGATGGAATGTTGCCCCCAGGGAAATTACTTCAACCTTGCCATGTTTTTTCTAAATATTTACCTTAATGGTAGGTGAAATATTTTACATGTTTCCTTCCTCAAACTCATCGGGCATTGGGATAGGATTTTGGAACCAATATACTTTCCCTGATGGTAGGAAATATTTAGATTATATGGCGCAAATATTGTGGGTTGGTGTGCTGGTAGGCACAAATGCTTTTTTGGGTAGAAAAAATGAACGATGGTGCATAGCATCCCATGGAAATTTAGGTTATGTCATGGTCTCTAGAATATCTTCATCACAGTGAAAATTATTATCTAAAGTTGAATTGGTTTCTGTGAGGTTGTGAGGAGGGAATTCAGGCCTGGTAGTGTTGGTTGACAAGCAAGAATATGATTCGTTGGTTGATGTCGTAGAACCGAGCGAAGTTGAAAGGTGCGGATAGGATGGTTCTGCATCATCGGTGGTGTTACTACTGGTGAGGTATTTTTAGCGGTCTTGACACCAAAAAATGATGAGCAGACAGCAGGAATCATGGTTCCCACGAATGATGAGATGAATCGTCTATGATGTTGTCTATCGTCGGCATTAGTTGGTGGAATAATTTTTGTAATGGTTGGTTTATAATGAGTGGGAGGGAGTTCATGTGACCTTGTTGGCGTACAAGGGGAAAAGGTTTCCTCTCCAATAGGAATTTGGCGCTCTATCATAAGGTGTTGAAATGTTTGTAACATAGGGAATGCTTATGTGCTATGAGAGTTTCTAGTGAAAATGTAACACATAAGGCAAGTACTAATTGAGTAAATGGTATGTGAGCTAGTACTGCTCATAGAGTAAGACAATGATGCTTGGTCAGGGTCATGGGATGGGAAATTTTTATGTTCTTTCCATCTTTGAATCTTAGCTTTAGCATGGTGTGGCTTCCTAGGGTGGTTTTTGTTTAATGTTGCTCTATTTGCTCTCAATCGTGGAAGATATTGACAATTATATATGTGATGAAACTAAGAGCATACACGAAAATAACACCGCGTAATTTTATCTTGGTTGGAGAGGTGAATTTGGAGGATAGGGTTACTATGCGAAAAATATCAGTAAACTTGGCCAACTCCCAGAATTGGTTAACCAGGTGCTTTGGTTTATCGCATAGGACACATAATAGGTTTGGTTTATGCCACACGGTTTTTGGGCGTTTTGTATTTTTCCCATATCTAGGTTGGTGATGATGAGAGGAGGTCAGAGGAGTTCCAGCTGGTTTTTTCTCCTAAAACACGCATAAGATGTACTTATATGCTTCATCCCCTTGGCGTGTGGTACTATTCGAATATTCTAAGACTAAGAAGACTAAGTTAGATTGTTTAGCGATGAACCAACGCATGAAGCCTAACATAGAGCGGGATCATGAAAGGTGGGGAAAATGTCGCATGTGATGGTTACTTGCACAGATCCAACAAGTATGATGTCTTTTTCTAGACATGTTGCTTTTGGAAACACGGTTGAATGGGTACCAGTGATTAAATGCCCTTAATTATGGGAATTGGGTGATCAAATGGTCATGTTCATCACATAAGGCATAGACTAGGGTAGGAGTTCTAGAATATGTTTTCCTTCATGTATTTTGTTGGGTTGGGCGACATGGGTACGAGCATGATGTTGGTTCCTCTCATACATATATAATTGCCTTGGATACGTCCTCAACTATTTTCATGGTCATTGCGGATGGATCTTGGGTGTTAGATTTCACGAGTGCATGTAATTCATCTTTGTACCAAGGGATTTCGGGGAAATTATGTGTATAATGCTTGTATTCTGCACATATGGCACATGCATGGTCAGTACGTAATGCCTTGTTGTGTACAGTTGTGACCTTCTCTCTAGTAGGTGGAGTTGAGGTTATGGTCGTACTTTGGGAATGTAGGACAGATTTTAATTCCTCTAACTCTGGCCAGGTATTGGTAGGATGGCCAACTATGTTGCATACAACGCAAGGTGGAGGTGTGCTAGGAATCTTAGGGGTGTTCACCTTCTTCCCTTTTTTCTTCTCCTTTTTAGTGGTACCAGCTATTGTCGATACGGATGCTTCCTAAGTTATGATGGCCACTTGGGAGGAAATATGAATGACGCTTGTAGAGGTGATACATGAGTTTCCTAACATGGTCGAGTGGACAAATACCAGACTAGTGCCGCGAGATTCATATTTTGCAATGTAAGTGTTGCCACGACTTGGTGCGAGACAAAACTAGGGGGGGGATATATAAAAAGGAGGTTTGGGTAATGGCATATGGGAGGAATGTTGAGTCGGTAGTGGTGACACTCATGGTATTCGACGCTAGTTCTTGACTCGGTTGGGTGTTTTATGAACTCATCGGAGAGTGGATAGTTTGAATTCACCAAGAGTGAAATTTGTGTATGTTGTAACCAACTCGGTAGAAGACTCTACATATGGTAGAACGTCGTCAAGGGTGGTTACTGACTTCTTCTCATAATATGTGAGCTGGTGGATAGTAACGAAATTCCCTTCATGGGGGAACATCATTATTCTGAATACGTAAGATGCTACCGTAGTCATTGCGTACACATAAATTTGACTAAGAAGGATGTTATAATCCAACTGTGTATCTAAGACTTCAATGTCAATGAGCATATTCTTTCCGGTGAGATGTACTGGTACACCTTGGAATAGACCTATAGGGGCGGAAGCGCGCCTGTCATAGGCTCTAAGAATTATGTCAAATGGTTTGTGTTAGCACAGTTCTTTGCTAAGTCATGAGTCCATTTGAAATTTTTTGTTTTTATGATTAGACTTTGAAAATTTCTAAAAACAAAAAAAATTGGTCACTACCGAAATTTCCAGTAGCGCCTATTTTAGCCTTTTCGAATAGTCTGTTATATTCTTGTTTCTATCTGTTTTTATTTTATTCTGATGCTATCGGAAATTCTGGTAACTTCACTTGTTTTTTAAAAATAAAAAGAAAAAGTGCATCTGTTTTTTGTCAAGCCACGTGTTATGGTGTAAATACGTTTCAAATATTTTTAAATGATTTATATCATGTGATAGGAGTGGTATGTGGTCAGTTGTGTTCAATTTGAGGCAAGGTATATGTGTAGTGTCTAGGTGTCAACCCACAGTAATAAAGCCAACCATTAATCTCGTCCTGTCTGTCAGCCAAGTCAATTTGACCTCATGTCAAGGTACATGTTTTCTGAATGGAGAAGATCGTGGATCATCAAACTTAATGCAATGACTATTTGGGTGGTCGCACAGCAACGCTACTAGAAATTTAGGCCAATAAACCAGCATGTAGCGGAGTTGACTTCAAATCACAGATCCGCTTGCTTCAAGCCACCTGTAGCATGCTATCCAAAGTTACGCATCCAACTGAATATTATGATGACCATCACAGTATACATATTACGGTCAAGGATATTTTCCATCATGAAAATCTATTGCATAGGGTGATGAACCATTGTTGCTATTTTAAAACCACCAAAAAAGAAGGAGCATTATCAGTTGTGAACTTAGTTGTTGGAGAACGAGTTTTCTAGAGTTGCAGTTTGAGGAGTCTAGATTTCAGACAGGATTTCAAAGGAAGACAAAAGCAACACTTGTTAGGTGAAGCTCGTCTAGCTCTGCCACCTATCAGTTTTCAGAGATAGAGTTATTAATTTCTGAAGATGCCTAAAAGAGGAGGAAAGATAAAATGAATTGAACCATAGGGTGTTGACTTAGTGGATGAAAATTCTAAGGTGAGAAGATTGTTTCTCCAAGTATGGTGGTATTCTTTGTGCACCAGACTAGGAAGCTCTCACTTAGGAGTAGCTCAAGAGTTTTCAAACTCATTCAATGGACAGGAAGCCACATTCTATGGTTTTACATTGCAGGTTTCAGCAGACTCAATTGTTGAGGCATTCAACCTTCCACGAGAAGGAGAGAGGTGGTTTAAAGTTCAGGTTATCACTCGAGGAGACCTCAATAGTTTTTTCAAGGATGCACATAGAAATCCCAACTGGGCCAAAGGAATTCCAAGCAGCTACCTCAAAAATGAATGGGCAGAAGTTGTTAAACTCATCAAGATTTACCTCACTTGTGAAATGAGGTATACAGTTGTGTTTCTTTATCATATGAGATTTATTTTTCATGTTACAGTTATGAAGACCCTCAATTTTCCATACTTTTTGCTAAAGATTCTGAAAAATATGTCAACAAGGATCCAAACTCACACTACTACTTTAGAATACAGCTTGTATCATCAAGCTCTCATCAAGGTGTTAGTTGAAAAATATTTAAGGAAAAGAAATTATACATGGGACCATTTATTGTTTTTTAGGGAAGGCCAACATGCACCTACACCTCCATCCTCACAACAACACCCTCAGCCTACAAAAATAACTAAGAGGAAGGCTAAAAAGGAGAACATCCATAAGGTCAAGAGAAGGAAAGAAAATGTTTCTTTAGTCAAGGCTGAGATAAAGTTGGAGAAAGGAGAGAGATCCTCAGTTGATAAACCCAAGTCTATGAAAATGGTGCCCCCCATTCCTCCTTTTCCTAATGACTACACTAGAGCTCGAAGAGGAAGTTCTGCAACTGTAGAGAAATCAAAAGCATAGATGCTACCGGAAATTCTAGGAGCATATATTCATGAGAAAATGCAGAAAGATTATCAGCCCACAAAATCTAATGAAGAACTTCTCAAAGATGAAGGATATGAGATCAGTAGTAAGAAGAAGAAAGAGGAAGCCAAACATGTTGTTGGTACCAGAAAAATACATACCAGAGACAACAAGAAGTTCAGGCTTAAGTCCAAGGCTCTGCACAATCCAAGTTTAATGACAAAGGTCATTGATATAGAAGAAAGATCCAACAGGATTCTAAGGAGGAGAAGGCCACTGCCAAGGAATTAGCCATAAGAACGACCAGATCAAGATCAACTACTGACAACAAGACAAACTTGGAAAATCTTGCTGAAGCTGCAACCCACATAGAAGGAAGGTAAAAAGGTTTTTTTGATACAAACACATTTTTTTCCGATCAATTGCAATTTTAAACAGTAGCTCAAATGTCAAATATTATAAGTCTACATAGGTTTTCAGAATTTTTTGCGAATTTTTTTAAAAATAAATAGAGCGCTACCGTAATTTCTGGTAGCATTCCATTTTTTGTGCAGTTATAGGTTTTTTTTCCGGAATTTCCGGTAGCGCCTGTTTTAACTGAATTTTGACACCTCTCAGCAAAAGTTTTTTAGCCAGATTAGGAAGGATAAAGACTCATAACCAAATGGATATAACAAGTGATGGTGAAAAGTCTTTATGAGGTTGTTGGAGGTCATATTAAATGAAGATACATGGTTGTTTAAATACCAAAGACATAAGGAGACAAATCAGCAAAAAAAGTGGCAGCATGACATCACACTTAGTAGTTCAGCCTAGATTTATTCTCTTCTTTCTTGTACATCTATCCTTTCAGTTAGATTTCGATGGTATATGGTTGTAATTTCCTATGACACCTATGTAATGTTAGGAGTAGTGTTTCCTTCTTTTTAGAAGAGATGGAGTTGGTGCCTCTCTTTGTATATATACCATTTGTAAATACCATTTCTAGGTTGGATGTTGGTCTACCTGAAGACGGAATATAATAAAGAAAAACCATTTTGACTTCATGATGGATGATTTTGTGACTCAAGAACCATCTAATGTATGGTGTGTCTTCTTTCTTTGTTAATTTCTTCCAATTATGAGTTGCAACAGCCAGTAAGGTGTGAGAGAGAAACTACTAAAGGATTTAATAGTAAATTATCCGCTTTTAGCTTTTTGCAAATCATATATGTGTTGTAGGACATGTTAATGAATATTTCATAAAGGATTTGTGGAATAATTTATGCATGCAATCTACTTTATGAACGTTGTCTATTTTGCATAAACATAGATTGTGTAAAGAGCCATCATTATAGTTGTGTGACTAATTTAGGATATGAATATTTCCTAGAATAGGTACCAGTTATCAATCCTCTTCATTTGTTGTACTTTTCTCCCTATACTACCAATTGACCCATACAATTTATACTTGCCACAGCTTTCCAAATGCATGAAAGTATTAAAGAATATAAAAAATCATTTCAAAATCTTTGAGAATCCATCGCACCACTCAAAAAACCCTTTAAAATTTGAAATGAATTATGATGTGTAAGTCTTACTCCTTTTGCAGTCAAGGAGTGAATCCTTTCACTAACAGTTTGAGTTCCGAAGGTCCCAATTTTTTTCAAAACCGTTTTTGACATGATACATGTGGATGCTCCTTCGTCCACGATGCAACGATGAATGGTGATGTTTTGGATCAAAACCCAGATTTGAAAGGTGACTAGAGAAGGGAGGTGGGGGCTTGCTTTGTCTAGGTCAAAAACCATTAAGCGAGAATAGGACAGTTCAATTGCGCCTAATGCGGAAAGTAGGGCTTTCCGTTGCACTGGGAAATATTGCAGGACTTCTAATGTTGACATAGCTGAAGGAGATTGAGCCAAGTCATCTACTATTTTGTAGCTATGAGCAGACTTCGAATTATGTCCAGTGCACCTCAAGGAACATTTTACCACTTTGGCATGGTTTCTATAGGTATCTTAGCAATGGTAAATGATGTTATAGGCATCTTCACACTTGAGGTGGATGGGTTGGTCTCTGGGGGAGGTTCATAATTTCTATTTAGCGTTTGCACGAGAATGTCTTCTTCTGCCACGAAAATATCATGAATAGATTTGTTATGGGAGTTCCCCCCAGGGGTATTTTGTTGGGGTGGTTTATTTTGTTGAGTATTAACCACTCCCTGATGGGGAAAGGTTCCTGCATTACTTTAGTTTGTTGGTTTTTCCCTCCTTGTCCCCTATTATCCTCAATTCTTTTCAACTTAGGGAGTTGAGGACAGTGGTGGGTATAATTACTGTGTTCCCCTCATATGGAACAAGAATGATTTTCCCTCAAACTAGTGGTCTTGTTTTTCCTTTGCGAGTTGTTGTTCATTGGTTCCTGGTTTTGATTTTGGTTGGGGTTGCCCCCAACATGTATTTGCAGGGGCCGTTGTTGATTGTTGCCCGCCTGTTCAGGTTCTTCCCTTGGATTTTCATTTGGTTCTTCCTTAGAAACAATAGGTGGATTGTGTGTATTCCCCTAGTCAAATAACAGTTGTTTTGGATCATGGGAGGGTTGCACTAAATTAACCCCTCGTTATATTTCGCTAGTGGGATATTTTTTGTTGTGTGAGGAAAGGAGAACATTGGTTTTCGTATCCCTGATTGGTGTATGCATTATGGGATGAGGACCTTACATCTATGTTCCTAGAGGAGTATTGGTTTCCCTGTGAGGGAGGGTATGGTCCTCCCTGTGGAGGATGATATTGGTTAACCATGTTAACCGCATTCTACAATGGTGTGGTTTGACTAGGGTGGTATCCTATATGTGGTGTGTTTTGCGTAGTATCAAATGATTGACTACTAAACGAGTAACCAGGATACTAGTAGGTGTTTCTAGGTTGAGTTTGGGTTAAGGATACTGTCAATTCATCAGCAGCGTTAGATGTACCAAGTGTCTCTTTATAAGTTTGCAAGCTCGGGACATATGGAAGAACATGATAGATATATCTAGATTGGGTGTATATAAGAGCTAGTTGTTTAGCTTTTCTAATGGCTTCTTCCTCATTACGCGGAGTTGAATATTCCATGTATTTTTAAATTTCCAATGTGAGACATCTCAAAAATGATTCTAAGAGGACTCTATATTCAAATTGTGCTTTACACAAGCTACGACATTTTTTCCACTCATGGATATGATCTGATATGTGCATAGTAGGTATTTGTTTGAAATGAGTGAGAATTTCCAGGCCTGAATCGTGTTGAAATAGGAGCTAGAAGAATGTGAGGAATGTCGTATATAGAGAACTAAGGCTTCCATCTGACACAGAAGGTTGGTCAATGTACCATTTCGTTGAAGGCCCCATAAGGGTGCGTTGAAACAATTGTGGATGAATAGTATCATTTTTAATACTATTCAATGAACACCATAGGTGAAAATTCATGGCATGGTTTCTTGGATCTTCCCCTTGCTTTCCTTCAAATTTTGGAATGCCAAAAGGGAGTTTGGTGGGCATAGTTTGCCAATTTAGGCCATGTGTAATTGGGTCATTCATTAGCTTGCTTAAATATGGTAGATTTAAAGAAGCTAAGTCATCACGAAACTATTTTAAACAATGATATGGAAAGGGGTCCTTTATGGGGAGGCCTTAGGAGGACTACCCTGGTGGGTGCTCCTAGGTCTATCTAGAGGAGTGGTATGTGGGATCCCCAAAGGGGTAGAGACTGGTGACCCTTGCAGGGTCGTGAAAGGTGTATTGTTGGGGAGGGGTAATGAGAAAAGTTGCCCTGATAAACGAAGATCCTATAATGGTGGCGGCATGACGTCTGGTACGCCTAAATGGTGGGAGGAATGGCACACCTCTCGATAAAGGGGGGAGGTTTAAAAAACGTTTATACCAACATGGAGCCATGGGGTCGCCTATGGTGTCGATTAGCGTGTAATTTAATTTTTATTTTTTAGGGAAGGGGATCTATATCAATGCAATATAATCACATACATAAAACAAAGAAAAAATGGAAAGGTTATTTTCCTTTTATATTTAAGCTATGCAATCAATCAAGCAAAAAATGGTTTTTGTTTGTTTTGCATATGATAAAAAATCCTATGTATACATGATCATCCTTGCCACTCTTAATGTAACTAGTTCTTGCAGATATATTTTCTGATGGGTCCTTGGGCAACGTCCCGAAAGAACTAGCAACACCTTCCAACAGCTAAAGAATCAACAAAGATAATGGAAAATGAGGATCAAGTGTTGCCCGCACCGTCACCTAAAGGGAAAAAATGCCCTAGATTTTGGCCACTGAAGTACATTTGTCCCACATGAGCATTCGAGTATTTAGGTTCTTGGTCGTCAGTTACCAGTGCCGAGCACTAGATGGGTTGGGTAGCCCCAAAGAGTACTACACGCATTGGAGCTAAGCCGAACCCCCTCTGAATTGGGTCTCTATTATGCTTAGGTATTATTTTCCATGGGATCATTGAAGGATTTTAAACACCCTAGAAACCAACTTATATGTTTAATAGATGTAAAATGACCATGGAAACTTATGGGATGCCTACACCCAATGGTCCTAACCTGAACTATTAATTATTTTATGACCCCTGTGGGGAGAGTTAGTTGGTTCAAGTTATGGTTGTTTTTAGCTGTCTAAAATTTCTTAGGGTGTTAGTTGGTAAGCAAAGGTAAGCTAAGTGAAAAAATCCCCGTGAACCGGATGCCTTCTTATACAAAGCTTAAAAATGCTTAATGTCTGGAAAAGTGAACATTCAAAGTGTGATAAGATGTGGATATGCGATGATCCATTACTATATCCCTCTAATTAAACTAAGTTTTGATTGCTTCTTGCATGAAAAGATAAATTATATGTGGATAATAGGCCTCTTACACTCTTTCCTATTACACTATGTGGAACCATAGGGAGGTGGGAAACTCAAATGCTTTAGAGAAAGCATTCATATGCAAACCCAGGTCTGCCTAAGGGTGCAATGGAAGCAGAGATTACTTGATTTCTGTATCAGGACTTGGCCCTAGTCCCAAAACTAATGAAAATAAAAATAGCTTTGTTTAGTAACAATATTTTTGGATGATGGGTCACTTGCTCCTTTACTAATTAAATTACATGATTTGCTGAAAACTTTAGCAAAATAGTTTGAAAAAAAATTGTGGAATTTGGCCACTTACTCTTCTCCCTAATTAAGTTGTGTGTTCTTGCAAATATAAATGAAAAGAAAAATACTCTAATGACTCCACTAGTTAAGGTTAGCACAGCAATCAGGTAAACTGAACAGAGAATAAAAAATGCAGAGGTGAAGGCAATTCACTAAAGGCTTCAATCACCTTAGAAAAATAAAATACAAGGTTTTTTTTTCTTTCTGGTGACCATGCAGGTTTAGGCAACACAGACACATGCGCATGCATGTCATAGAAAAAGTCGCTCAGGCAAAAACAAAGAATGAAAACTCAAAATCTGAGGCTCAGAACAGGTCCTAGAGGTCCTGTAAAAGTTCCAGAGAGGTACTGAGCACCCTGTAGAGTGGTTATGTAGAGAGTAGGTCCTGCAAAACAACCATTAGAACAAAGAAAAGTCCCCAGTGGAGTCGAAAATTATGTGTTAGTGTTTTTGTGCCAATTTAGTACCAAATAACACCTCCTTAAAAATTGGTTGTTCCCTGCAAAGGATCACAAAGATGGTTGGTGTTTTTCATGGACAGACTAAAAAAAAAAACAAAGCATTGCAAATAGTGAAAATAATGCATATACAAATGTGAACTTAAACAAAAGAGACAAATATAAAATAATGCTCAATGGAGAAACAAGTCAACACAATAATGGAAAAAGACTCCCTTTGTTGATTGTTGGTGGTAGAAGAATAAAATAGAATACTAAAAACAATTGAAGAGGATCCTTTGGGCTATGGTGCTCAAAATCATCAACAAGGAGGTCCCTTTCCTCAGTCTCTTTGCAATCTTCTCCTCTCTCTCAAAAGAAGTGTGAAGACTCTCCAATGGTGAACTCTTATTCTCTCACTAAGATGTTAGATTGCTAAGAATAAATATGGCCAATATGCTAGTGCTCTCACTTCCTTTGCTTCAACAATTAAATGTAGTGTTTCACTGATAGAAATTTGGCCAGCATCACAATGTCTCATGTTTTGCTTCTCCCATGGCTTGTCCATATAGAAAATTTTCAACCCATCTTCCCCCTCCTGGTTCAAGAGTGAGAGTGACTCGAGAGTAGGACAAGATGATCCAATTAAGGGTTTCATATCTTTAGGGCGACTCCAAGTCATTTTTCCTTGACTTTCAATGTCAAGGAATCCTCTCCCCAAGTGTGGGAAGTGGTCCCAAACAACTGGGTTCGCCCTTTCCTTCGACGGGGCGGATTTTGAAGGAAAAGTCGTGCGGTCACGTATTTTTCATTCTTTTTTGGTGCACGGTCCAAATTTTCCTTCAATGACCTTAGGAAAAGTTTAATTTTTGGTATTTCACTGATATCTTTGGCTGAAAATTCCTTATTTGTACCTTTTACTAGACAACCTTAAATGTATTTTATAGTGTGCAATTTTTTGGTGTTAACATCGACATTGGACACAACCAATTTTTTTAACCATTATACAATGTCTCTCCATAATTTGCGGACATCGGAAATCCGATGAAATAAATTATATATAAGGGATATTTTTTGTTTATAAATAATTTATTAATTGCATCAAAAATAGTTAAACTACAATCGATATTTTAAGGTAATCAATATTGAAAGTTTGGTAAGGAAAAATAGGTGATGGAAAATGTTATTGCCATTGTAAGAAATGCATAGGCTACAAGAGGAGGGGGATTTTAATAAAAAAAACTACACAACAATGAAGAGAATTTTAACACCTTGAAGGCAGGGATGAATATCGTTCTTTGGTAATTTATTCATTATATGGCTTTATATTGCATATTTTTTTGTAAATTAGGGGTTTAGGGTTAGGGATTAAGGGGGTAGGTTTGTTTAGTAGTTAATATTTTAGGGGCTTAGGGGGTAAAGGGGTTATTGGTTAAGGGTTCAAGGGTTAGGGAATAAGGGCTTAATTAGGAGGAATGGGGTTAAGATGTTAAGTATTAGGGGATATGATCTAAGGGGTTCGGGACTAAAGCGTTAGGGGTTAATGATTTAGCGCTTACCTAAGGGAGGGTTATATATATATATATATATATATATATATATATATATATATATATATATATATATATATAAGTGGATATGTAAAATCAAATTTATAACTTTTAAAATTTAATAAATTTATTTAATAACAATTATATTACAGTACACATTTTCTTAAATAATAATAAAATGTTATTTTTAATTAAAAATAATAAAATAAATTTTATTATCTTCCTTTTCAAAGTTTGTATGTATGTGTATATTATTTTTTATCATTTTTTCCATAAGTGTGTGTGTGTGTGTAATTTTAAAACATTCAAAGTAATTTGTATAATTAAAATTCATAACCTTTTATTAATATTTATTAAATTTGAAACAATATCAACAAACAAAAAATCCTAAATGTATGATAAAATTACGTCTTTAAAAATATTAAAATTATAAAATTATAAAAAAATTTAACTTCAAATTATAATTTAGGGTTAGAGGCTAATAGATTAAGGGGTTAGGATTAATAGGTTAGGTTTATGGGATTTAGGGCCCAGGGTATTTAGAGGTTGATGGGGCTTTAGGGAGTAGTTGTTAGGGGTTTAAGGTTTAAGGGGTTTAGGTTTAGGTATTAAGGTGTTAGACAATGGGTAAGGGGTTAATATTTTAGGGGCTTAGGGGGAAAGGGGTTATTGGTTAAGGGCTTAGGGGGAAAGGGGTTATTGGTTAAGGGTTTAGGGCTAAATGGTTTAGGTGTTAAGGGTTAAGGGGTTATGGATTAGGGTTTTAAGGGCTTAATTAGGGAGAATGGAGTTAAGTTTTTAAGTATTAGTGGGATAAGGTCTAAGGGGTTTTAGGTTAGGATGAATTAAATTTTTAAGGTTATTTAATGGTTTAGAGGTTACAAATGGGTTAATTGTTGGGAAAAATGCTAAGAGGGCGGGTGAATCAGTATTTAAAAACTCACACAAATTATTATTTTTCTTTTCTTAATTCTATGTGCAACTTTACTTAAGACAACTAGCATATCTATGTGACTGTCATTAAGGAAACTAGCATATGCCCAGTAAACATATAATTCAGAAAAACCTTCAGTAACTTGACTTAGACCAGTGCATCATTGATTCATCAGAAATTTTGTAAGAAGTAACCATGTGCAGTGTTAAGTCCCTATATTAATAGTGTAGTCCCTTATTATGTTAGTGTAGCCCCACTTATTGTTATTTTTGTACCCCTGTAACCCCCATATTGTTATTATTGTGCCCTTACATTATTATTGTTAGGTCGGCTAGGATTACATTGTGGCCCCACTAGGATTATATTGTGGCCCCATGGACTCCTATATATAGAAGGAGGTTTTGTTCATTTGTATCATCCAAGAATTGTTATTTTATGTAATGTATTGGAGGTTGCCCCCTCGAAGTGGCTCATTTCTAAGGCGTTGATATCTCTTTTCTTCTATTTTTGGAGCTGGTTACACAACATTTGGTATCAGAGCTTTGGATTCTAGGGTTTCGCTGCTCCAAACAGGTCATCGTGGCATTTGCGCTATAACTTTTTTTCTACAAAGTTTCAGAAGATGAAATTTTTAGGGTGCGAAGCCGAAATCCTAAGGAAGATTGTCTAAAAATTTCAGAGCCTAGTTCGGAATATTTTCGGAGATATGATATGTGGAAGTTAGGTATTTTTTTAGGCTCCTAAACAAGTCATCGTGGCATTTGCACTATAACTTTTTTTCTACAAAGGTTTAGAATTTGAAATTCGTATGGTACAAAGCTGAAATCTTGAGGAAATTTTTCAAAAAAATTTAGAGCTTGGTTCGCAACATTTTTGGAGATATCATCTGTGGAAGGTAGTGCTTTTTCAGGCTCCTGAATTGCATCTCAAAGAGGTGATCGTGGGAAAATTTCAATAACTCTCTCTCTGGGCATCGGATTGAAGTGCCGTAAAAAGTGGTCGCAAGTACACGGAATTTAGTTTCTTGGCTATCAATTTCAGAGACAAAGGACGAAACAGTGACACGTGGAAATTCGTACAAGTTCGCTCTACTGAACCAGTCCATAACTAGGTCATTGTGGGAGATTGGACACAACTTTGTCTTGGAGAATCCAAATCAGGTCAGACCTGTGGCATTAAAAAGAGAATTTAGAGGGATAATTCAGTGCTGAATTTCAGATATTGAAGATCCGCAATAACATATATAATACAATTTCAATATCGATCTCCTCAAAGAAAGTAAAAGGTGTGTATTGTTTTTCCCGAATGGCATAAATCTTGTTTGAAAAATCAATTTGAAGTGATTCCAAGGGCCTATGGAGCATATATTTTATTATTGCATTCTGAAATGCCTCATAAAAATAATTCAACACCCATGAAGCCCTCAGAAATCTATATTATGATGCATGAAGTGGAAGAATTGCAATATGAAATATCAAAATTACGGTACCAAGTGCAACAATTTTCGATCTTACGAAGAGCAACCGAAGCTGACATAGATGGTTTAAAAGAAGAAATGGAGGCTAAGTTGGATGGTTTGAAGGATAAAATAATAGCTAATATGGATGATAAATTAGTGGAAGATGACATCGAGCTTCAACAACAAGTTCTCCAACTCTCAAAGGATAACCTAACTTTGGTGCAGAATCTAATGAAACAACAGGAATATCAAAATCACATCGAAAGAAGTTCTGAAGCAGTCACAAAAACAAGAAATCGACAAGTACGATCAATTTCAGAGTATCTCATCAAGTGGAAGAACTTTCTTGTAGAAGATTCCACATGGGAGGATGAGAATTTTATACAGAAGCATCAAGAAATAATCAAGCGTTGAGGACAACACTTGTTTGAAGGAGAGGGGCATGTTAAGTCCCTATATTAATAATGTAGTCCCTTATTATGTTAGTGTAGCCCCACTTATTGTTATTGTTGTACCCCTGTAACCCCCATATTGTTATTATTGTGCCCTTACATTATTATTGTTAGGTCGGCTAGGATTACATTGTGGCCCCACTAGGATTATATCGTGGCCCCATGGACTCCTATATATAGAAGGAGGTTTTGTTCATTTGTATCATCCAAGAATTGTTCATTTATGTAATGTATTGGAGGTTTCCCCCTCGAAGTGGCTCATTTCTAAGGCGTTGATATCTCTTTTCTTCTATTTTTGGAGCTGGTTACACAACATGCAGTAAGAACATATTAAACCATCACACATAAGCAACACATATGAACACCAATATTTAAGGTGGAAACCAATGTGGGAGAAAACCATTGTTTTTAGCATCTTTGTCTTCAATATTTATTATACAGAAAACTGCTTACAATCTTGTACTGGCACAGACTCATACCAGCATTCAGGAACCCACCTGTAGAAGGCTACAACCTTCACTCATTCTTCAGCTCCAACTAGAAGGGAGCTCCAACCCTCTGACCTCGTTTACCTGCTTCCACTGGAAGGGAGCTCCGACCCCTTGATCTTGTTTACCAACACCCACTAGAAGGGAGCTACGACCCCCTGATCTCATTTATCAGCAACCACTTAAAGGGAGCTACGACCCCCTTATTGAAGGCTCCAACCCTCAGCACCACCGTGGACCAAGTATCATAAATTTTCACATTGGATCCACCTACTTGAAAACATCATAACTTGTAGGCCCATCTAATCCGCGTATATTTCTTCAAATATTCACCTTCGTAAAATTTTGTCTTTGGCCTACAAACCTCTGTCTCATCATTCTGTCATTATGTTCCATCACTCCGTCACCTCTGAACTGATCTGTGAACTCATCTGGTTACCATATACTTGTTATGTTACAAGTGGGTTGCCATCAGGGACAACACATATATTATAATGCCAACATTAACGACTAGGGATTAGAGGGAAAGCTTCCATCGACTCAAAATCTCCTGTGGTCAACAAATGAAATCAAGGAATAATATGAATAATGATGAAGGAGAAGTAAGAATAGTTATTTTTTTGTTATACTTATATATCTTACAAAGTGTCTCTCTTTCTACAGGTCATGAAAAGTACCATTTTTCCTAGAAAAATACATCATATTACATAAACATCTTGATAAATAACACATGCTACATCATTGATTTGTTGTTTTTGTTTGTCATTCTCACCTTATCTGATTTCTCCATCTATTCTACCAACTCATAAGTACCCCTAATGCTTGGATGCCAATAACCTCTTGACCCCTAATGTGTTAAACCCTAATCCCTTAGCTTTGAACCCCTTATAAATTAAACCATGGTCTCCAATTAGTTAGGCCAAGCAAATTTTCCATTGACACCAAACTCATGGTCTCCAAGTGAAATAAAGAAAGAATATGACATAATGATGAAGGGAAAATAATAATATGACAGAATGATGAAGGAAACTTTTTTTTGGTTTGTACTTGCATGCACTGAAAATTGACATGGTTATAATAGATGCATGTGTTGACGGCATGGGAGGGTTTCAAGACTCAAATACGAATCACATGAAGAATTCAAAAATTAAATGACAAAATTATAACATAAATTTCAAGGAGATGAATTTATTTATTATTTTGTAGTGTTCTTATCATGGTATATATTTAGCCTTGAGTGTTATCTCAATTGGTCAAGTACCCATCGTTAAAGCACCTTAATTTGATATTGAGAGGTAATGGTTCAGTTCTCTCCACACCCTAGAAGTTAGGTAAATGTTAAATTAACTTAACATTTACCAAACAGAGGAAATTATGCTTTAATTATTTGACCCCTTTCAAAGGGGGTTGTGAATGAGGCCAACGTTGAAATATTTTAAGTCTATGCTTATATGCACTAAAATTTGACATGATTATAGTAGGTGCATGCATTGATGGTATGGGAGGGTTTCGAGACTCAAATATGACTCACACAAAAAATTCCACAATCAAATGACAAAATTATAACATAAATGTCAAGGAGATGAAATTACTTAGTTTTTAGTGTCTTTATCATGGTATGCATATAGCCCTGAGGGTTAGCTAAATTGGTCGAGTACCCATCATTAAAGAACCTTAATTTTCTAATGAGAGGTCACAAGTTGAATTTTCTCAATGATCGAGGGTCACATTTACCAATTAGCGGAAATTATGCTTTCATCAATTGACACCTTTTAGAGGGGGTTGTGAATGGGACCAACATTGATTTTTTTTTAGTTTATGCTTGTACACACTAAAATTTGACATGGTTATATTAGATACATGCATTGATGTTCTGGGCGGGTTTCGAGACATAAATATGACTCACAAAAAGAATTTTACAATCAAGTGACAAAATTATAACATAAATTTTAAGGAGATTAAATTATTTATTACTATTTAATGTCCTACTTATCATGGTATGTATTTTTGTTATGTGATTCATATGGTTGTTTTTAGTTAGTACTAGAAAAGTGCTTACTTATTGTTCTTATTATACAAGCTTAAAGATTTAATTACCTAATGAATTAGAAGGTTGGGTTTTTTAAGAGAGAACTTTGCTTACGGTAGTGGGTTACTTTAATCCCAACAAGCCTTGCGCAAGAACTTTCCCAGATGGTGTATGTGTGTGTGTGTGAATGAAGAAGTGAGACAAAGTAAGTAGACAATCCAAAGCACATTCATATTTGCAAGAAGGAGGTAGAAGACATATCGTTAACATTGGCTCTTTGACTCTATCTGAAAAATGCCATCTCCAGGAAGTTCTCCTCCTAAAATATTTTCTCCTAGATCACCTGCACACGGAGAAAGAAATAAAAACAATATTCCTGCAAAACAATATTAGTGCAACATAATACATCAATCATGTAACATAATAAAAGAAACACAAGAGATGCATGGGGAAAATATTTGTTACTATTGTCTTTTATTATAATTGGAGTACATCAGTGATTCCTCCAAGCCTTTGTCGCATTAACCTACTCCCTAACCTCTATGTTCACTGCACAATTTTATCATGGTTGCGACACTAACAGAATTTTGGCATAAGTTCCTTTCTTCTCCTTATGACTAGTGAGGAGCTTTGTTTATATATATATTTCCATCATGATTGGCCTCCATTACACTTTAAAAATTTCTTGTTCGTATCAAGGTGATGATTAAACTAGACCAAATCAATCGTTATTTTAATAAAAATGATTATATTAATCAAATTTGTCAATTTGGACCGAATCTATGCTTATCTAGTCGAATTCCCACACTTTTTTGGAGCTCTAGTTTAGAGGGGACACTGATGGCCTTATGTTTTGGTCCAAAACACTAGGAGGGGGTGTTGTTAGGTTCTCTAGTTTAGTCCCTAAAACTTATAAGGAGCGTTGATCCCTCAACGCATTGTTTTTTTCATGTTTCAACTAGTCACAACTTGATCCTTGGCTTCGAAAAGGATGTGGCTTTATTCTTGACACTAGGTGGGTAGCTTTTTTATCTATGAAAAATTCCCCCTAATGTATGAGGTTAGAAGAGAATTTGATGGTCGAAATACATTACAAAAAGTAGACCAATGAAAGAGGCAGGGAGAGAGCGTGGATAAGAGACCTATAGAAACTCAAAAGTATATTTAGATGAATAAATAAGTACATCCCAAAAGTATGCATACCCATGCTCGATACTGAGAGAATTAAGCATAGATTCCCACACAACATATTATGGATTGATGTCATCAAGGACAAGCCATGATACAATGTAGATCTCTGGCATAGTAGATATCATTAGGGTTTTAAACTGATGTGAGTGCCCCTAATGATGGCCCTCAAATTACATAAAATATTCTCCGATCATAGCTTGGTGGGGGGGGGGGGAATTTTCATGAGTGAAGTGACCTCAATTCCCCAAGTTCTTTGACACACACCTTGATGGTACGACTCTACTACATGCAAATGAAGGATTTGATGTCAAGCATGCACAAAGATCGTCTGATAGTCAGGAATTGATGTATCTCATTAACAAATGCGAGGGAGACCTCCGATAATGAAAATGGCTCCCAAGGTACCTAATATAGTTGACAGAGTGCAAATGAATGAGTTCAAATTGAGCACTCCGCAGAATCAGTTAACATCGGCAAATGATGAAAACCTAATGAAAATCATAAGGAAACCTACCACTGATGAATTCAAGCTCCAAGGTACAATATTGTTTCTAAATCTACATCCTATATAAGGTGTTGAAGTCGATGAGAAGAGATCTGTCGAAGGAGGGACTTATTTTATCCCCCATCATCAACATGAAATTGACACCAAGATAAGGGCTCTAATGATAGAGAATGAAGAAGTAATGCACAACTAACACAGGGATGACTGACACAAAATGTATAATGATACAGGAATATGGTCGACTCTTGACTTATACTTCCCTTGAAAATATAATGGCATGAAACAATAGTGAACTTGGCAAAATAGAATCAATAATATCGACAAACATGATGGTTACACATGAGGCATCACCAAATCCCATGGATTAGAAGGGTAACCAATCAAGTGAGATATTGACTCATGTAACAAAGTGACTCGATTCAAGTTGAAGGTGTGATTCAAAATTCTAGTGAAAACCAACTATAAGAGTACGACTTAAAGAATTTCCATGTTCAAGGGTGCCATACAATTGCCAAGAAAAAGACGTGATAGTGAAAAATATTCCCCCCCCCCACATTTTTTTGTATAATGTATCCCCTTCATAGTTTAATTAGTGCAAAATAGAATACAAGTAAGCTCAATAGGTTCCTTTTTCATGAATTTTATATTGAGGCTTAAAAAGATATAAAAATACACTTTTAACATTCTTGTGGATTAACGAGCTTGAGAATGGACATGAGATATCTCGTCGATTTTCAATTTAATTAACTAGCAGGAAAATAAAATAATAACTCAACATTTTCATATAGGTTTTATGAGCATGAAAATATGGTAGCAAAAGAAGCTTGGGATTTTCATGGGTTTAACGAGTCATGAAAAGAAAACCAAAACATTGTGTTTTCGTATATATTTAACGAGAAACAAAATATAGAAAAAGGAGTTCGAAATTTTCATTGTTTAACAAGCATGAAAAGAAGGCCAAAAGGAAGCTTATGCCAGAGATATGAATAATAACAATATGCATATTGTCGAGGGGTAATGATGGGACGGGCCTAAGCAAAGAAATAAGCAAAGGCAAAGTTTCTGGTAATGGAAATCCACTCATTGTAACAGTCTTTGTAAAAGGTGATGGAAGGTTGTGATATGGAAGCAAGGTTGGTGCAAAGGCAAGAGGTTGAGCATGGATGCAAATTTGGAAACTGAAGTTAAGGCAAGCATCGGTATGATAGTGTCTAGAAATAAATTGAGGACCATGAGAATAGGCGACTATAAGGCAACATGAGAAAAATTTTGGTGACCCCCTATGGGGTGATAGCCATCAAAAGGTAGAAAAAGAGAGGCATGTGATTCAAATTCCATGTCATGGAGGGTACTAAAGAGGATCCCAAAACCTACAAATGACTACATCATGGACACCAAAATGGTGATCAAGTGTTATTCTAGGGTGTACATGGAGGCTAGACTCTACCATACAAGTTACGACATGCAAAAAGGAGTGCTTAATGTCGTAACTTGGTGGGTTGGGTCCTAAGGCAATTGAAACAAATAAAGAAAAGGCCAAAAATGCAATGACAAGGTCAATGAATCCTAGTCTTGTATGTTAGTTTCGAAGATATACCATAGAGAAATGATGAAAAATATGACATCCCTGCTAACCTATTCAATTATCTAAATCAAAGGTCCTTCACAGAATCATTAGTGGCAAGTAATAATACAGAAAACATGGAAAAAGGCTCCCAATAGTTAAGCGTTCGAAAAAAGAGCCATAGTCAAAATTAAAAAAGGATACAAAATAGGTCCACATTCCTAATAGAAAAAGGGAGATTTTAACCATAAGGCTCATTTTTTACTTCATTTGGAGAAAAACTTGGAAAAACCCTCATTTTTCCAAATCTTATTTTTCAGATATTGAGAGTAAAAGGCCACGAAATCATATTTTTTCACCACTAGGCTAGTCCTTAGATCCTCACCTTTCATTTGCCAATGTTTTTTATACATTTTCCAAAATTTTTAGGTTGTGTGGACCTATCTACCAAGCTTGATTAGATTCAACTTTATTTCATGGGATATTTGGTTGAAACAGTAGGCTAGAAACACTCCTAAACCACTAGGGACAAACCTCTACTAGCCCTCTATTTCAGTAGTTACACTAGGAAACAGAATTGAAGGGTAAATTTCTCAGATCTAGAGGAGGGGGAGCCTCATATTAACCCAAAATTTTGTATATGAGTGGAAATTAATGAGATATTTGATTGGTTTTCGGGATTTTCACAATGATTGAGTGGAGAGAATTAAAACATAGTGTTGACAATGAAGCTACATTGTTAGATGTAGGGGCTATGGAAGCACCATGAAACTATGGACTCTTGAAGTTTGTCAAGACCCAATATATGAGAGGCAAACCTATGGTTCTAGAGAGGCTTATCCAATGGTGGGCTCCTGAGCAGCAGTGCTTCAAGATATAGGGACAGGGGCTAACCATATAGGTAGAGTATATATACTTCATCACATAATTATCGAGGTGAGGGGCCCTAGTAAGAGTGTTTGGAGGAAGGTTGGTTGGAGATAGATATATGGAGGAGTGGATGGAAACATATTTCTCTCCCACAACCTAAAAAGTAGATGGGAAGATACATATAAACAAAGAGACAAACCTTCCCCTACACAACATCCTCTTCACTTTGACTCGTGTGGTTGGCACAACGAATCCCCATCTAGCTTCCAAAAGTCAGGTGGACATAATAGTTCGATGTTTGACACCTATAGTGTTCAACTGGTGTGAGGGGTTACTCATTAAATTAAAGGATCAGCTGACCAAATGGAGAACTGGGAAGCAGAAAATATTTGATTATGGCAACATCATAACATCATTCTTCTTTGAGAGGATATGAATATTGCAACCCCGAGTTCTACCAGCACTATTAGACTGAGTTACTATGAGGTTAGGAATCATCATGGCATTCAATCCTATAACAAGGATTAATTTGTATAGTTATATACGCAGTTCATGTGGATTGATGATTTCACATATGCAGGAGTAGATTTATGCCATGATCTTGGCCTGATGTTGCCCCTTAACGAGAAATGGGGTACCCTAGGTAAGTGAAACATGTTTTTAAACTTTTGATTTTTTTTAATGGTATAGTGAACTAATCATTACAATTCGTGAATGACATATATGTCGCACCACAAAGACCTGAAGTTGGATCTCGTTATGACCGATGAGGAGTAGTGAGAGTGGTGGAGCCATAGGAGGCCCAGGAGGAGATAGATGAGGAACAAGACTCAGACCGCAATGAGCTAAGGAAAGTATAGAGGAACTTGGAGGGGTTGAAAATGGGAGTATCATTGACCCGACTGGATGATATTCCACGGCACATGCAGCGCCACACCGTTGGTGTGTCTAGCAAGATGGGACGACTTCTTCGTTGAGCGATCAAGATGGAAGTGTGTTACTGAGCACAATGTGAATCACATGATTAGTGATACGATTATGCTATGTAATGCATGTGGGTAATTTTGTGCATGGACATTAGTGATGATGTAACTGGCTTATGAGCCCAAGCCTATGAGCCCAATTTTGACACAATATCGATTTTTGATATTATGACAATGATGTATGAAAAATATCTTATACATATATACAAATGAGTTTTAGTATTTTTCTTATGGATGTATGAATGATATATAATGGTCCCATGTTTTTTTTTATGTACATGCATGTTTAGTTATATTGATTATAGATGTGACAGGTGCCACTCCAACACATAGTTAGCCAATGAATTATCCAACATATTATAATTCCTACGGATATATTGATAAATAATGTAATCAAATGAACATTTAAGAAGCGAGGAAATAATATAGGATGTTGAACGTGATAGACGTGATTCATCTATGATACCACGACCTAAGAATCTAGATTAACCACCAACTGATGAAATCATATAGTTATGGCCTCGGTTAGGATTTTAATGACGGCATTGTATTCTACAACATTGTTAGTGGCAAGGCCAAGAAAAAAGTCCCCTGAACTCAAAATTTCATCAGTGGGTGAAAAAAGCACCCAAGCAGTGAAAGCAACATTCTGAGAACTACGGGTAGCACCATCACCATAGCCAATATATATCAAAGAGGATACAATAATATTAAAAACAAGTACCTAACATGATAAGAAGCAAACTGAAATGAGACAAGCATGCAGAAAAAGGAACAAGAAATCATACTACATACATATATATAGGGCACCGTGTCTAGAAGACTAGACGCAGTATGGCCCTAAGAGGAACCGAATGAGAGGCTCTGCGATGATGTACCCATCAAGATAGAGAGTCTTCGGATAAGCATAAGGTATAAATTCTACACATATGTAATGAAAACTATTGTGTTTGATGATGGGAATGGTGTTGTGATCCCAGGTGGGGATGAATGACACTATTTCTCATGGCATGAATGTGCGAGAAGTTGTGGATTAAGTCCAAGCATCACTTAAGGTAAAAGTGGAAAAATGTTGTAAATGATAGGATAAATAGGTTTATAAATAAAAATTGCATAATGAGGTCAATCCATTGCAATTTTAAAGTCATCCACAAGCCCAATATTTCTAGTGTCGATGGGAGTATCATAATCAAAGTACGGAAGATTCCTGTCAAAGGGCACATCATGGGTGATATTAGGATCTTGCACCCAATATAAATTGTACATAGAATCAAGGGTAAGCAAGTAAATACTCCATAGCTTAAACCAAGGGGAAGATGATAAAGGATGAGATGGATCCTCCTAAGATAGATCAAGGATCGGGATGTCTTCCTTAAGGTCGGAATCATAGGCACATAAACAAGAATGATTGAAAATCAGAGAGAAAGAATCAAACCCAACACCATGGGTAGGGCTCAATGGAACAATAAATGCGTAAAGGGGCCCGTCAGGATCGAAAGATAAAATAATAGAATCAAGTTTGACACCTTGGGAAGAACTCAACTAGAAGAGAGTTGACGCCATTGCACTAAACATGCCAAATTCCTTAAAATAAGAGTCAATTAAAGGGTTAGTGGACTCGTCAACATTGGATTCAATAGAGGAGAAATAAATTTTGACATCATGGGAATAACTTATGTCATGTTTGGAAGGCACCATTTAACCAAATGTACTAAACTCTTTAAGAGAAAAATCTATCCAAACATCAGTAAACCCAGCATAACCATATGAGATGGAGGGAATCATAATGATGGCATTCGTTGGATTGGACAAATTAGGAGTAAGTTGTGGGAATTTTCCCATCTAGGAGGAATCATTAAACATTCCTACCCCAATACTATATGCAAGAGTGGAAGAGTTTCCTACAAATGGGACTGACTGACTATCATGAAATCGAAGTTCAGGCTTGAAAAATTCTAGCTGGTTGATAGTGATTATTTAACGCTCATGTGTGTTTATTTGGTAGCTGAGTGGAAAATTCCAACCATGGGAATAAATTCCTCTTTTATATAATACCAATATTGACTATTGAAGTGCTCAATTTGGAAAACAGAAAGTGTATTTTTTAATTGAAGCCCACAAGAACACATTTTATCAGGTTGGCCCTAACAAGAAATTGGTCACCCTTGGAAGCCTATAAATATAAGTGACCTCAAACTCATTTGGAAATAACCAAGCATATTCTTCTTCTCTTCTTCAGGTATTAGTTCACATAGGTATGAGGTTGTGTGAGGAAATTTGTGTTGAGAATGCAGCAAGATGATGGAGCTTGGTGAAATGAAGTCGCCTTCACTAAGTGGGCCCGCAGGCGAATTCTGGCGCAAAATCTATTTTTAGACATATGGAGCATGGTTCGGGGATTCCAGTTTGAGATTCTTGGAGAATTGGTCATGTTGGAAAAAATAGATGAGACTCTATTTTTTAGGTCGAAGAGGTCGAAGGCTATTTTTAGACTGCCTCTCCTAAAAATATGGAAGTCAAATATTATTTACCCTTAATAATATTTGGACTTTAAATAAAGCATTTCATACTTCAGCTTGAGTTGCCAAGGCTCACATCCTACGTAGGAATCACGTGGTTCCCAAGGGTTTGATGGCATCATGCATGGTTGACTTCAGTTGGACTTCAGTGGCAAAAGTTTGGAGGAGTTAATGAGACAACTAGTGGAGTTGTGTTCTGTTTATTTTAGTTGAACTGGTTGAGATTAGTTTAACTAGCTAATCAATTAGTTATGAGTGGAGTGAATTAAATATTATTTAATTCATTAATTAGTAACTCATTATTCAACTCAAGAAAACATCAGTTCACTACAATGCATGATCAGTTCAGTGGAGACCAGTGAAAGAGGTAGATGAAAGGGTGGAGTTAGCTATCAGTTGTGACTATACTGTTGCTATTTGCAACACACAGATAGGTGGAGTAAGCTCATGAGGATTGCGCAGTTCAGGCTGGTGGTTTATCTATATAAAGAGGCCATCCCATAGCATTGAAACACGCAATAGAGGCAAGGCAATTGGCGGTGAGTTTTGAACCAATAACCTATTCAAAACTGAGCTAGATTGTGAGTAACTGTATGAGAAAGTACTGAGTACTTGTGAGGAGTATTGTATTGAGTTAGTTACTTGATTTCTCCATTATAATATACACAATAGCTGTGGGGTTTTCAGCTATAAGATTTCCCCATACATACTGTGTTAATGTGTATGATGATTTGATGTGTTATCGCTTGATTTTATTTCCGCATGTGTGATGATCCGAGTTGAGTTGAGTGGAAGAGATTATGTGTTGCATATAAATTCGAATTGTATGTGATTAGGATAGTCTCGGTGGATAATTAATCATTATTCAGCAAATTTCACATGGTATCTGAGCTGGCTGAAGTTCAGATTGATCATCACGCTGATTACAAACTTATTTCGGTAGACAGAGTCTGCATGCGGGCCAGGTAGCCTCCGGATTCATCTTTCTTCGGAAAGTGAAAGGTCTGCTAAACGCCCCTTGCAGTCAATCTCTGTGCTAGAAATAATTTGTTCTCACATATCTAGAGCGGTTGAGCTTTGAGGTGGAATTCGAATTTTGCAGCAGTTTTGTTTTCTTGGTGCCGTTGTTGAAAATGTCTTTCAACGGTTTGCGACTCGAATATGCTCTTGAAGGCAGTTCGAATTATGTTGCATGGAAGGATCGCATGGAAGAAGTATTAGAAGATAATGGTCTCAAGGAGTTCATAGATACGGATGTCCAAAAGCCCACTAATCCTGCTGAAGTCGATGCATGGCAAAAGAAGATGGCGAAGTGTCGAAGGATCCTGTTGGAGGGCGTCAAGGATCATATTGTATCCAGCCTACATGGAAAGGCTACTCCATATTTAATGTGGAAAGCTTTGACGGATCTATTCCAGAGTAAGAGCGACCAAAGGAAGCTGGCGCTCAAAGATAAGCTCGGGAACATCAAGATGGAGAAAGGCGACAGTATCGCCAAATACCTCACGAAGTTCACTCAATGCAGAGATGAGCTGGGAAGTGTGGGGGTGACTGTCGAAGATGAGGACATGGTCGACCTGGCTCTCCTTGGTCTTCCGAAGGCTTGGAACTCATATCAAGATAGTGTCAATGGTCGGGAGAAGCTACCGGGATGGGAGCGCCTTTGGGCGGATCTCATGCAGGAGGAGATAAGGAGGACTACTCGGGATGGATCTTCATCAAAGGGAGCTGATGAAGAAAATTGCGCTTTGGTTGCCAAAGCAAAGAAGGGGAAGGGTAAGAAAACTTCTCATTTCGGTGCAAAGGGCAAGAAGCAGGATATGGCGAAAGTGAAGTGTTTTCACTGCCATGATCATGGACATTATGCTACCAATTGTCCAAAGAAGAAGAAGAATAAGCAAGCGGGAAGATCTGCAGATGGAGAAGCTTTGGCTTCACAGTTCGAGCTTGACTTTTCACTGATCGCATGCTTGGTTTCAAGTGTGCTGGGATCGGTATGGTTCTTGGACAGCGGTGCGTCATTTCATATGACGGGAGATCGGGATTTGTTCTCAGATCTTGAGGACAAAGATTTGGGTGTGCACATCGAGATGGGCGATGATGGTAGATACAGTGCGACTGGTATCGGTACCATATCCTTTCAGAGGGAGTCTGGTAAACCCTTTGTACTGAAGGATGTCATGCATGTACCTGGATTGAAGAAGAACCCGATTTCAGTAGCGATGTTGGAGGATAAGGGGTATGATGTGGTCTTCAGCGAAGGAAAAGCCTTCCTGCGCAGTAAGACTACTGGAGAGACCCGGAAGATAGGGGTTCGAACTCAGAACCTTTATCAGTTGCAGGTAGATGACTGCGCAGCTATGGCATGCAAGGCTAGAGATGTGGTGAGCCGGGATGATGAGGGCGAACTATGGCACAGGAGATTGGGCCATCTTCACCATGGAGCTTTGAAGATTCTGCAGCAGATTTCTACTGGACTTCCTAAGGGCACCCTTGCGCAGTCCGATCAGTGCAAGGGGTGTACTTTAGGGAAGTATGTGAAAGCCACCTTTCACGAGAAGGATAGTCGCGCCACGACGATCCTTGAGAGAGTTCACACAGACGTGTGTGGTCCTTTCTTAGTTGCTTCGACAGCAAAGCAGAGGTATTATGTGATCTTTGTTGATGATTTCTCTCGAAAGTGCTGGATCTTCTTCATGCAGAAGAAGAGCGATACATTCGCGAAGTTCTGTGAGTTTAAAGCACTGGTCGAGAAGGAGTCTGGGAAGAAGGTGATTGCTCTAAGGAGTGATAACGGTGGTGAATTCATCTCGGCTGAATTCAAGGAGTTCTGCAGCGCAGAAGGGATTCTGAGAGAGCTCATCGCACCCCATAACCCACAGCAGAACGGGGTGGCTGAGCGGAAGAACAGAACGATCGTGGGTGCTGCACGGGCGATGTTGCATGATCAGGGCCTACCCCTTCACTTGTGGGCCGAGGCATGCAATACAGCAGTGTATGTGCAGAACCGTTGTCCTCACAAGGTTCTTGGCATGAGTACACCGGAGGAGGCTTATTCTGGCAAGAGGCCTGATATTTCCCATTTGCGGATCTTTGGTTGTCCTGTCTACATTCATGTGACGAAGGATGCGAGAAGGAAGCTGGATCCAACTGCTGAGGTTGGAATATTTGTGGGGTACACTTATACACCTCACAACTATCGAGTGTATTTTTCAGACAGTCGAAAGACTGTTGTGCGACGGGATATAAAATTTCAGGAGGAGAAAGCCATGCAGTGTTCGCTTGAGAGGGAGCTACACTTGCATGCAGATGAGGAGCCGTTAGTTCCTAAGGAGGAGCTTCCGGATGTGGATCAGCCACAAGAGGAGGTTCAGGAGGTGGAAGAAACCACCCAGGCAGCGCCAACCATCAGAGGGCGCATGCGCACTACAGAAGCCGAGCGACTGGCTCGGGATGCAGAGAAGGTTGTAGGACCACCTACAGCACAGCGCAGACAGAGACAGTCACCGGATCGGTACACTGGATACATGGCTCTTATGAGTCAATGTGTTGTGACAGAGCCATCCTCTTTTGAGGAAGCTGTGGAGGAACCCGCATGGGTTGATGCCATGATCGAAGAATATGATTTGATCGTCAGGAACAGTGCATGGGAGATTGTCCCAAGACCGGTGGGGAAATCAGTGGTGGGTTCGCGATGGATCTACAAGGTGAAGCAGGCGACTAACGGGAGTGTGGAGAAGTACAAGGCGAGATTTGTCACCCGTGGCTTTTCACAAATCGAGGGGATTGACTATGAGGAGACCTTTGCACCTGTCGCAAGGTACTCTTCCATACGGACGATCCTTGCTCTCTCAGCGCAGATGGGGTGGCACATTCATCAGATGGATGTGAAGACTGCGTTCCTCAATGGAGTTATTGAGGAAGAAGTGTACATAGAGCAGCCTGAAGGTTTTGAGATCTTCAGCAGTGAGTCGCATATGTGCCGACTCAAGAGAGCACTGTACGGGCTGAAGCAAGCACCTCGTGCTTGGTACACTCGGATAGACAGCTACTTCACCGGGCTTGGATTCTCCAAGAGTGAGGCAAATCCAAACCTGTACCAGATTGTGGTGGAGGGGAAGCTGTTGATCATCGTACTGTATGTAGATGATCTGATTTTGACTGGCGATGAGCAGTTGATACATTCATGCAAGGAGGATCTTGCACGAGAGTTTGAGATGAAGGACTTGGGCATCCTTCATTATTTCCTGGGATTGGAGATTTGGCAGCGCAGCGGAGGACTGTTTGTTTCTCACGGCAAGTATGCTCGGGAGATTCTGGAGAGGTTCAACATGCAAGGCTGCAAGCCTGTTGACACTCCTCTTCCTGGTGGTTGGAGGAAGGAGGATGCTACTTCAGCGGAGGTAGTGGATGCCACTGTCTATCGACAGTTGGTGGGGTCGCTTATGTATCTGGTCAATACACGACCCGATATATGCTATGCAGTTAACCAGCTTTCGCAAGCTATGGTTAAGCCTACCAAGCTCTTTTGGAAGGCAAGAAAGCATGTATTGCGCTATATTAGAGGCACATCAGGATATGGTCTATGGTGAAGGACGTAGGAGGAGCGACGCTTCGCTTCACCGATGCGTATTGGGCAGGAAAGGTTCAACTGGACTGCAGAGCAGGCCGTCTCAGTTTTCATTGGGTTTACAAAGATATTTCTGGGTACACAGAACAGCAGGAAGCGTAGATCCGTGGCACTCGCTTCAGCACACAGGCCGAGTACATGGTAGCGCTAGCTTGGCCGCATGCGAGGCTATTTGGATGAGGAAGATCCCCAGATTGTTCGTGCTGCATTTGGAGCCTAATAAAGGATCTCACTCGGATAACCGCACTGCATTAAACTCTCTATTAATCCAAAGATTTCATGATAGGTCCAACATTCATCGATCTTCATATCGATATTGTGCTTGTTAGAATCATGATGCTTTCATATGTTCCCACGGAGGATCAGGATGCCGACATCCTGACGAAGGCGCTCACCAGGAGCAAGTTCGAATTCCACAGAGGCAAGATAGGGGTTGCAGATAATCCATATCTTGCTGAGAGGGAGTGTTGAGAATGCAGCAAGATGATGGAGCTTGGTGAAATGAAGTCGCCTTCACTAAGTGGGCCCGCAGGCGAATTCTGGCGCAAAATCTATTTTTAGACTATGTCTATTTTTAGACATATGGAGCATGGTTCGGGGATTCCAGTTTGAGATTCTTTGAGCATTGGTCATGTTGATAAAAATAGATGAGACTTTATTTTTTAGGTCGAAGAGGTCGAAGGCTATTTTTAGACTGCCTCTCCTAAAAATATGGAAGTCAAATATTATTTACCCTTAATAATATTTGGACTTTAAACAGCAGTTTACTCTCTTGGAGCACTTCAGTTTGAGCTACAGAAGTGGCTCATGCATCTGACAGAGGAATCACGTGGTTCCCAAGGGTTTATTGAGATCATGCATGGTTGACTTTAGTTAGGACTTCAGTGGCAAAAGTTTGGAGGAGTTAATGAGACAAATAGTGGAGTTGTGTTCTGTTTATTTTAGTTGAACTAGTTGAGATTAGTTTAATTAGCTATCAATTAGTTATGAGTGGAGTGAATTAAATATTATTTAATTCATTAATTAGTAACTCATTATTCAACTCAAGAACACATTAGTTCACTACAGTGCATGATCAGTTCAGTGGAGACCAGTGAAAGAGGTAGATGAAAGGGTGGAGTTAGCTATCAGTTGTGACTATACTGTTGATATTTGCAACACACAGATAGGTGGAGTAAGCCCATGAGGATTGCGCAGTTCAGGCTGGTGGTTTATCTATATAAAGAGGCCATCCCATAGCATTGAAACACGCAATAGAGGCAAGGCAATTGGCGGTGAGTTTTGAACCAATAACCTGTTCAAAACTGAGCTAGATTGTGAGTAACTTCATGAGATAGTACTGAGTACTTGTGAGGAGTATTGTACTGAGTTAGTTACTTGATTTCTCCATTATAATATACACAATAGCTGCGAGGTTTTCAGCTATAAGCTTTCCCCATACATACTGTGTTAATGTGTATGATGATTTGATGTGTTATCGCTTGATTTTATTTCCGCATGTATGATGATCTGAGTTGGTTGAGTGGAAGAGATTATGTGTTGTGTATGAAGTTCAAATAGTATGTGACCAGGATAGTCTCGGTGGATAATTAATCATTATTCAGCAAATTTCTACAATTTGTGTGTGCAGGTCTGAGGCCCGCATTTTTTTTAGGGTTTTGGTTTCCGAACGCAAGCTACACATAGGGAATTTTCTGCTAAAACTATGGGCTAGCTGGATCAAGGGAGTGGTTGGAAGGTCTCAACCGCATGCATCCTTCTTCCTCCGTGTATTTGGCCCCTAGGTCTTATAAATATTGACATTTGACAGTAGACAAAAAAAATTCTCTGATTTATTTTGATGTTGGGAAAATATTTCTAAATATTGTTGGGATTATTTTGTATTGGTCTCATTGTACTCTCTATAGAAAATTTTATGATAATCCAATAGAAGAATATTTTTCAAAGGGTTTCCCCCCTTGTAGGGTTTTTCCCTAATCTTTTACCAAATCTGGTGTATGTTTTTTATGTGTTGATTGCCTCCTCCATTTAATTTTCTATATTCAATTATTTTTGGTGATTGGAAATATTAATTTTTATTGAAGAAAAAATTAATTGAAAAAATTAACTAGGCTAAAAGTAATTGAAACATCATAGAGTAGTTAACATGGTATTAGAGCTAAGGTGAAAGACAATCCCAAAAGGTGACAAGCATTGAAGAAATCATCTTTGGAAAGTTGAATAAGCCTATATAATCAAGTCAAGATGTCTTCCTCTTTCTTCAAAGAACATGAGAAGTTGTGTGACTCATCTAACATTGTTTCATGGAAGATCAGGTTGGAGATCATAGTCGATAACAATGATTTTTTGGAATACATTCAAGGAAAAGTACATGAGCCTCTTGAGAATGCTTCTGCTGCTACAAATAAAAAGCACAAGAAAGGTGAGTTAAAAGCAAAAAAAATTATATTCGATGGTTTACAAGATATTTTACTTGCATATGTTGGAAATTTGAGGAATTCTAAGGACATGCATGATAAGAGAGTTGGCATGTATGAAGTCAAAAATTTGAATGAAATCATCTCCTTCAAATATCAACTCAAATACATGAAGATGAAAAATGGGAGTCTATGCAATCCTACATTATGAGTATATCTCATCTTAGAGATCAATTGCAAAGAGTTGGGGAAGTTGTGTCTGATAGGGAATTGGTGATTGTAACTCTTAGAGGTCTCCTTCCCTTTTGGAAACCTTCATTATTGATATAAGCAACAAAAATACCTTCCCATCATTTGATGATATTTTTGTAAATATCACTCAAGAAGAATCAAGGATGATATCAAGAGGAAGGATTCAAAAGCTTTAATAGGGAGACCCCATTGCATTCATCACTCAAAACAAGAAGAAGAAAGGAAAAGGAGGTCCATCAAATTCAAGAAATCCTCCACCTTAAAATGCAAAGACAATTAATGATAGAGAATCATATCACATTGAATTCTACAATTGTCACAAGAAGGGTCATTATGCTCGAGATTTCCCTGAGAAGAAAAATGGTCCCCGCTACAACACTAAAAGAAACAACGACAAGTTTGATGATCGAAGAAGAAGAGATGACTGAAGGAATTATCGCAATAGAAGAGATGAAATAATAAGAAGAGATGCTCCAAGTGATAATGAAGAATATCATCATCCTCAAAAGAGGTCAAGATACTCCATGTATGAAAGTAATGTTGGCAATCAATCTGAATATATACTTATTTCTTACCTTACTAGTTTGTCTCCTCTCGATTCATGGGATAGTTGGTTGATTGGTCGTGGGTGTTATATGGAATTATAATCTATAGATAAACTATAGTTCCCTGAGTGTGGTGTTCCTTCACTCAGAACAATAGAAGAAATATAAATATTCTTCTCTCTAAGACAAATAAATAAACAGATAGGAAAGAGACCTACTTGTGATCCTTCGCTCTCATTCTTCTTCTGTTATCGTTGTGGTTGCTCTCAGTCCAACTAAACCTGCTAGATTGATACCTGAAATCAAAGACAAAAGACAAAAAACAACATACAAATATACAATATCTATCTCTCTTAACCAAATCGAACCGATTATATCTGAGAATACATACACATGAGAATACATTCACAAGATATAAGTGCATATATGAGAGAAAGAACATATATCTTTATTGAGAAAGTAGGAGGAGAATATTTAAACTAGTAGATCGATTCATCATCAACCTGCACCAACTTCATTCCATCCTAATCACACCAAGCATCATCTTAGCAGCATAACAATACTCCAGCTCTCATCAATTGAGAATCCAATAGCATAACACTACACAAATTTCTTCCTCCCTAGCACTTAGATGAGTGCTCAATTTAAAGGGAAATTGTAGGTAGTTTCTCAATAAATGGAATTGAATGGCTTTCTAATAATAGATGAGACATGTTTCTAGGTTCAAAGGTAATGGATGAACACATGTATTCAAAGTATGACACTTATGAGCTCTTCTAGAATGCGCTGGAGATGTGGAGATTCCTGGAACAATGATGATTTCGCTCCCAGGAGACCAACACACATTTAAGTGTTGGGAAGTGCTTTGCAGTGCACCCTTGCATGGGGATAAGTGCTTTACAATGCACTTAGGCCCATTCAGAGAAGCGTTGATGAGTCAATGGGTCATTTTATCTATACTTCAAACATTGGAATTATCATGAATTAAAGCCATCAGTGAAATGAATTCTCTAGGGCATGTAGCAATTGAATTAGGGTATGATGGAACCTGTTTGTATTGAATTAGGGGATGATAGACCCTATTCATATCAGTCTTGGGGATGATGCCCAAATTGACCTGTAATAGCCGCCCCCTAAAGCATGAAGTCAAAATAATGACAATATTTTGATGAGATGCTTTATGATGTGATGAGTAGGATTTGAAGCAGACGGTGACCTACATAAATTTGCAATACATTACATCTTGATATCTTGTACATCTTTGAAATGAATTTTTGAGGGAGGCATACCCATGCTCAGCACATAAACTATCATAACACATACATAAATCAGAAATTTGTATACAGATATAAACATTCCTACAGATATAGGCCCATGATAGGCTGACCATCTGTATGTAAATCCATCGTACATATAATGTAGTACAATTCTTGAAATTGCAGCCCAGATGGATGAAACTAGATCTGGGGTATTCTATCTAGTTTCCCCTTCTTATTCCTTTCGGGTTGCTTGTCACTTTTTCCTTTGTCAAATGACACAGCATGTATTTCGGAAGAAGGTGTAGGATCAGATGCAGTAGACGTGTGAGTGTTTGCAGAACCAATCATACCGTAGTCGGCATGAGATTCCTTACGAGATGGAGGAGGAACATCAAAGTTTGATCACAGTGCGTTTGGAATTTTCTCATAGAGCATGCAAGACTGAGTATAAATCAAATATAAGTACTCAGCACAAGCAATGACTTGCTCTTCAGTGACGACGTCACCTTTAGCTACATCCTTGGTGATAGATGGCAGCAAGGACTTAATAAACCACTCAGCCAAGAGCTGATCAAGAACAAATGTTTTGACCATTCGACGACAACGAAACCACTCATGAATATGATCAGAAATGTGAGTAGCAGTTGTCTGTTTAAATTTGTTCAATAGTTTCGTTCTAGCTTCATATCGTATGGGTAACTAGAAGTGGGTTAAAAAGGTAGTGGCTAAGGCAGTAAAGTTATCAAATGAAGCTCATGGTAATTCAATATACCACTTCGTAGTCAAACTAATAAGCATACACTGGAAAATATGGAGTCTAATGGAGTCATCATTTAAGGAGTTTGATGAGCACCACCAATGATAAGTCATAACATGCATTGACGGGTCATCTCTAGGGTTTCCATTGAATTTAGAAATGTTGGAGGGTAATTTATGTGGTATCACTAGCCATTAAGGAGAATACCCGATGGGATCATTGGTAAGCCAGTTTAAATCAGGTAATTCTAATGTTGCGACAAAGGGCAACTATCGATTCAAGTCGAGTTGAGCATAACTAAGATATGATGGAATTGCTTGGGCAACAATCCTTTTTGCACTAGCATAACGCATTTGCTACTGGTAACCCAAATAGGGGTTATTTTGATGACCAAATGCTTGAGGGATCTATTGACCAAGTACTGGATAAGCTGGTTGTTGTTGGAATTATTGTTGTGGCATTTGAGGCTATAGCTGCCAAGGTGATTGCCCGCCAATATTATAGCCCAAACTAGAATGGATTGGACCCGATTGTGAATAGGTAAGACCAGTAGGAGCCTGTGACATCCCATAAAAGGGTAATCCAGCCTGTGGTTGTAGGATTCCAGATACAGGTGATTGTTGTAAACCAGCTGAAGGAGGTGGAGTTTATAGGCCCAAGACTTGAGGATAATGCGTTGAAGGACCCGCTTGATATGGTTGAGGTACAGCCAAATGAGCCTGTAAATGGGATAATGAATTATTAACAAGTGGGGTAGATGTAGGTGCAACAGGTTGAACCAGTTGGTATGAATGCACAACCGTTTGTGGTTGAACTGGAAGGATAGGCTGTCATTAACAAACAGTCATTCCAACATTTGGGTGACCATAAAACGACGGAGTGCTGTCAAAATGGGTGACCATAGGTTTCCCACCAACATGAGGATTATAATAAGATGGAATATATTTATCTCCAAATGGTGGGAGTCTAGTCAAGATTGAACTGGATGGAAGATACCCTAATGGACCAGCTTGATGTTGAACTAAAGATGTGTATAAAGAATCAAGTCGTTAAGTACTCATTAGAGATGTACCAGATAAGATACCAGAAGATGACATGGGTGAAGTCCATGGATTTGAGGAGGCCCCAAAGTAGGTTCCAGATAAGGATTGGTAACCCGATGGGATGGACGAACCACCATAAAGATATGACTCGGGTGACATGGTAAACATCAACGGTGTAGCAATAGT
This sequence comes from Pinus albicaulis, assembly GCA_034641835.2. Lineage (NCBI taxonomy): Eukaryota > Viridiplantae > Streptophyta > Pinopsida > Pinales > Pinaceae > Pinus > Pinus albicaulis. Next base: position 1,432,363,064 of record CM076582.1, on the reverse strand, counting down.
AGATGTTGTCGCAACTATAACAGATGGTACAGCCAGAGATGTTGACTCAACCATGGTCAAATTACCCAGTGTATAACCTATAGGATCTATGGGAACTTGAGTTTAAACAGGATCAACAGAAGCAATGTAAGTTAATCGAGGAATAGAATCGTAAAGATAAATCCCCAACCCAAAAAGAGTTGGAGTTGAAGGGCATGTTTCTTGTTGAGGTTCTTCCTTAATTGAAATCAAACTAGGTGGAATAATTTCACTGTCATGCCCGAGATATATTTCAGGTGGTTGACTGCATGATAAAAGGGAAGACTCAATGGGTATGGACGACCGATACAGGAACAACTTCTTGTTGTTCGAATTCAGGATCTACATGTTCTGGTAAAAGAATGATGGGATCCGGACCAACTTCTAGTTGAACAATGTCAGGTTCTGGATGCATGGTCTTACTGATTAGAACTTTAGTGTCCATAGGTAGCGATGAGGACTCCATTTCGACGGCAATAGATAAACCAAGATGTGTAGAAACGACTTGAGATGAATCTGGTAGATGTGATGAAGATGACGCACCAGAGGTGCTGATGGTACTGGATTCGGTAGAACGGGGTCACCTTCGCCTACCATAAATGGCTTCCGATGGTAAAGGTGGTTTAAGCGCTATTCTACGCGAACGACAGGGAAAGGTTTGTTCTTCTTCCATGATGACTGATTGATTTTATTATAAAAACAAATAAAAAAATAAAAGGGTGATACTAGGAAAAAGGTTTACCAAGTAATTGTGAACTACAAAATATGTCGTGGAGAACCAATAAGTACGGGCAGGCAATCTCCCTGAATGTTGCGTTCGGTGTATCACAAGTTACAAGGCAGTCAACTCAGTTACCTATGGATGGTAGCAACCTAAAGTTGTCCTCCCAAATATACCTGAAGGTATGTGGAGGCCCAAGTCTGTATTAGCATTATCTAATGTGAAACTACACAGTGAGAGCACCCCCTTATACTTTTCGTACTATAACACCGCCCTATATACCCGAAGGTACATGGACAAGCTCTGATATACTTACATATGTGGAGTGGGATTTCACACTCAGAAGCTATCGTAGACAAGTTAGCGACAGCTGCTATGTTTAACAACGTCGGAACACGTCTCTAGCCTAGACCTTCTAAGTGTTATCATTAATGTTACAATATTCTTAGGTTGATTGAGGTAAATTTTATGTTGATCTTGCTTAACAGTTTATCTTTCAGGTTCACTGCGAGATGTAATGGGAAATTACTAAAATACAAAGTCAATGAGAAGCAATCTTTCCAATTCAATTTAACACTGAAAACCTTAGCTACTCAAGGGATATAGCAATCAGAGTTTTGAGCATAGATCAAAGAGCACAAACTAAATGCAAATTTCCCTAATTTATTCCTATGCAACACTTGAAATCTCTAAATGCACATGCATGTTTTTCTTTTCATTTTCCTTTAATGCGAATGAGTAAAAATAAATTAAATGCACAAATCAATCAAAAAGTATTTTCTTTTGAGAAATAAGGAATGAAACAACAATTTTCTCTTAAGAAAATGGAGACTGAAATGACAATTTCCCTTTAGGAAATGAAGACTGAAACGAAAATTTCATTTTTGAAAACAGAGAATTGATCTAATGCAAATTTTACAACTTTGTATTTAATTTTGCAATGATAAAGAAAACAGCTAATGAAACATTGAACAAACAATTAACCAAATGAGGAAGAACATGTAATGTTTACTGATCTCTAAGAGAAATCAGACATCTGAAAATACAGCAGAAAATTGGTTGAAACTGAATGCAAAGACAAATTATGATGGAATTTGGTTGTTTTAGGGGGAAACGCATCCCTTAAGGGCAGAAAGTGCGTTGCAGAGCACCTCTAAATGGGAGACAGTGCTTTGCAGAGCACTGTACCCTGACCAACAGTGCATTGGGAGCAGTAAAGCTTGAAAATCAAGCAGGCTAAACACACTTCTAAAGCAAAAATAACATTCAAATGACTGAATAGATGAAGTAAAGTCTATTGATGATGATAAACAAAGACAGAAACACCAGGAAAGATGGATTTCTCCCCAATGGAGTAACCAATTTGTTATATGGAATTCTAATCTACGGATAAGCTAGAGTTCCCTGAGTGTGGTGTTCCTTCACTCATAACAACAGAAGAAAGATAAATATTCTTTTATCTAAGACAAATAGATAAACATAAAGGAAAGAGACCTACTTATGATCCTTCTCTCTTGGTCTTCCTCTGTTATAGTTGTCATCACTCTCAATCCAACTAAACCCACAGACAAAAGACAACAACATACAAATGTACAGTATCTATATATCTTAACCAAATTGAACTGATTATATCTGAGAATACATTCACAAGATAGAAATGCATATATGAGAGAAAGAACAGATATCTTTATTGAGAAAGTAGGAGGAGAAGATTACAACCCATAGATCAATTCATCATCAACCTGCTCCAACTTCATTCCATCCTCATCACACCAAGCATCATCTCAGTAGCATCACGATACTCCAGCTCTCATCAATTGAGAATCCAACAACATAACACTACACAAATTTCTTCCTCCCTAGCACCTTGATGAGTGCTCAATTTAAAGGGAAATTGTAGGTAGTTTCTCAGTAAATGGAATTTAATGGCTTTCTAATAATAGATGACACATGTTTCTAGGTTCAAAGGTGATAGATGAACACATATATTCGAAGTATGACACCTATGAGCTCTTCTAGAAGGCACTGGACATGTGGAGATTCCCGGAACAATGATGATTTCTCTCCCAAGAGACCAACGCACCTTTAAGTGTCAACAATTGCTTTGTAGAGCATCCTTACATGGGGATAAGTGCTTTGCAACGTACTTAGACCCATTCAAAGGAGCATTAATGATTCAATGGGTCATTTTATCTATACTTCAAACATTGGAATTCTCATTAATTAAAGCCATCAGTGGAATGACTTCTCTAGGGCATGTAGCAACTGAATTAGGGTATGATGGGCCATGTTTGTACTGAATTATGGGATTATAGACCTTGTTCATACTGGTCTTAGGGATGATACCGAAATTGACCTGTAACAGTGGGGCCACTCATCATTTCTTTTGGTATAAGTAATTTCTCTCTAATTTGGTAGAGAGGGAGTCAAATTTGAAAATTATTCTTGGATACAACTCCACCCATCTCATTAAAGGCTTTGGGTTCATCAAATTTCATTTGGGTTCTAGGGAATCTGTTTTTCTCCATGATGTAATGTATGTGCCAATATTGAGGAAGAATTTGGTATCAATATCTGCTATGGAAGACAAAGGGATGAGGGTTTCCTTCATCAAGGGAAAGGTTCTTACATGGCTTGTTAGAACACCTATAAGAGATGCATTCACATTTGGATTGATATTTGAAGGACTCGACAGAGTTACTAGAAGACCTCTTCTAGAATTCTTCCATGATACCAATCATCTAAGTGAGTTATGGCACTAAAGATATGCCCATTTACAATATGATGCTCTTCTGAAATTGAATAAATTTGTCTCTGGTATTATCGATGTTCAAGCTAGCATGATGGAGTATGTCCAGGTTTTGTAAGTGGAAAGAAGACAAGGAGACCATTCCCCTCTAGTGAGAACAAGAAAAATTATATCCTCCATCTCATTCATTCTAACATATGTGGTTTGATGGCCGTACATTATTTGGTGTCCATCTCTATTACATCACCTTCATTGATGATTTCTCAAGAAATACATGGATATATTATTTTAAGCACAAGGATGAAGCCTTCAAAATGTTAAATGAGTTCAAATATTTCGTTGAAAAACAAACAAGGAAGAAAATCAAGATATTCAGGTCTGAAAATGGTGTAGACTACATTTCCAATGAGTTCATCGATTTTTGTAAGGAAGGTATCAAGAAAGAGATGATTGTGCCCTATACTCCCAAACAAAATGAAGTAGCTAAAATAAAGAACAAGTCTATTGTAGAAGTTTCACGTTCCATGCTCCATGATCAAAACTTTCCAAAGTTCCTTTGGGGATAAGAAATGAATGTTGTTGTATATGTTCAATATAGGGTGCCTCATCAAGCATTAGACAGCAAGATCCTCAAATAAGTATTCACAAGTGTCAAGCCTGATATTAGCCATATATGTATCTTTAGCTACCCCATATATTTTCGTGTGTTGAAGGACAAAAGAAACAAGTTGGAAGACATGGGAAGAAAAGGTATGTTTGTTGGATATTGTGAAAATTATAAAAATTTCAAAATATAAATTCTTGGTCAAAGGAAGGTTGAAATTATTAGGGATGTAACATTCGATGAAGATGCTACCATTGGGAAAGCAAGGGACCTTCCTTCACCTCCTCCTCCTAAGAAAAATAATTATGATATGGATATTTTAGATTGTCCTTTTGTGCCTGAATCCAAGACATACATTTTTGATGATCCCATGGAGCCCATGGATCCCTTAGTGTAGAAATTTGCTGAATAATGAAGATTTATCCACCGATATTATGCTGATCACATATTAATTCGAATTCATATGCAACACATAATTTCTTCTACAATCAAACATCAATTTGCGGAAATAGAAACAGTCGCATGCGCACATAAACATAATATGTAATGGGGAAAGCTTATAGCTGAAAACCCCCAGCTATTTGTATATTATAATAGAAGAGAAACATGTAACAATCTCAGTACAATACTCCTCACAAGTACTCAGTACTGTCTCCAAAGGTTACACACAAACTAGCTTGGTTTTGAACAAGTCACAGGTTCAAAACTCATCCACTAATTGCCTGCCTCTATTGTGCAATCAAGGCTGGTCTAATGAGAGATCCAAGTTCGAACCTCACTGGCTCCAACTACACAATCATCATTGGCAATCTCCTCTAATGCTTGTGCAAATCTCATGCACAACTGCTGTCGCAACTAATAGCAAACTCACCCTTTCATCTACCTCTTCCACTGGTCTCCACTGAACTGTCCATGCACTGTAGTGAACTGATGTGTTCTTGAGTTGAATAATGAGTTAATAATTGGTGAATTAAATAATATTTAATTCACTCCACTCATTACTAGTTGATTAGCTAGTTAAACTAATCACAACTAGTTCAACTAAGTTAAACCGAACACAACTCCACCAACTGTCTCATCAACTCCACCAAACTTATGCCACTGAAGTCCTAACTGAAGTCAACCATGCATGAGCTCACCAAACCCCAAGGAATAGCGTAATTCCTTCTGTCAGATGCATGGGCCACATCCGTAGCTCCAACTGAAGTGTTGTAAGAGAATAAACTGAAGTTTAGAGTCTAAATATTATTAAGGGCTAATAATATTTGACTGACCTATTTTTAGACAGGCAGTCTAAAAATAGACTTCGACTTGTATGTCTAAAAATAGAGGTCCATATATTTTTACCAACTCGACCAATCATCCAAGAATAGCATACTGCAACTCCTAGACCATGCTCCATATGTCTAAAAATAGACATAGTCTAAAAATAGACTTTGCGCCAAAAATAGCCTGCGGGCCCACTTAGTGAAAGCGACTTCATTTCACTAAGCTCCATCATCTTGTTGCATTTTCAACACTCCCTCTCAACAAGATATGGATTATCTGCAACCCCTATCCTGCCTCTGTGGAATTCGAACTTGCTCCTGGTGAGCGCCTTCGTAAAGATGTCAGCATCCTGATCCTCCGTGGGAACATATGAAAGTAACATGATTCTCCGCTGAACACAATCTCTGATATGATGGTACCTGATGTCGATGTGTTTGGATATATCATGAAATACTGGATTAGCCGAGAGTTTAATGCAACTCTGGTTATCACAATAAATCACAGTAGGCTCCAAGTGTAACCCGAACAATCCAACGAGGATCTTCCTCATCCAAATAGCCTCGCATGCAGCCAAGCTTGCTGCCATGTACTCGGCCTCTGCTGAACTGAGTGCCACGGATCTTTACTTCCTGCTATACCAGGAAAATGCTGTCGACCCGATGCTGAAAATACCTCTAGATGTGCTCTTACGATCCGTTGGGCTCCCTGCCCAATCTGCATCAGTGAAGCCGGAAAGCTTCGCTCCATCCTCCTGTCTGTACCATAGACCATATCCCGATGTGCCACTAAGATAATGCAATACATGCTTGCCTGCCTTCCAAAAGAGCTTGGTAGGCTTAACCATAGCTTGCGAAAGCTGGTTAACAGCATAGCATATATCGAGTCGTGTATTGACCAGATACATAAGCGACCCCACCAACTGTCGATAGACAGTGGCATCCACTACCTCCACTAAAGTAGCATCCTCCTTCCTCCAACCACCAGGAAGAGGAGTATCAACAGGCTTGCAGCCATGCATGTTGAACCTCTCTAGTATCTCCTGGGCATACTTACCCTGAGAAACAAACAGTCCACCACTGCGCTGCCAAATCTCCAATCCCAGGAAATAATGAAGGAGGCCCAAGTCCTTCATCTCAAACTCTCTAGCAAGGTCCTCCTTGCATGAAAGTATCAACATCTCATCACCCGTCAAAATCAGATCATCTACATACAATACAATGATCAGCAGCTTCCCCTCCACCACAATCTGGTACAGGTTAGGATCCGCCTCACTCTTGGAAAATCCAAGCCCGGTGAAATAACTGTCTATCCGTGTGTACCAAGCACGAGGTGCTTGCTTCAGCCCGTACAGTGCTCTCTTGAGTCGGCAAACATGCGACTCACTGCTGAAGATCTCAAAACCTTTAGGCTGCTCTATGTACACCTCCTCCTCAATGACTCCATTGAGGAACGCAGTCTTCACATCCATCTGATGAATGTGCCACCCCATCTGCGCTGAGAGAGCAAGGATCGTCCGTATGGAAGAGTACCTTGCGACAGGTGCAAAGGTCTCCTCATAGTCAATCCCCTCGATCTGTGAAAAGCCACGGGCGACAAATCTCACCTTATACTTCTCCACACTCCCGTCAGCCGCCTGCTTCACCTTGTAGATCCATCGCGAACCCACCACTGATTTCCCCACCGGTCTTGGGACAATCTCCCATGCACTGTTCCTGACGATCGAATCATATTCTTCGATCATGGCATCAACCCATGCGGGTTCCTCCACATCTTCCTCAAAAGAGGATGGCTCCGTCACAACACATTGACTCACAAGAGCCATGTATCCAGTGTACTGATCCGGTGACTGCCTCTGTCTGCACTGTGCTGTAGGTGGTCCTACAACCTTCTCTGCATCCCGAGCCAGTCGCTCAGCTTCTGTAGTGCGCATGCGCCCTCTGATGGTTGGCGCTGCATGGGTGGTTTCTTCCACCTCTTGAACTTCCTCTTGTGGCTGATCCACATCCGAAAGCTCCTCCTTAGGAACTAGCAGCTCCTCATCTGCATGCAAGTGTAGCTCCCTCTCAAGCGAACACTGCATGGCTTTCTCCTCCTGAAATTTTATATCCCGTCGCACAACAGTCTTGCGACTGTCTGGCACATACACCCGATAGTTGTGAGGTGTATCGGTGTACCCCACAAATATTCCAACTTCAGCAGTTGGATCCAGCTTCCTTCTTGCATCCTTCGTCACATGCATGTAGACAGGAGATCCGAAAATCCGCAAATGGGAAATATCAGGCCTCTTGCCAGAATAAGCCTCCTCTGGTTTACTCATGCCAAGAACCTTGTGAGGACAACGGTTCTGCACATACACTGCTGTATTGCATGCCTCAGCCCACAAGTGAAGGGGTAGGCCCTGATCATGCAACATCGCCCGTGCAGCACCCACGATCGTTCTGTTCTTCCGCTCAGCCATCCCGTTCTGCTGTGGGTTATGGGGTGCGATGAGCTCTCTCCGAATCCCTTCTGCACTGCAAAAGTCTTTGAATTCAGTAGAGATGAATTCACCACCATTGTCGCTCCTAAGAGCCTTCACATGCTTCCCCGATTCCTTCTATACCAACGCCTTGAATTCACAGAACTTTGAAAATGTCTCGCTCTTCTTCTGCATGAAGAAGATCCAGCACTTCCGAGAGAAATCATCAACAAAGATCACATAGTACTTGTGCTTTGCTGTCGAAGCTACAGAGAAAGGACCACACACGTCTGTTTGAACTCTCTCAAGGATCGTCGTGGTGCGACTATCCTTCTCGTGAAAGGTGGCTTTCACATACTTCCCTAAAGTACACCCCTTGCACTGATTTGACTACGCAAGAGTGCCCTTAGGAAGCCCAATAGAAATTTGTTGCAGTATCTTCAAGGCTCCATGGTGAAGGTGGCCCAATCTCCTGTGCCACAGTTCGCCCTCATCATCCCGGCTCACCACTTCTCTCGCCTTGCATGCCATTACTGCACAGCCATCTACTTGCAACTGATAAAGGTTCTTGACTCGAACCCCTATCTTCCGGGTCTCTCCAGTTGTCTTACTGCACAGGAAAGCTTTTCCTTCGCTGAAGACCGCATCATACCCCTTGTCTTCCAACATCGCCACAGAGATCAGATTCTTCATCAATCCTGGAACATGCAAAACTTCCTTTAATATGAAAGGTTTACCAGACTCCCTCTCAAAGGAAATGGTATCAATACTAGTCGCACTGTATCTACCATCATCACCCATCTCGATGTGCACTCCAAGATCTTTTTCCTCCAGATCTGAAAACAGATCTCGATCTCCGATCATGTGAAATGACGCACCACTGTCCAAGAACCATACTGATCCCATCACACTTGAAACCAAGCATGCGATCAGTGAAAAATATAGTTTGAATTGAGAATCCAATGCCTCTCCCGCTGCAGATCCAGCAACCTTCTTATTTTTCTTCTTCTGCGGACAATTTGTGGCATAGTGTCCATGCTGGTGATAGTGAAAACACTTCACCTTGGACATGTCTTGCTTCTTGCCTTTCGCACCAGACTAAGAAGCCTTCTTGCTCTTCCCCTTCTTTGCTTTGGCAGCCAAAGCGCAATTTTCTTCATCAGATACCTTTGATGAAGATCCGTCCCTAGTAGTCCTCCTTATCTCCTCCTGCATGAGATCCACCCAAAGTCGCTCCCATCCCAGCAACTTCTCCCGACCATTGACACTATCTTGATATGAATGCCAAGCCTTCGGAAGACCAAGGAGAGCCAGGTCTACCATATCCTCTTCTTTGACAGTCACCCCCACACTTCCCAGCTCATCTCTGCATTGAGTGAACTTCGTGAGGTATTTGGCTATACTGTCGCCTTTCTCCATCTTAATGTTTCTGAGCTTATACTTGAGCGCCAGCTTCCTTTGGTCGCTCTTACTCTGGAATAGATTTTTCAACGCTTTCCACATCAATTATGGAGAAGCTTTTCCATGCAGGCTGGATACAATGTGATCCTTCATGCCCTCCAACAGAATCCTTCGACATTTCGCCATCTTCTTTTGCCAAGCCTCGACTTCAGCAGGATCAGTGGGCTTTTGGACATCTGTATCTACGAACTCCTTTAGTCCATTATCTTCTAATACTTCCTCCATGTGATCTTTCCATGCAACATAATTCAAACTGCCTTCAAGAGCATATTCGAGTCGCAAACCGTTGAAAGACATTTTCAACTCCGGCACCAAGAAAACAAACTGCTGCAAAATTTGAATTCCAAACTCAAAAACTCAACTGCTTCTGGATATGTGAGAAAAAATTATTTCTAGCACAGAGATCGACTGTAAGGGAATTTACTGGATATATCACCTTTCAGAGAAAGGATGGACCCAGAGGCTACCTCGCCCGTTACAGACTCTGTCTACCGAAATAATATTGTAATCACTGCAATAGATCCCGATGATTAATTCCCTCTGATACCATGTAGAAATTTTCTGAATAATGAAGATTTATCCACCGAGATTATCCTGATCACATACTAATTCGAATTCATATGCAACACATAATCTCTTCTACAATCAATCATCAATTTGCGAAAATAGAAACAGTCGCATGCGCACATAAACACAATATGTAATGGGGAAAGCTTATAGCTGAAAACCCCCAGCTATTTTTTATATTATAATAGAAGAGAACATGTAACAATCTCAGTACAATACTCCTCACAAGTACTCAGTACTGTCTCCAAAGGTTACACACAAACTAGCTCAGTTTTGAACAAGTCACAGGTTCAAAACTCATCCACTAATTGCCTGCCTCTATTGCGCAATCCAAGTTGGTTCAATGAGAGATCCAAGTTCTAATCTCCTTGGCTTCAACTGCGCAATCATCATTGGCAATCTCCTCCAATGCTTGTGCAAATCTCATGCACAACTGTTGTCGCAAATAATAACAAACTCACCCTTTCATCTACCTCTTCCACTGGTCTCCACTGAACTGTCCATGCACTGTAGTGAACTGATGTGTTCTTGAGTTGAATAATGAGTTAATAATTAGTGAATTAAATAATATTTAATTCACTCCACTCATTACTAGTTGATTAGCTAGTTAAACATTACTAGTTCAACTAAGTTAAACCGAACACAACTTCACCAACTGTCTCATCAACTCCACCAAACTTCTGCCACTGAAGTCCTAACTGAATTCAACCATGCATGAGCTCACCAGACCCCAAGGAATAGTGTAATTCCTTTTTTTAGATGCATGGGCCACATCCGTAGCTCCAACTAAAGTGTTGTAAGAGAATAAACTGAAGTTTAGAGTCCAAATATTATTAAGGGCTAATAATATTTGACTGACCTATTTTTAGACAGGCAGTCTAAAAATAGACATCGACCTATATGTCTAAAAATAGAGGTCCATCTATTTTTACCAACTTGACCAATCATCCAAGAATAGCATACTGCAACTCCTAGACCATGCTCCATATGTCTAAAAATAGACATAGTCTAAAAATAGACTTTGCGCCAAAAATAACCTGCGGGCCCACTTAGTGAAGGCGACTTCATTTCACTAAGATCCATCATCTTGTTGCATTTTCAACACTTAGATCCTCATCCATGTGATCCTCCTACCAGAAAGAGGCAACTTTGGCTTCGTGACACATTATAGGATGATGAGAGATGAATTCCCTTTCGAAGATCATTTAGAGAAAGAAAGAATCCATGCAAGTACCAGGGATATGTTGCAGCCATGAGCACTATGATTCAAGTTGAAACTCCCACCTTTGAAGAAGTCGTGAAATAAAAAGTTTAGAAGGATGTTATGGAAAAATCATATGAATCAATTATGAATAATGACGTATGGGATGTTGTGCCAAGACTAAAGGGGAAATCTATGGTGATTTCAAAATTGTTATTCAAGATCAAACATGGATTCTATGGAAGCATTGAGAAATATAATGCAAGGTTCCTAGATTAAGGATTCTCCCAGAAAGAGGGACAAGATTATGATGATATGTTACACCTATGGCTCGATATACAACCATTCGTTCGATAGTTTCTCTTTCCGTGAGTAAAGGATGGACCCTTCATCAGATGGATGTGAATACAATATTCCTCCATGGCATGTTACAGGAAGAAGTGTATGTTGAGCAACCACAGGGATTTGAAGTAGAGGATCGAAAGACACATGTTTACAAGTTGAATAACGAATTGTATGGTTTGAAGCAAGCCCCCAGATCATGGTACACCCACATAGATAGTTATTTGATGAAGTTGGGATTCACAAGAAGAAATGTTGATCCTAACCTCTACTTCAAGGTATTCCAAGGTATGTCATTGATTTTGTTTTTATATGTTGACGATCTATTCTTGATAGGTAATGAGCTCGTGATGATCAAGACTAAGAGGGAGTTAGCCTCTAAATTAGAGATGAAAGACCTTGGACTCATGCACTATGTTCTAGCATTTAAGGTGTGGCAAAGGCCTGGTGATATTTTCCTTTCACAAGGAAAATATGTCATGAATTTGTTGGAGAAATTTGAAATAACATAATGCAAGTCCTTTCCCACACTGATGGAAATGAATTTTAAGAATTTATGTGGAGAAGCTATAGGACTCGATTTGGCGAACCCATCTGAGTATATACAATTGATTGGGACTCTCAAGCTCTTATTGAAGACCTATCTGGACATATGTTATGCAATGAACATGTTGATTCAATTCATGACCATGCCTCTCCATGTACATTAGATTGCTTCCAAACACATTTTGATATATTTTCATGGGAAAATCACCCTTGGTCAGAGATGTTTGACTTCATGGATATATCGATGTTGACTGAGCAGGAAACGTTGTTGATAGGAAGAGTACGTATGGATGTTGTTTTAGCCTTGGATCTGCCATGATATCTTGGATGAGCATGAAGAAAAATTGCATAGCATTGAGTATCATTGAGGCATAATACATTTCCACTAGAATGGCTTGATGCAAAACAATTTGGTTGAGGAACCTCTTTGGAGAACTATTTGAGCAGGTCCTAGACACTATAGTGATATATTTCGACAACAAGAGTTGGATCCGTCTAGCAGAAAATATTGTATTTCATGAAAAGCCCAAGCACATAGAGATCCTATATATTACATTTGAGACATGGTGTAGAGAGGAGTCATTAGACTCCATCATATATCGACATATGAGCAAATTGTAGATATTATCTCCAGGGTTTTTCCAGAAGGGAAGTTCTTGGTCTTCGGAGAGTAGCTTGGACTGATGGATGTGACCCCTCCTGAAAAAGGGGCATCACTAATCGAGAACACTGAGTCAACTCTTCCCCCCTGTCTGAGCTCCCAGAGTGATTAATTGAGATAGAGGGCTCTTGGGGTTGAGGGATGTTTGGAAAACACATTCGTAGATGTTTCTCCCCTATTTTTTACCCATAGGGTTGGAGATATTACTTCCATATCTTGGTCTTTGCATAATACACCCCAGTTGGCATCATACCCACAAGCAAGGCTTATTGGGAATACGGCTCCTCGTCTAGCTAATGGGTTGAGAGGGTACTTGGAGGTGCACAATCGAAGTTGATTATGATGCAAGTGTTCTACCACGTGACTATTGAGGGTCATTGTTGGGAATATTAGTGGGAAATAGGATGGGTTGAGATGTTCTCCACTATATCACCTATTGCTCGATATGGGGTTGAGGATATTTTGCTGCCCCATGAGATTTTGAGTTGAGATATGCTCCCCGATGTAGTTTTAGGTTGATATGTGCTCCCTAATATTGTTTTAAATTGAGATGTGCTCTGTGACAGTTTTGGAGGGTGGTAGCTAATTCTCCTTGATGATTATTCTTATTTAAATTCGAGAATGTTTTAGCAGATAGATTTGAGCAGATTTGGGACATGATTTGATGACAAGATACATATGATTATTACATGATGTGGGTGGAATTTCTCCCTAGATGATAGGGAGTGTTAATTTGGCAGCTCATTGAAAAATTCCAACCATTGTACTATATTCCTCTTTTTGAGACGACCACTTTTGACTTTTGAAGCAATCAATTTGGACAAGGGGAAGTGTATTTCTGAATTGAATCCCACAAGTGCATATTTGATCAGGTTGACCCTAACAGGAAATTGGTCACCCTTCGAGGCCTATAAATATAAGTGACCTCAAGCTCATTTCACATCACCAAGAATCTTCTTCTACTCTTATTCATTGATTGGTTTGCATAGGTCTGAGGTTGGGTTGAGGAAAGTGTTCCGTACAGGTTCGAGATTATAGGGTCTGAGGCTCACATGTGTTTTAGGGTTTTGGTTTCCGACCATAGATTACACACAAGAAATTTCCAGCTATAACCACAGGGTGGCAAGCTCAAGAGGGTGGTTGGAAGGTCTCAACCACATACATCCTTCTTCCTCCATGCAGTTGGGCTCTGGAACTAAATTTTGATGTTTGAGCGTAGTTGAAGACAGATAGGAAAAATTTTCTTTGATCTATTTTGATCTTAGGAACATATTTATAAATTTTTTTGGGATAATTTTGCTGGATGATTTTGTATTGGGCTCATTTTACTCTTTGTTGAACATTTTATGACAATCTAATAGAAGACAAATTTTCAAATGATTTTCCCCCTTGTGGGGTTTTTCCTTTGTCTTTGACCAAATATGGTGTCTCTTTTTGATGTGTTGATTGTCTTCTTTATCATTTCATTTATTGTTCTAACTTCAATCATTGTTGATGATTGGAAATATTAATTGTTATTGAAAAAATTGATAATTGAAGAATTGAATTGGACTAAAAGTAATTGAAACAGCATAGAGCAGTCTAAAATTTAACAATGGGGGAACATTACAACACGAAATATTGATGACACAATAATGATCATAGAGTAGAACCAACTTTTCCCAAGGAAGAGGTTATAATAAAACTGTTCATCAATGACCTCAACCTCAACATGTTTTTTTGTCCTCCTTAAATCGATAGGAAAAGATGAAAAACCACTTGAGGCTGCAAGGTGTGCCCATCAAAGGCCTTAAAGGATGATCTAGGTGTAGACAAAGTAGGAGAATCAAGAGCTTTCCAACACATCAATGACATTTTGAAATCGATGCCCCCTCATCCAAGGTTTTCCTATGAATGCATTTTCTAAAATGTGGACCATTATCTAGAAGTCTAGATGATGTGAAAGGAAAGGCTTCCATATAAATGGATTGAAGGTCATAATATTTGAGTCTGAGGGATCCACCCCACCGATAGCTAGAAAATAGTGCCTTGTGTTTCATTGGGCAGCAATGCAACACTTCTAATGAAAACATGGCAGTTGGAGCTTGGGGAAGATCCTCAACAATATTATAATTGTAAGCAACCTTCACATTCGGATTGTGTGCATTCTTTTGAAGGGAACCATTAGGTTGGTGTGACATGATGTTTAGTGATGTTTTATCAAAATTAATTTGACCATTCAATGTAGGTTGATTCACGGGCTATGAGGTAGAAGTATCACTCTCAAAATTCTCATAATTATGAGCTCTAGTTTGTAAATAGATGCCTTAATTAACAATAAATATATCTTGTGTTGAAGGTGTGGCATTAGAAGATTGAACCGTGTTTTGTTTTTGGGCCATAAATGGATTCTTCAAGATAGTTGGTTGATGAGTGGTTTGTTGCGAGAAATATCAATGAATCTCATCCATTTAAGGGCACTCATGACTAAGATGATCATCCCCACAAATATTGCAGGGAAAGTAATTCTTCTTCTTCTTCTCTTTTGCACCACTCCCAGTGTTATCTTGGGTTTTTTATGCCCCTTGTTCCTCAGATGAGTCCTTATATTTTTTATTTTCATTTTTCCCTCTTGATTGTTAAGGTTTCTTATTCGATGTGTATTGAACAAGTTTTACCTTGAAGGAGGGAACAAATGCATAAGGAGTTTGAGTAGCAGGATAAATATTCGGGACACTAGAAGATATGTTGAGTTGGATCATCTGAGAGTCTAGTTGTCATATGTTTCCAAATGAGACAAAGGCCACGACTCCATCAACATGGGTTCTGGGTTTATGAGATAATGAATTAATCGATAGCTAATGAGAATTTTTAATGTGGTGATACAAGGTACCTGATTAAGAATAGATCAATTCAAGTTGGTGGGCACGCAAGATATCTTGCTTTTTGGTTTGGGCTCCACACTTTGCCAAATATTTGGCGATGTTAGGAATTAAATATTTAATAAACCACTCACAAAGTACTCCATCAGGAAGTTTGGTTTGAAGCAAAGCTCGTGATCTCCTCCACTCATGAATATAATCAAAAATGTGTGTGGATTCATCCTGACGGAAGGTAGTGAGGATGCCCATACTAGCCTCAATCATGTAACACAATACAAAAATTTCAATAATACAAAAAGTGCAACATAATACATCAACCCTGTAACATAATCAAATAAACACAAGAGATGAATGGCAAAAATATTTGTTACTATTGTCTTTGAATAGAACTGGAGTACATCAGTGAGTCCTCTAAGCCTATTTCCTTGACCTACTCCCTAACCTCTATGCTCACTGCACAAGTTTATCGTGGTTTCAATACTAACATAATTTCGGCATAAGTTCCTTTCTTCTCCTTGTGACTACTGAAGAGCTCTTTTTATATATATTTCCGTCATGATTCACATTCATTGCACCTAGAGACTTTCTTGATCATATCAAGATGATGATTAAACTAGAACAAATCAATCATTATTTTAATCAACAATTATTATTTTAATCAAAGTTGACAATTTGAATCTATGCTTATCTAGTCAAATTTCTGCACTATTTCAGATATATGTTGCAGAGAGTGTGTTGATGGCCTTTTCATTTGGTCTAGAACACTAGGAAGGAGTGTTTCTAGGTCCTTTGGTTCGGTCCCTACAATTGATAAGGAGCAGTGATCCCTTGAAACATTTTTTTTCTTATGTTTTACCATTCACAACTTGGTCCTCTGGTTTCGCAAAGGATGTGGCTTTGTTCTTGACACTAGGGGTAGGTTTTTGAGCTATAACATTGGGAAATAGCTTTGGTTTTTCAAAGTTGGATTTGGAATTACATTTCCATTTATATGAAAAGCAATATTGAATATTCCTCAATGAATTATTAGTACATGAAATAATTTATTATATCTCTCTTATGCCCTCACTTCCAATCTCTAACAATATGAGTCCCCATGAACGCAAAAATGATGGCTAAGAACCAATTATCTGCATTAATCTTAAGCTTATTATTTCCAGTTGTGGGCCTACCCCTAAGCGTCAATCCAACGCTTAACATTTACCAATTAGTGTAAATTATGCTTTCATTAATTGACCGCACACACAGTGACCTGTGAATGGGGCCAATGTTGAATTTTTTTTAGTTTGTGCTTGTACACACTAAAATTTGACATGGTTATAATATATGGATGTGTTGAAGGTATGGGAGGGTTTTTAGACTCAAATATAACTCACAG
Source organism: Pinus albicaulis (assembly GCA_034641835.2). Taxonomy (NCBI): domain Eukaryota; kingdom Viridiplantae; phylum Streptophyta; class Pinopsida; order Pinales; family Pinaceae; genus Pinus; species Pinus albicaulis. The sequence continues at coordinate 1,432,346,228 of CM076582.1, read as the reverse complement.
AAATAATTTTAAAATCAAATGCAAAAATTATAACATAAATGTTGAGGAGACGAAATTATTTATTACTATTTATTGTCCAACTTATCATGGTATGTATTTTTCTTATGTGATGCCTATGGTTGCTTTTAGTTAGTACTAGAAAAGTGCTTACTTATTTTTCTTATTAAAAAAGCTTAGTGAGTTAATTACCTTTTCATCCACCTAACTCTCCTCTTTGAAATAATTTCATAAATATTTTACTCTATTTTCTACTCATCTCATGAATAATATTATTGTATTTTTTTTGTTTTTGTTTTGCACGACATGAGTTAACTAATATACATTCTTTAAATATAACATGTTATCTTCTTTTGATGAAACTCCCTCACACTCATCTCTATAAGTTATTTTCCTTGATATTCAATCAATATAAATGTTGCATAATGAGATACACAAAGATCGAAATATTTTTTATAAAGTACACAATTTTTTGTTACAACTATCTTCAAGCTCATCAATTTACTTTGTATAGAAATTTGAATTGGTTCATTTTTACTATTATATGCACATCTTTAAAAACAAAAAGCACTTTTTTTTTCTTTTTTCTTTTTTTTTCTTTTTTTTTCTTCTTTTTTTTTTAAATCTACATATTTGAGAGGTGTTTTATGTAGCAATCACTGCATTAATGCATTATTACTGTAAATTGTGCACTAACAACGATTGAAGATAAAATTATACATCTCAAAGCACCAACTATTGCAATATTATAACAAATTAAGCACCAATGTGTGTTTATTATACATAGCACCACACAACCTTGAAGGATTATTTATTTCTAATCTCAAAGTGATAGGTTTTGGGAGCGATTGAAATGAGAGATCTCGTTCTAACAAATACACAAAGCCCTAAATATAAATACCCAACAAATACCTTTGTAAAACTCTCTAAAAAAAGTCTCCCCTCTAACATTTGGAAAAAAGGAAGTATATAAATTAGGTTTCTCTTTTATATAAACTCATTTCTAGAAGACCTAGTCACCTCTCACACTCACATTAACTCCCTATTGAAATATTCCACCTATTCAACTATTTTTCTCTAGATTATCATATGTCGCATGGTTCTCATACTATGTCATTAACTAGCATGTGGTGCCTCCATAACCAAAATAATATTGGATTATTTTATGTCACCTCATGTGCTAGCACTAGCTAAATATTATTATACATCACCTTCATGCTCATGATAGCCCTAGATTAGTAGGTCACCACTTTTAGTAGCATTAGCTCTTATTCAGTGTATGTCACCTAATGATGTTTGCAAAAATATTTCTAATGTCATCTCTTGCTTTCTTCCAGTGTCATGCTAGTGTTGCCTTCTTATTTCTCTTGCCTTTGTTAGAATCACACTACTATCATCATTTCCCATATTTCATTTTTTATCTATCCCTAGTTCCTTCTCTGTGAGTTGGTGTTTCTATCCCTACTCCACCTTGAGGCAAGTAATTAACCTATATGATGTAGACCTCTAGCTCATCCCAACATGCTCTAAAACTTGCATGCCTTACTTATAGCTAAGTATAGGAATAGTCTTCTTCTCTCTTGTTGATGATTTTATAATCAAGGTTCTATTACTATTGTTAGAATTGATCATGCTTTACTTGCATGTTAAATTCATCATATCACTTACATATTAACCTTAAGATGTTAATATTAATATCATAGTTTAGTTATTGCATCACAAACATGGTAGTTAGACTTATTGATCACAATTCCATCATTTATATTTTGTAAGTTAGTTTTTATCATTATTAATAGTAATCAAAATCATTTGTCCCTTATCCCAATATTCTTTCTTACTTGATGTTTCTTTCTCATTCGTCTTATGTTTCCCTCATGTCATCACCCTCTTAAAACTTTGACTTGGGTCAATGCTTAGGGTATGTGGGCCTTGATATTTAGTACAACATATGTGAGCTTGGATAATGGAGGATTTCATCATAGCATTTGAGAGTTTCCACATTGGTTTCCACACACACACACACACACGTGTGTGTGTGTGTGTGTGTGTGTGTGTGTATACGTATATAAACCCGCAGGAGCCAAAATCACATTGTACAACTACAAGAAGCCTGTGTAGCCTACAAATGGTAACAAAACCCCCAGCCTCAAGCCAAAATTATAGTGTGTAGGAAGAACCTTGCATAGGTGTAAGGCATCCCAATATTGTTTATTACTCATATTACCATTTTCATTCACCATACTAGCGAATCAAGAGGAAAAACCAAAGGATTGTTAATGAAGTAGGAGTAGAAGCCAGAGGAACACCAGAAAAGAAGGAGAAACCAAAGGAATATTGGTGAAGTAGGAGGAGAATATAAGGTAAAGAACCTAATTTTGTTATCCTCCATGTGCACGGTGAAAACCCTAATTTTTTTTAGCCTCTGTGTGCATGGTAAAAGCCCTTGTTTTCATAACAAAAAGCATCTTAGTTTCTCAGTTAGAATGTAGCCATGAGGAAATAACTACTACTATGGAGAAAATTTAGCATATAACTTCCAATTTATCCTTTTATGCTTTATAGATTTATTAGTTATATTTGAAAACACAGATGTAGACTTTGAGGTTGTATTTTCCTAAGGCGATTCTTCCCTTAGGGTTTCACTCAATCAATTAAATTGTTGTTTCTCCCACTACTCACACTTTCTCCAACTTTGGAAGATCAACAATTGATTATATATGCTCCAAATTTACATATTGAATTGACCTCTTTTACCAAGAGCAAAGTATGAGCCACCTTCCCGACCTAAGAAGGGAAAATCACTTTCTCTCTACTAGAGCTAGATTAGTTGAACTCTCACCATCAGGGCGGGCCACCCAAAAAGAATATTGATTGTTCGACTCGACCAAAATGATGTTGTTTCGGAAGGGATTTCAATAAATTTTCCATCTACAGAGCAATGTTTAGTTGGACTCTTGAGCTGGATATGGTGGTCGAGCGATTTCCTTCCTATTTTTTTGTATTGACTTTAGTAATTCCTATTGTTTCCTATGGAGTAGTAATAGAGTTTTAATTCATAGGATTATATAGTATTTGTAATTTAGAGGAGTAATCTAATTGTGATCCCTATTTTTGTTTTCAAATACTATCAAGACCAGAAAGAGGCTTTCTGACTTATTCATAACTGATCACTTTGGTTATAGAAATGAAGACGAAGTCACCGCCTAAGCTCACATGATGTAATGGGAAATAAAGACTCTAGTTTTTAGTAACTTGTGTTGGATGCAAGGTATTTGTAGCATGTACTGCATTCTATGATTATGATTGGACTATGTTGCTCCATGTCCATACTCTTAGTGATATAGACAACCATTCATGTGACATTGGATCTTAAGGAAGGTAGGACCATCCAACAACCACTAAAAAGGAAAGGAACATAATTTATCATTTGAAAAAATGAAAACATGAGGAAATTATAAACCCCATATTTTGAGAATATTTATAAGTTCTGGAGTTCACTTTCTTACCCTTTCTTTTGGGTGGGTTGGTTAGCCTCAATTGTGATGGTTTTAGTTACTTAAAATCGAGTTTCTTCCTAGAAAAATGTGAGCAACCCCAAAATTAGAATTAGCAAATTATAGAAAGTTTGTTTCTATTCAATGAAATTGTATACATTATGGTCTTGATAAAATAATCATGCTCCTCACTCACTTAACCCTTCGTAGCTTGAGAGCAACTATGGCTTCTAACATTGTTCTCTCCTAAACAAACACCTTTAGTGTAATTATTGACAAATGGTGGGGTTATCGCAGTTGTATCAATATCAAAAATAGGTATTTATGACTTTTAGTTTTGAATTAAAAGTAAGTACACTTTATACAAATAATTAAATAAATATGGTTAATGAATAAAATACCATACAAACCTCAGGAATCTCATTATCAAATCATTTACCAGCATGTCCATAATTCTTTCATGAGGGTTGATAATCTCATCAAAATTGTTGCTAAAAGAAACCTAATGAGGTTAAGCCCTAAATGGATTTGTGTTTTTACATTCATGCTTAGTAGTTATTGCTACATGTTTGTAGGCCAACCCATCCCTTCCATTTTTCTTTTAAAAAAAAGGGCCCCTCTTTAAATTGTATTTCCCTACTTGTTTTCATATGATTGGATTTTTGTTAGCTAAATTTGTGTGTTCTTTATTTTATCATTATCTTGATTGTTTTTTGTTTTGAAACCTATTAATCCATGCATGTTAATCTAACGATAACCCTTTTCAATTACTATGATTGATATGGACAGATATTTTCTTTTAAATGAGAATAAGTTGTCAATTTAAGTGTTGCTAGAGAATCTAGCTAAATTCTTGCATTCTTTATTATATTATTATCTTGATTGTTTTTTGTTTTAAAACATATTTCTCTATGCATGTTAATGTAAGGATAACCCTTTGTGATTAGTATGATTGATATGGACAAATATTTTCTTTTAAATGTGAAAAAGTTGTCAAATTAAGAGCTACTACGAAATATTAGATTTTGTACCTACTCACAGTCATATTTATAACACAAATGTTATTGGTTATATATTGTGATCTATGTGGATATTGGTGGCCACCTGCCTATTCCAATTGGAACCCCACCATTGTTTCTTTCATTCTTTCGGTTTCCTTAATTTGTAGCACAGTTTACTATTTTTAGCATTTTTTGGGTCCAAAACTTTCGGAGCTGTTTTGAGGCCCTAAACGAAATTTTTTGGGAAAACAAGGAGCAACGTGTCATTTACTAGTGTTGCTCATTTAGAATTTGTATTGCTCAAATATATATTTCTAATTAGGTAATGTGCGCGTCAAACAGTGATCGCATGCCAAAGTTACGTCCCCAGAAAGTTGATGTACCAATTTACCCAAACGGGGCCCATAGTTTTGGCGCTTCATCTCCTAGGGTTAGGATTTTGGATGTTTAGGGTTTTCCATTATTTCTCAATAATAAATAAACCTTTAAGCCTCATTGTAACACAGTTCAAAGACCTATATCTGCCACATCGCTTCTCAGAGATAAGCTACCAGTGCCCTTGCTAGTTTATTTTCATTATGTCTGTAAGCATATTTCTATTATTTGATATTAATTAAATGAAGTGTTATTTCTATTGCATATTTGTATTTATGGTTATATTTGTACTCTGTTGCATTCTTGCATAAATCTAGATTAGTGGTATCAGAGCGGTCTGCTTTTTCTCGATCCTTCTTTGCATGTCCCCAACAAGGTCAAGGTATCAGGAGTTAGGGCTCGATCTGGTTGAACCTTTGCAAGATCAGCCTCACAAACCCTGATGGCCGCCCATGGGGGAAGAAAATAAAGATGAGGGATCAGGATATCCTATTAAAATATTGCTCGAGGAGGCCCTCGAGAAACAAAGGAATGCAATGATGGATAACTTTTCCCTGGTCCTTCAACGTTTTCCCACCAGCAGCGTATCTGTATCCAACAGCCACTCTAGAGGCTCCACTCCTTTATGGTACAAGTAAACTTTGATATTCCCATATTTGAGGGCCAAATAGATGCAGATGTCATAGATAGATGGTTTAATCTATTAGAAGGATATTTATCGGTTCGTGACTTTTCCAACTAGGAAAAGTTTACTTTTTCACTCCTCAAAGTCGCCCCCCGTGTCAAGGACTGGTGGGAAACCTACTCTGAGCAACAGGATGGGAGGGAAACCTCTCTGTTCTCGACCGCACCCACTTGGTATTCTTTCTGAGATGCCATCAAGGAAAATTATTGTCCTATGGGGAGAAATGAGGACATGTACATACAATGGACTACGTTGCGGTAGCAAAGGGATCAAGATGTACATGAGCTAACGAATATGTTCCATACCCTGCGCAAAAATTTGGGTATCAAAGTTTCAGAGAAACATTTGGTGTTTAAGTACCTCAATTGTCTTCACAGATACATTCAGGAGGAAATGGAGTTCCTCCACATCTCCTCGCTCGATGCAGCATACTGATATGCTGCCAAGATTGAGTAGAAGTTCAAATAGAAGAAGCGAGACTTTGGATCTTCGAATCAGAATCAAGGGAAAGTTGCCCCAAAACGACAGAACAAAGGATAAAGGCAAGGTAGTGCAGCTTAGGACAACTCATCAAAGCCGCAAGCAAATAACAACACCGCAATGCCAAAGAATGACATGGGAAAGTGGTATGAGTTCCATAAGAGCTCCTCCCACAACACAAGTGAGTGTCGAGCCAAACAGTCACTAGTGGTCGAGTTGAAGGCCTATGAATCATATGCATGCTCTGACTCTGAATCAGAACCCAAAAATGGGAATGAAAAATGGAAGAATATTATTAATGCAGAGCCCAATGCCACTGTTGCCACCACAAAGATCCAGAAGGAGGAACTAGAATATCCAAAGGAGGGGGAGTGCCTCTTCCATTCCCATATGTGGGTAAAGGGTTCCCCTCTGTTGTTCATTGTCAACATCAGGAGCCAAAAGAACCTCATCTCAGCAGAGGTAGTGAAGCGGCTAAGCTTTTTGACCATAGCATACCCACAACTGTACACAATCGGGGTTTCACCAAGGACGGGATCTTTGCGTCAGCCATAAGTGTCGCCTTCCCTACAACATCAAGCCTTTGAAAAATGAGGTATTATGTGACATTGCTCCTCTTGATGTTTTTGATGTATTATTAGGCCAACCATACTAGTGGAAACGACATGTTGTGTATGAGTCCAGGCCTCGTGTTTTTATTGTTACTTTGGGAAATAAGTTGTACAGGATACCAGAGGTAGCACCGCCTACCACCATCTCTTTGGTTACAACAAAACAATGCAATAAGCTCATTTCCAAAACCATAAAATGTGTTTTCATAATGATCTGCCCTTAGGGAAAGAAGAATATTGTGGCCACGACCTTCAGATGGGGCTCCTCCACACAACAACAACAGATGGAAAATCTCGTGGAGGAGTATGGAGACATATTCACCTCACTCACAAGAGTTCCCCTGCACTGTCAGGTCAAGCACTCAATCAATCTAACCCCAAGTACACCGCTTCCCAATGGACCATTCTATCAGCGCTATGTCATGGAGAACAACAAAATCAAGAGGAAGATTCAAGAGTTGTTGCAGAAAGGTCACATCTAACCGAGTTCGTCATCATGTGGGAGCTCGATCGTGTTGGTGCAAAAGAAGGATGGGACTGGGAGACTTTGTATTTACTATCGAGCACTAAAAAATATCATTGTTAGGAATAGGTACCCGATCCCACGAATTGATGACCTTTTGGACCAACTCAAGGGGGGAAAATATTTCAGCAAGATCAACTTGAAGCATGGGCATCACCAAGTACCAATCGAACCCTCTGATGTGTGGAATACTACCTTCAAATATAAGGAGGGCCTTTTAGAATGGTTGGTCATGCCTTTCGGGTTGATGAATGCTCCTGCAACCTTCATGAGAATGATGGACAACATCTTATGGCCATTCACCAACTCATTTGTAGTGGTGTACTTGGATGACATCCTGATCTTCAACCAAACTTGGGAAGAGCACCTTGACCACATCTGACGGGTCCTTCAAAAACTGCGACAACACAAGTTGTGTGCCAATTTGGAGAAGTGCACTTTTGGCATGACCCAGGTTCAGTATCTAGGGTACATTATTGATGAGCGAGGGGTGCATGTGGATCCATCCAAGATCCAAGTCATTCGGGATTATCCAACAATAACCACTCTAACATAGCTCCATATCTTTCTAGTTCTTGCCAATTTCTACCACAGTTTCATGTTGGGATTCTCTCATATCACTTTCCCCTTGAGTCAAGTGACCAAGGGAGGAGCGAAAGAAAAATTATTTTGGTCTGAATCTCAACAGAAGGCGTTCGTAGAGTTGAAACATCCCCTCTGTTTTGCACCAGTACGCACATTTCCATAGTTGCAACAACCATTTGAGATCAAGACATATGCCTTTGACTATGTTATTGGGGCAGTTCTTACTCAAGAGGGGCATCCAGTGGCATATCACAGTGAGACACTTTCTGCCACAATCCGGAAGTATCCCACTTATCACAAATATATTTATTCCATTGTGTAGGCTTGCTGGAAATGGAAGCATTACATTTTGGGGAAGGAAATGGTCATCCACACAGACCACTGGCCCCTGCAGTTCATACACACACAAGAGAAGTTGCAAAACGATCGCCATCATAAGTGGTCCACATACCTGCAACAATTTCATTTGAACATCAAGTAAAATAAGGGAAACACCAATAATGTTGCATACTACCTCAGTCAACCACCGATCATGGCGTTATTTATTGTGTTCAACTCTTGTGGGCACGAGACTTCTGATTGGCCACTTCTCTACAAAATCGATCCAAAATTTGGCCACACATATAAGTAGCTCTTATAGAGTAAGTAAGTTCCATATTTTCTCCTCCAGGATGCCATGTTATGTCACCTGGGACATCTTTATATTCCTTCAAGCGAGCGTTCCAAGATGATCTGGGAAGTGCACTACAGTCGGGTCGCTGGGAATTTCGGGGTCGAGAAAACAATGACATTACTACATAAGTATTTATGTTTGTTGAACCTTCGACGGGATGTCATAAAGTACATCAGGTCCTGCATTACCTGCGCCATTTCCAAACCGACCATCAAGAAGCAAGGCCTCTATACTCCGCTGCCTACCGATATTTGAGCTTGGGAATCCATCTCCATGGATTACATGTCGGGCCTTCCTTCTACTAAGCATGGCAATGACTGTGTTTTTGTGGTCGTTGACAAATTCTTGAAGATGGCCATAATGACGACTTGCAAGACGAATATCACAGAAAAAGCCACTGCTAAACTCTTCTTTAAACGAGTGTGCATAAACTTTTGGATCCCACAGTCTATCATCTCAGACAAGGACAGTAAGTTCCTTAGTACATTTTGGTCCAACCTCTTGTCAATGTTGGACACCAAGCTCACCAAATCCATAGCTTTCGATCCCCAAACTTATGGCCAGACAGAGGTCATCAACAGGATGATCGTACATATTCTGCCCATGTACAACTAAAGCATCCATGAAAATGGGATGAGAGCCTCCCCTATGTACATCATAGATATAACTAGGCTCTCCACAACTCAACTAGCCACAACCCCTTTCAGGTGGCCTTGGCATTCTAGCCACTATGTCCCATTGACGTAGCCATTCCATTTGTGACTACTCAAGAAAATTCAACTCATCTCCAGCCTGAAGCTGACAAGGCCAACAGCTTCATCGAGTGCATTTAGCACATCCTCCAATAAGTTCATCACATATTGGACAGAGCCAATGCTAAGTACAAGCAGCGACATGATCAACGCTGGGTGCCACACAACTTCCAGGTGGGCGACAATGTGTGGCTACAGGGGATAATGTCTTCAAGCTTAGTATTCCACCATTCCTTGGTCTGCACCCAATGTTCAATGTGGACCACCTTCGGCCCTACTTTCCACCTCTACCGGATACATCCAACATAGCAGAACAACTTACACCAAAATAGTTAAACCCAGACTGCATGGAACAATCCACCAATGATCATATCATGGATACAAAGGTCAGTAACACCCAAAAATAAAGGATCCACCTATATCGAGTTGTCAAATCAGGCCAACTCCTTCACCAAGGCAAGTGGCTCACCAAGGACTAAGTTCAACAAAAGTTTCCTCATCTCATGGGGGAACTTAACGCAATGGGGACCATTGCTTCCTAGGGGGAGGAATGATCTAGGTGAATATTGGTGGTCGCTTGCCTATTCCACTTGGACCCCCACCATTTTTTCTTTCAATTTTTCAGTTTCTTTAATTGTAGAATAGTTTACTATTTTTAGATGTTTTTCAGGTCTTGAACTTCCAGAATCGTTTTGAGGCCCTAAACGATGTTTTTTGGGAAAACCTAATCATCGTGGGTGTTTTACCAATGTTTCTCAGCCAAAATTTTTATTTCTCGGATAGTTTTTTCTAACGAGGTATCGTGCGCATCAAACAGAGATAGTATGCTAAAGTTACGTCCCTGGGAAGTTGATGTACCAATTTACCCAAACGCGGCCCATAGTTTTGGCACTTCATCTCCTAGGGTTAGGCTTTTAGATGTTTAGGTTTTTCCATTGTTTCTGAATAATAAATAGGCCTTCGAGCCTCATTGTAACACAATTCAGAGGCATGTAGCTGCCACATTTCTTCTCAGAGATAAGCTACCAGCACCCTAACTAGTTTATTTCCATTATGTTTGTAAGCATATTTCATTTATTTGATATTAATGAAATGAAGTATTATTTCCACTGCATATTTTTATTTATGCTTATATCCTTATTCTGTTGTGTTCCTGCATTAATATGGATCATACTGTCATAGTGATTTTTCATAATTATCCTTTATTTCCATGGTGTATGCGCTTTGGAATGTTTATTTTCCTATTCATGGTCCTAGTCTATAATGTATGACCTTAGTTGGTTGTGTTGTAATTTTGATTTGATTATTAATATGGATTAATAATGCTATATTCACTTTGATGGGTATTTTTTAATGATCCACTGATTTCGATGTAAATAAATGGTCTAAGCAATTCATTTCATAGATAGGAACTTATGATTAATGTACTTGGTTTGATTAACCTGTCATGTCGATACCTTTTCTCATTTACTAACCTGCAAATATAATGCCTAAGTGTCAACCTATATGAATGCCAGATGTTATATACGTTGATTTCGGATCATGATCCACATTTCAAGGTCGTCCTTACCCTTTCACATAATTGTACATGAAAACTGTTGATTAAATTCCTTATATTTTTCTATAGGGTTTCATAAAATTGATTTGTTTTCCCTCATTCTCATTTCTTCGTTGATTATTTTGTCACTTAGGGTTGTGTGTCTATTTTTCATTCTTCAAACTCTACCTTATACAGCCTTTTCACATCTTCTCTGTAACATGCCTACATTAGTTTAGGCAGAACTCATTGGAGCAGAAATTGTGGAAGCATATGAAGAATGTTTATCCTTGTTTCATCGAGTATTGTGGTGGTAGTTCTTACAATTGTTTCAAGGGTACAATGAACAAGTAGTTAAGGATTTTTTTGCTTCCTTTAATGGAATAAGACCTTATGTCGGTGACCTTGAAATCAAAATTGACTTCCAATTTTTTGCAGCAGTTATCCAATTTCCTATAGAAAGTGAGTGTTGGTCCAAAAACGTTCCAGTCAGGAAAATCCCATGGAAGAAACTACGTGCAAATAAATATTGTCATTACTCAATCAAAGGTATGTTGATTTCGTTTCTTAAACCAAAAAGGCATAACCTATTACATTTAATTTGCACATATATTACCTCATAGGGTCCATACAGTGTTATTTTTATCTATCACATTCAAATCTTGATGGCCTTTTTAGGCCGGAAACTTGATTTTCCATATTTTCTCCTCAAAATTTTGACAAGGATGTTAAAATCTTAGTAGGTCAAACATTACAACCATGATCGTTATCTTTTCCATCATGGGTTAATTTGTATTTTTGTTAAATACCACTTAGGTTAGATTGGCGATCATTGGGACCTATTTCTCACTCGTAATGGTTATGTCATACCTTCGCCATTTGACCTAGTTCAGTCCTCTTCCACTACTCCTCCCGGCCCTTCTCTAAATGATACAAATTTACCCATGGTTGAGTAGTTGTAGAAAGATATTGACTTCTCTCAAATTCACTAAGAACTTGGTTAAAGCTTTTAATTCCAATTCCATGGTTAAATCTCCTCAATCCAATGCACAGACTACTCGACCTACAAATAAACATGAAACTATTCAGCCATAAGACATGGTGAAAATAAAGTATTTGCAAATAATAATTGTTAGGGCATTAAGAACTGGTCGTAAATATCCTCCTAAAACCATCTCTTTGGTCGACTTGGAGAAGGGTGTCGAACCCCCTCTTAAAATAAATAAGTCTCAGTCTCAGGATGCATCTACGAGTCATGATAATGTTGTAAATAGTGGTGATTCCATCCTTTGGAAACCCTCACTCAAATGATTTACTTGTAAATTTGTACTAGAAGCAATGATATTTTCTTATTGTTCCTTGACACAAACATAGAAAAGGCCAATTAGTTTATTAAAATGAACAATTGAAGGTTGCATTCCAAAGAAAACATAAGTCAAATGAATAAAATTCACCTTATGTTGAAGGTAAGACTAGGTCTAAAGATACACATATTGTCATAAATTCTTTGAACCTAAAGGTCACCATCTCTTCGGAGTTAGAAGGAATTAGTAATGGAAAATAGTCAATTTATTTGAAAACGGATGCAGGTAATATTTCTTTCATTCCAGTTTTTTATTTTAATAAAGGGTTGCTACATAATTTTAGATTTTGTAGCAACCCAATTCATTTTTATTGTTATTTTATCTTCTTCTTCTTTTCTCAATAGATCTTCAACACTGACAAGGCAACTTTCTTGGAAAATATGATTCATGATGCTTCTACCAAATATGTGTTCTCTCATAAACCAGTATGGGATTCTTCCTATAACAGCCTTATGTTAATTTTCTCATAGCATTTGAAGGCTTCAACTTGATATTTTTTTTTATCTTTTGTAACTGATTGACTCAAAGACATATTGATAATTATATTTTATTGTAAGGATAATGGCCTTTTGGTTTTAAAAACTCCTGGATTCAATTGTATAAGGGATCATAAAGGGGAAATTTTGGGCGAAGAAATTCTCTTGAATGTATGACTGTGGAATATTTTTATACAGTGAATTGAATTGGTTGGATTCAGTTAATTAATTGCATTTTTATGTTTCACAGTTTCTCTCATATATTCTTTATTAATTTGTTATTGGATTTATAAGTGTTTTAAAAGATATAAATCTCCACTACTTAATGATTTGATCTCTTGAAAATAATAGTATTCATTGCATTTCTTTTTTTATTTAAGTATTATTTCGGTCTTGCTACTATTATAAAGATCAATAAAACTCTCCAGTGACTAGTGTCTTGGGGGTCTTATCCATCGAGAAATAAATATAGTTTGAGTATTTGTGGGTGGGTCTCAGATTTTTTAATATTTATAATGTATTTCTTTTATAAATAGGTAGAATTAATGCAAGGTTGTGACTGATTGATGGGTTTGTTGGAAATACTGAGAGGGGGGTGAATCAATATTTCTTTTCAATTGTTATTTTTACCAGTTAGCTCACTTATAATTAGAACACAAAATGAAAATGAGAAAAATATTTTTATTAGTCATATATAGTGAGGACTTTAATACTCTTCTTTATAATAAATCCAATACAATAATGTGTAGGGCTGTAACTCTAGATGAAGACGCCAATCCTCAATCCTACCATACACCAACCTATAATTTTCCAAGCACCAACTTGGACTTCACGAGGTTACAACCCTATCTTACAAGGCTCCAACCTTGTAACTATGAGGCACCAACCTCTAGCGCTCCAACCCTATCTCTGGTACAAGCTCCAACCCGGTCTTCTCAAGGACTCCTATCCTCTAACTCTCCATCGCTCTGCTTCAATTCTTCAAGATAGATTCAACGATTCTTTATGTCTCCCAATATCTTCTGCAATGATCCCTGATAATATCTTCACCTTTAGCACTGCCCTCAAACAATCTCCAAAGCATTTAGTGCATCAATGAAAACTTTGTCTTCTTAGAACGTATCTCCACATCTCTTCATGGTACCCAAACTAAATTCTCCAAAGGTTACTTCATAATGACATTAGTAATGCATCATGATCTCCAATGATGTCTTCAATAGGCTACTTGATTATTCTCCAAGGTATGCTCAAGATAATATCCAAGTTCTCTTCAAGATCTAGAAGATTCCAAGATCATCTTCTACTATGCTTCCAATTCCCTTTAATGTATCTTCAGTGTCAACTCCAAGGTATGCGCAAAGATGTCTTCACAAAGTGTCTTCACAAGACAACTAATCTTCAAAGGTGTCTTTAAAACAATGCTTCCAACACCAAATTTGTTTTGAGGTGGCTTCAAGGCTGCTCAACAAGACTTCTTTAAGAGTTCTCAACAATGCTCAAGAAAAGTCCCAAAATCTCCTTCAAAGTATCTTCAATATTTTCTTTAGAAATGACAAGGAAGTTGCTTCTAAATATATCGAGGTTGCACTTTGAGGACTCAAGATATGCCTACAATTTCTAAGGTCAAAGGTATTTGAAATCACAAGTATTCTCAAAGTTGCTTCTAATTACATCACTTCAACACCCAATCTCAAAATTGTGCCTCAAGGTCTGAGCCCTCCAACAAATCCCTTCAACAATTTGTCCACATGTTTGGTTACACCACAGGTTTGAAGGATGTGCATCACAATTTTAAAGTTTTGGTTATATCGCAGGTTACAGTATTACAGTCTCAGTCATCTAGAAAACTGAGGTAAATAACCATAGTTCACACTAGTCATCGAATGGCACAAATCCGAGCATGAATGAAGGCTCCACAGGGGGTTGCTTGAGCCTCAACAAATCTGAGTCACTTAAAATAATTGTCCAAAATTTATTTTCCAAGCCTCTCCAAAGGACCGAAGTTCGAGTCTTGAAACTGTCACTAGTCTGAGTATACAAAATATTGTGACTTCGGTGTTCTACAACTAGTCTTCTCACAATTCCTAACCTCCACAATTTTCTATCACAAGTCACAAGTTGTTGTCTGATTTTATCCCACAGGTGGATCCGCAATCCAAGGGCACAGGTGGTTTTCAAGGTCTGAGCTACATGGAAAATGAAAACAGACCCGAGCTAGAGACAAGACTGCAATCATTATTCGAGCTTCATAATTGGTCAACAAATCAAGTTTTTTCTATATTATAGATCTAAGCCATTGTGTGAGGTTTTCACTCCTTGACCGAGGTATTCAATGATAACTCAACCTTCAGATTTTACCCAACCAAAAAATCTTCATCTCCTTCTCATTTATACACATTTTTCTTTTTAACGACAAGTCACATCTATTGGCCAAGGGACACGAGCCTACAAGTCGGCTTAGGTTGGCTAGCCTTAAAAAATATTATATTCAAACTTTAAAATTCATTTTCTCACAGCCTATGAGGATTTATAAGTCAAGTGATAGCTCATTAGAAAGCGAAAAACGTCCTCTATAAGCTGGTGTCAATTTCAACCTTCAATGAGGTCAATTTCCCATCAATAAAATTAATTTTATGAAATATTCATCATGGAATCCTATAATATTTTATATCTTTGGAATTCAAGGTAAAGGTTCCTTCTTTAAGGCATCATTCAACAAGGCTAGGGCTTCTAAGGATTTTTATCAACAAAGGATATGGTTTCATTCATGTATTTGAAGGTCTTCTTCATAGGCTTAGGGCTTCACTGTTCATGATGCATCATTAGTGTTTTCATGTATGTAGCATAGAGTTTCATATATGCGTTTAAGGTATTATTCATGCATAGGCTTAGGGTTAAGGCTTATAAAATAAGAAATAAGGACTAGCGAAACATGAACATATTTTAGAGCTTAAGGCATAAATGTACTTAGGGTTTTGTCATGTAGTTAGGGCAACATCATGAAAGGGTTATCACAAGAATATTTTCCATCTCCAACAATGCCATATTGACATCAATGAAAAATTTGACCAACAGACTCACCCTTTGTCATTGATGGAAATATTATTGCCCTTTCAACAAATTCTCCCACTTTAACATCAATGGAATGGGGTGCCCAAGTACTCCCCCAAACAAGTTGCTTCTCTTCATCGTATTTTTTTCATCAGTGATATTTCTTCATAGATATGTTGCTCCCAATGTCATGGTACTCTTGATTCAATGAACTTGCTCCCCCAATCCCTTTGCATGTCTTCATGGAAATGGATGAGGTAGATGATCAATTGATTCATCGTGCCTGCATAAACTCCTTTAGCTCTTCTTTTTTCTTTAGACAAGAAATATTGATGCATTGTGATCAAGCAGAAGGCATCTTCACAATTTCATGATTTTATTCAATGGAGTTACTCCCGAGAGGTGACCTATCAAGATTTTCCATGTATGAATCATCGAGGGTTTCATAGGGCTCTTCTCATATAGCTTCTGCAATAATTTTTAAGAATCATAAGCTACCCCTAACAGTATGCAGGGTCTCCTTTTTGGCAGATTTTTATCATCAAAACTTCGAATATAATATTTTCCACAGATGTATTCATCAAATCAACAAAATGTTTTGTTGGCTTGAGTGTTAAAGATACTTTCTGATCCAATTTTCTTCCTTCTCCATACTTCTGTGACTCTTTTTTTTGGCTTGGTTGTCATGGTTTTAGCTTGTTTAGGGACGCAAGTCAAGTTACAATCACGAGCCATATGTCAAATTTTATGACATTTTAAGCACTCCATTGTGTTCATGAATGAGGAATCATGACTTCTTTGTGAAAAATTGCTTCTAGGGAGATGATGAGGACCATTATATTTGTACTTGTGGTATGCCCTGCAATCCTTTGTCCTGTGCCCAAAATTTGTACAAGAATTGCAATATCCAAAAAATATACTTTGGTACCTGGGAGATGGAGATTTTCTTGATGTACTTCTGAAATCTTTTTGCTTTAGAATTCTTTGATGATATTGATTGCCTTTCGCATCCTTGATACCTTTTGCTAAGTATTTCCTTTGGTAAAATTTATTGCCTCTTGCATTCTTGACACCATCTGCATATCTTTTTGGATTAGGATTTCTTCTAATGTCATATTTACTCTTCTCCTTGCCTTTGCTGGAACTGGGGGCATCAATATTTCTTCCAAGTTTTTCCACATCCTTGTTGTTTGAAGCATTAGGGTTTGCATCATTCATGTTTGAGGGTTCACTTGCATATCCAAGACTTGACTTATCAAGAGGATATCTTTGATGACTTAGGATGTCATCTAGGGTTTGAGATATTTTTACACTCTTGTTCAAATGAACAACTTATTTTCTTAGGAGATCAATTTCTTCTTTCATCATCTTGCATTCTTCATCCTTCTTTGCTAGATTGATCTCCATTTCTTCCTTCATGCTTTAAGCTTCACATGTTTTGGCCTTAAGAAAGGTGATATATTATTTTAACTTGGTGATGTCTTCATCCTTTTCTTCTATTTGACATGTCATGGAATTTATTTCTTTTTTTGCTTCATCAACTTGTCCTTCTAGGAGGGTCAAAGCTTCCATCACATTTTTAGCTCCTTGTGCTTGTTTCCTTGCTTCTTCTAGTTGAGATGTAAGGGAGGAGACCTCTTCCTTGTATTGACCAATTTTTGCTTCAATATTGTTCAAGTCCTTGTGTATTTTTTCAAGATGGCTTGACAAAGTGTCTTCCTTTTTCTTTTCTTTATCCAATTGATTTCTCATGCATATAACTTCTTCATGATTACTTTTCTTGTTTTGATGAAATTCATCCTAAATTTTGGCGAGCTCCTCATCTCTTTCATGTACTTGAAGCTTGAATAGGTTAACTTCCTTCCTTGTCTTGTCAAGATCATGGTCACCATCTTATGCTCGCTTCTTAAGCTCCTCATTTTGCTTTTTCAAACTACTTATCTCTTCTAGGGTAGATACAAGCTTTTCCATGAGATCTTTTGTGAAGTCCTCTTCATTTTCTTCATCTTATAGGTATTCTTTGGTCTTGATGTCCTCTCTCTTATTTTCAGCTTACTTAATGGGTTCTCGATTTCCTTCTTACTTTCCATCATCTTCTTGACTATAGATCATGTTCAATGCTCCTTTTGAGTGAATATCTTGAAGTTCGTCCTGCATACCTTTTATCGAAGAACATTTTTCCACTTTGGCCTTTATAGGGTCTGGTATCCCACTCAATATTACCTTTATCGTTCCTGCATTATATTCGTTGAATTCTTCTTCCATCATGCTTTCAGTAATCATTGATTCCCAGACTTCAAACCCTTGTTCCATTAAAATTTCTTCATTTGTGCCTTCCATATTTCAAATTTTCCATTGAGCAATGGAGCTTTCCCAATTTGATTGTCTTCAGTTTTCATCGTTGAGGAAGAGACATATTTAGAAGGATTGGAGGATTTCTTCCTTGGATTTTACATTTGTGTTCTAAGGATCAACCTTCAAGCTATTAGGCTTTGAGTGAAGGTATTGGCTTTGAAACCAATTTTTGGAAATGCTAAGAGGGGGGCGAATCAGTATTTCTTTTCAATTGTTATTTCTACCACTTAGATCGCTTATAATTAAAACACAAGATGAAAAATAAGAATAAATACTTTTATTAGTTAGATATAACGAGGACTTCAATCCTCTTCTTTACAATAAATTCAATACAATAATGTGCAAGGCTCCAACCCTAGATGGAGAACCAATCTTCATTCCTACCAGGCACCAACCTGTACTTTTCCAAGCACTGACTTGGACTTCACGAGGCTCTGACCTCTAGGGCTCCCATCCTATCTTCAAATACTCCAACCTTGTCACTATGAGGTACCAACCTCTAGGGCTCCAACCTTGTCTTTGGTACAGGCTCCAACATGGTCGTCTTAAGGACTCATATCCTCTAGGGCTCCAACGCTTTTCTTAAATTCTTCAAGATAGATTCAACGATTCTTTACGGCTCCCAATATCTTCTACAATGAGCCCTGGCAATATCTTCAGCTTCATCACTACCCTCAAGCTGTCTCCAAAGCACTTAGTGCATCAATGACAACTTTGTCTTCTTAGAACGTATCTCCACATCTCTTCATGGTACCCAAAATAAATTCTCAAAGGTTACTTCATTATGAAATCAACATTTCATCATGATCTCCAATGATGTATTCAATAGCATACTTAATTATTCTCCAAGATATGTTCAAGATCAACTCCAAGTGCTCTTCAAGATCTACAAGATTCTTGTATAAATTTATCAATGCTCTACCATGTAAAAAATATACCAATAGGATTCAATATGATCTTGCAATGTACTAAAACAAGATACTAAATCCTTCTACAATATTTGCGGAGTTCAAAACACGATCGCTCAACCACATGCAAGTAAGAGAAAGAAGTAAATCAATTGCACAACACAAGATGTTCTTGGGGAAAGCAACTGCTCAAAAACCCCATATCTATATTATGTGTTAAGTAAAGGAATCTTTTAAAAATACAATGCTTAATCTCTCATGAGATTCTCCAGCACTATGCCAACTATCTCACTTCGATCCTGCTCAAAATTGGCTTTCAATGCTCAGGAAATATTGACAAACACTTAGCCAACTCTCAACCTCTGCTCAGCCCAGCCTTGCACATGAAATTCATAGAGAATTAAGCCCCTATTAAATAGGATTAATTCCCTTCCTTAATTGTGAAATCCATCATGGCATCCCCATGGCTTTATAATTGCACATGGAAAATTTTCTATAAATACAACTGATAGTTATATTCCCTTTAACCTTTGTCTCAACTGGGTCTTCCACAGAACTCAAAATGCATGCAGCTATTAATAGTGAATTATCAGTTATCTGATTGATTGCTACTTGTGAATTAAATCTAATTTAATTCACTGGACCTCTCACTAGTTCATCACTCAGTTAGAACTAGTTAAAGTGATTTTAACTCAATTAATTGAGTTAACTCACTCACACCTGCACCCCACCGATGCATCAACTGCAATTGGACCCCCAAAATATTATAATCCCTCTGCATGCCTCATCTTAGACCCTCAACTTGAATTTATTTAGCTAACTCAGCCTTATTGACTTATTTAATCGATACAAGTTGTTATGAGATGAAATTACAATTTACTGTCCATTTTATTTAGGGGGGAATAAATTAGATGCCCCACATTCCTCATCTGTGTGAATCAGAATTTCCTCACAAATTTGCATCATAAATTCCTCACCAGTGTGCATCATAATTTCCTCCCCAATGTTCATGACAAATTCCTCACCCCTGGTGCATCAAAATTCCTCAACCCTGGTGCATCAAAATTCCTCACCCCTAGTGCATTAAAATTCCTCACCACTGTGGGTCAATTTTTGTCCTTTCTAGTTGCTAATTTCAATGTATCTTGTTGGAAATTTAAACACTCCATATCAACAATAAAGGAATTCAATCTATCTCGATATGGTACCTCTGGAATGTTTTGCATGCAACACTTCTCTAGTGTTGTTTGCACCTGCAACTCTTGAAACTGAATAGCCTCTGAACAACTGAATCAATATAATGAATCTATCATCAGAGTCTTATGACTGCTGCTAGCTACTGCACCTATCTATTGGAATATCTACGTTGTTGCCGACATCTCCATCAGTGCCCTCTGCACTGCTGCCAACTCTGATCTTCTCTCCAATATTTGACATCTGTCACTCTAATTTATTCCTAACATCTAACTGCATCAATATAATTGGTCCTTCCTTCTACTATTGTATTATGGGCTCCTCATAACCAGGTTGGATCCATGAGACACACCATCTCAATGGACCCTGCCCAAATTTCATCTTGGGATTATATCTGCACATCGCCCCACCTCTCACCTGGAGGTATAGCTGCATGTACTCCCTCTGCCCCTTTGGCTCAAAATTTCCCCCTCCTAGAGGTATCTTCTTGAGTGGACTCTTCCACTCAGTCTCCTCTCTGCTTCTCCAATTGTGGTTTCTCCACAACCTTATGAGGCTACATGTTGAGAGATAATTTCTCCCTCTCAACCACCAAGTCACTAACCATTGCTTTTCTCCTAAAATCTTTGCATGCATCCTCGACCTCGAGAGCATAGAGGTTCTTGAATCTTACACCGATTTGTTTCCCCCGTCTCGTAGCTATGTTTTTAAGGAAAACCTTTCATTTTTTAAACATCGCATCATAACCACGGTCTTCCAATACCGCTATGGAGACAAGATTCTCCCTTAGTCTTGGAAAATACAAAACATCTGTCAATTTGAGAGGGTATCCAAACTCCCTCTGAAAGGTAATTGTACCTATGTTGGTCGTGTTATACCTCACGTCATCTCCAAACTCTATGTTCTGTTCGAGGTCCTTCTCGTTCAAGTTACTGAAGAGATATCTATTCCCCGTTATATGGAATGAGGCACCTTTGTCTAGATACCACATGCATCCCATTATAGTGTTGGACATGCATTCAATGAGAGTAAAATCAAGCTCGAACTGTGAAGCCAACGCTTCACCCACTGCAACTGCAGGATCCTTCTTGCTTACCTTCTTCTATGGACAGTTTGCAGCATAGTGCCCATGCTCGTGACAGTGAAAACACTTGATCTTGGACAATTTTATCTTGCCCTCTTCACCTTGGGACTTATTTCCCTTGGCTTTATCTCCTTTTACGACTAATGCATAATCTTCTTCTTTGTCTTTACCAGAGGTCCTGTCTCTAGTGCTCCGACTTATTTCTTCTATTACCAAGTTGGACCACAAATGCTCCCATCCTAATAACTTCTCCCTCTCATTCACAGAGTCTTGGTAACTATGCCATCTCTTGGCAAGTCCTATAAGTGCTAGGCTCACCAAATAATCCTGGGCTACATTCACACCAAAACTTCCAATCTCATCTTGACATTGAGTGAACTTCGACAAGTATGTTGGTACTGTCTCACCCTCCTCCATCTTGATCATCCTGAGCTTTTCCTTCAGCGCCAACTTCCTGTGGTCGTTGCTATTCTGAAACAAATCCTTCAAGGCCTTCCATATAGCATATGGAGTTTACTTCCCATAGATACTCGATACAATATGATCTTGAAATCCCTCTAACAATATCCTTCTTGCCTTTGCTACCTTCTTCTACCTTGCATCAAGAAATTGGGAATTTGTTGCTATGGGCTTGGGAATATTAGTATCTATGAATTCCTTCAACTCGCTATCCTCCAACATTGCCTTCATCCTATCCTTCCATGCTATATAATTCTAATTCCCGTTGAGTGCATATTCAAGTCTCAATCCATTGAAATACATATTGATCTGTTGCTGGATCCTAAAGAATAAATCTGCAAATTTGAATATGTTCAAGACAAACTCAATTTCTTCTCTTCTATTGTGATTCGTGGCGCTCTGATACCATCTATAAATTTATCAATTCTTTGATACCATGTATAAAATATACCAACGAGATTCAATCTGATCTTGTGATGTACTAAAACAAGGTACTGAATCCTTCTACAATATTTATGGAATACAAAACATGATCGCTCAATCACATGCAAGTAAGAGAAACAAGTAAATCAATCGCACAACACAACATGTTCTTGGGGAATGCAACTTCTCAAAACCCCTCTATATATCTTGTGTATTAAGTCAAGGAATCATGAAAAATACAATGCTTAATCTCTCATGAGATTCTTTAGCGCTCTGGCAACTGTCTCACTCTGATCCTGCTCAAAACTGGCTTGCAATTCTTAGGAAAATTTGACGAACACTCAGCCAATTCTCATCCTCTACTCAGCCCAGCCTTGCTCATGTAATTCCTAGAGAATTAGGCCCATATTAAATATGAATAATTCCCTTCCTTGATTGTGAAATCCATCATGGCATCCCCATGAATTTATAATTGAACATAGGCAATTTTCTATAAATACAACTGATAGTTATGTTCCCTTTAACCTCTATCTCATCTGGGTCTTCCTCAAAACTTACATGCATGCAAGTATTAATAGAGAATTGCCCATTATATTATTGATCACTACTTTTGAATTGAATCTAATTTAATTCATTGGACCTCTCACTAGTTCATCACTCAGTTAGAACTAGTTAAACTGATTCTATTAATAGCAAATTATTAGTTATCTGATTTATGACTACTTGTGAATTAAATATAATTTAATTCACTGGACCTCTCACTAGTTCATCACTCAGTTAGAACTAGTTAAACTGATTTTAACTCAATTAATTGAGTCAACTCACTCACACATGCACCCCACTGATGCATCAACTGCAATTGGACCACCAAATATTAGAATCCCTCTACATGCCTCATCTTAGACCCTCAACTCGAATTCCTTGATCCAACTCAGTATTCTATACTTATTTAATTCATACAAGTTTTTATGAGATGAAATTACAATTTATTGTCCAATTTATTTAAGGGTAAAATAAATTAAACGCCCCACATTCCTCACCAGTGTGAATCAGAATTTCCTCACCAATGTGCATTAGAAATTCCTCCCCAGTGTGCATCATAACTTCCTCACCAATGTGTGTCAGAAATTCCTCACCCCTGGTGCCTCAAAATTCTTCACTAGTGTGGGGCAATTTTTGTCCTTTCTGAATTCCAATTTCACTATTTCTTATTGCAAATTTCAAAAATTCCAAGATCAACTTCTATTATGCTTCCAATTCCCTTCAATGGATCTTCATTGTTAGCTCCAAGGTATGCTCAAGGATATATTCACAAAGTTTCTTCACAAGACAACTAATCTTCAAAAGTGTCTTTAAAATAATTCTTCCAACAACAAATTTGTTTTGATGTGGATTCAAGGATGCTCAATAATACTGCTCCAAGATTTCTCGACAATACTCAAGAAAATTCCCAAAAAATCCTTCAAAGTATCTTTAATATTTGCTTTATAAATGACAAGGAAACTGCTTAAAAAGATACCAAGGTTTCTCTTTCAAGACTTAGGATATGTTTACAATTTATAAGGTCAAAGGTATTTTAAATCACAAGTACTCTCAAGAATGCTTCTAATTACATCACTTCAGCACCCAATCTCAAAATTTTGCCTCAAGGTCTAGGCCCTCCAAGAAATCCCTTCAACGAGTTGTCCACAATTCTGGTTACACCACAGGTTTGAAGGATGTGCCTCAGAGGTTACTAGCTACATCACTGGTTACAGTCTTCAAGTCTGATTCCTCCAGCATACTGACATAAATGACCATAGTTCACACTAGCCACATGAAGGCACAGTTCTGAGCTTGAATGGAGGCTCCACAGGTGGATGCTTGAGCCTCAATAAATCTGAGTCACATAAAATGATTGTCCACAAGTGACTATCCAAGCCTCTCAACAGGATTGAAGTTCGAGTCCTGAAACTGCCATTGGTCTAAGTATACACAAGATTATGACTTCAGTGTTATATATCCAATCTACTCATAATTCCGAACCTCCACAACTATCTATCACAAGTCACAAGTTGATGTCTGAGTTTCTCCCACAGGTGGATCTGCAATCTGAGGGCACCAGTGGTTTTCAAAGTCTGAGCAAATGGAAAATGAAAACAAGTTTGAGCTAGAGACAAGAGTACAATCCTTATTCGAGCTTCAGAATTGGTCAACAATCTGGGTTTCTGTGTATTACAGATATGAGCCACTATGTGGGGTATGCACTCCTTTACCATACTTTTGAAGTCTTTTTGAGATTGTCTTGATGTTCTTTTGAAGTATTTTTTCCTTGGGATAATTTAATGATATCGATTGCCCCTTGCATCCTTGGTACCTTCTGCAAATTATTTCCTTTGATAAAATTTATTGCCTCTTGCATTCTTGACATCATATGCATATATTTTTGGAGTAGGGTTTCTTCCAATGCCATCTTGACTCTTATCCTTGTCTTTGTTGTAACTAGGGGCATCAATATTTCTTCCGATATTTTCCACATCCTTATTGTTTTAAGCATTATGGTTTGCATCATTCGTTTTTGAGGATTCACCTGCATAGCCAAGACCTGATTGATCAAGAGGAGATATTTGATGACTTAGGATGTCATCTAGGGTTTGAGGTATTTTTAGACACTTTTTCAAATGATCAACTTATTTTCTTAGGAGATCAATTTCTTCTTTCATCATCTTGTGTTCTTCATCCTTCTTTGCTAGAATTATCTCCATTTCTTACTTACTTCCTTGAAGCTTCATATGTTTTGGCCTTGAGAGAGGTGATACCTTATTTTAACTTGGTGATGTCTTCATCCTTTTCTTCTAGTTGACATTTCATAGCATTTCTGTCCTTTTTCTAGATTCGTCGACTTTTCCTTCTAGGAGGGTCAAAACTTCCATCACATTTTCATCTCTTTGTGCTTGTTTCCTTGCTTCTTATAGTTGATATTTATGGGAGGAGACCTCTTCCTTATATTGACCAATTTTTGCTTCAATTTTGTTCAAGTCCTTATGTATTTATTCAAGATGGCTTGACAAAGTGTCTTCCTTTTTCTTTGCTTTATCCAATTGATTTTTCATGGATATGACTTCTTCATGATGCCTTTTCTTGTTTTGATGAAATTACTCCTTAATTTTTGCGAGATCCTCGTCTCTTTCTTTTACTCAAAGCTTTAATAGGTTAACTTCCTTCCTTTCCTTGTCAAGGTCATGGTCACCATCTTGTGCTCGCTTCTTGAGCTCCTAGTTTTCCTTTTTCAAATTGCTTATCTCTTCTAGGGAAACTACAAGTTTTTCCATGAGATATTATGTGAAGTCCTCTTGATTTTCTTCATCTTCTAGGTATTCTTTGGTCTTGATGTCTTCTCTCCTATTTTCAACTTTATTAATGGGTTATGCATTTCCTTGTTTCTTTCCATCCTCTTCTTAACTAGAGATCATGGTCAATGCTCCTTTTGAGTGAAGGTCTTGAAATTTGCCCCACATACCTTTTGTTGAAGAACATATTTCCACTTTGGCCTTTATAGGATCTGGTAGGGCTCTAAAGGTTGCCTTCATCATTCTTGCATTATATTCCTTGGATTATTATTCCATCGTGCTTTCATTAATCACTAATTCCCATACTTCAAAACCTTGAGCCATTAAAAAAAAAAATATCATTTGTGCCTTCCATACTTCAAAGTTTCCATTGAACAATGGAGCCTTCCCAATTTGATTCTCTTCAGTTTTCATGGTTGAGGAAGAGACATATTTATAAGGATTGGAGGTTTTATTTCTTGGATTTTCCATATGTGTTCTAAGGATCAAACTTCAAGTTGTTAGGCTTTGAGTGAAGGTAATGGCTCATAAACCAATTGTTGTAAATACTAAGAGGGGGGTGAATGAGTATTTATTTTAAATTTTTATCTTTACCAGTTAGATCACTTATAATTAGAACACAAAATGAACAAGAAAAATAAATAATTTTATTAGTCATTTATAACGAGGACTTCAATACTCTTATTTACAATAAATCTAATACAATAATGTGTAGGGCTCCAACCCTAGATGAAGGCACCAATCTCAAATCCTACTAGGCACCAACCTGTACTTTTCCAAGCATCAACTTGGACTTCCCTAGGCTCTGACCCTATCTTAGAAGGATCCAACCTTGTAACTATGAGGCACAAACCTCTAGGGCTCCAACCCTATCTCTAGTATAGGCTCCAACCTGGTCTTCTTGAGGACTCCTATCCTTTAGGGCTCCAATGCTTTGCTTCAATTCTTTAAGATAGATTCAACAATCCTTTACAGCAACCAATATCTTTTGCAATGAACCCTGGCAATATCTTCACCTTCAACATTGCCCTCAAACAATCTGCAAAGCACTTAGAACATCAATGACGACTTTGTCTTCTTAGAACATATCTCCACAACTCTTCACAGTACACAAAAAAAATTCTCCAAGGTTACTTCCTGATGACATCATAAATGTATCATCATCTCCAATGTTGTCTTCAATAGGCTACTTGATGATTATCCAAGGTATGCTCAATATAAGCTCCAAATTATCTTCAAAATATACAAGATTCCAACATGAGCTTCTATTACGCTTCCAATTCCCTTCAAAGGATCTTCAGCGTCAGCTCCAAGGTATTCTCAAGGATATCTTCACAAAGTTTCTTTACAAGACAAATGATCTTAAAATGTGTCTTTAAAATAGTGCTTCCAGCACAATATTTGTTTTGAGGTGGCTTCAAGGCTGCTCAACAAGACTGATCCAAGAGTTCTCAACAATTCTCAATAAAAGTCCCAAAAACTCCTTCAAAGTATCTTCAATATTTGCTTTAGAAATGACAAGGAAGTTTCTTCACAAGATACCAAGGTTGCACTTTGAGGACTGAGGATATGTCTGTAATTTCTAAGGTCAAAGGTATTTTAAATCACAAGTATTCTCAAGAATGCTTATAATTACATCACTTCAACATCCAATATAAAAATTCTGCATCAAGGTTTGAGCCCTCCAACAAATCCCTTCAACTATTTTTCCATAGGTCTCGTTGCACCATAGGTTTGAAGGTCTGGCTACATCACAGGTTATAGTATTCAAGTTTGGGTCCTCCATAAAACTGAGGTAAATGACCACAGTTCACACTAGTCACAGAAAGGCACAGGTTCGAGCTTGAATGAAGGCTCCACGGGTGGCTACTTGAGCCTCAAAAAATCTGACCCACTTAAAATGATTGTCCACAATTGATTGGCCAAACCTCTCCAGAAGACTGAATTTCGAGTCCTGAAACTTTCACTGGTCCAAGTATACGCAAGAATGTGACTTTGGTGTTCTACAACCAGTCTAGTCATAAGTTATAACCTCCACAATTGTCTATCACAAGTCACAATTTGTTGTTTGATTTTCTCCCACAGGTGAATCTGCAATCCGAGGGTAGGTGGTTGTCAAGGTCTGAGTTCCATGGAAATTGAGAACAGGCCAAAGCTAGAGACAAGATTGCAATCCTTATTCAAGCTTCATAATTGGTCAACAATCCAAGTTTTTGTATATTACATATCTGAGCCACTGTGTGAGGTATGCACTCCTTGCCCGAGGTCTTCAATGATAACTCAACCTTCATATTTTACCCAACCAAAAAAATTTCAACTCCTTCTCGACCTCCTTAGTACTTTTTTGGTTCTACGAATAGATCACCGAAATTATATGGTGAAATGAACCATTTAACGTCATATTTATACACATTTTTTATTTTTGATAAAGAATCACATCTATTTTCCAAGGGACATGACCTACAAGTTGGCTTAGGTTGGATAGCCTTAAAAAATATTATATTCAAACTTGAAAATTCATTTTCTCATAGCCTATGAGAAGTTAGAAAGCGAGTGATAGCTCATTAGAAAGGGGAAAATATACTCTATAAGACGGTGTCAATTTCAACCTTGAATGGGGTCATTTTCCTATCAATAAAATTAATTTTGTGAAATAGTCATCATGGCATCCTATAATATTTTATGTCTTTGGCATTCAAGGTAAAGGTTCATTTTTTAAGGCATCATTCAACAAGGCTAGGGATTATTAAGATTTGTATCAACAAAGCATAGGGTTTCATTCATGTATGTGAAGGTTTTCTTCATAGGCTTAGGGTTTCATTGTTCATAATGCATAATTATTACTTTTCATGTATGTAGCATAGAGTTTCATATATGCATTTAGGGTATCATTCATGTATAGGCTTAGGGTTAAGGATTATTAAATAAGAAAAAAGGACTAGGGAAACATGAGCATATTCTAGAGCTTAGGGCGTAAATGTACTTAGGTTTTTGTCATGTAGATAGGGAAACATCACGAAAGGGTTATCACAAGAATATTTTCCATCTCCAACAATGCCATATTGGCATCAGTGAAAATTTTGACCAACAGACTCCCCCTTTGTCATTGATGGAAATATTATTTCCCTTTCAACAATTTCTCCCCCTTTGACATCAATGGAAAATGGGGTGCCCAAGTACTCCCCCTAACAAGTTTCTTCTCTTCATTGTATTTTCTTCATCAGTGATAGTTCTTCATAGATATGTTGCTCCCGTTGTCATGGTGCTCTTGCTTTAATGAACTTTCTCCCCCTAAGCCTTTGCATGTCTTCATGTAAATGGATGAGGTATATGATCAATTGACTCACCATGCCTTCATAAACTCCTCTAGCTCTTATTTTAACTTTAGACAAGAAATATTGATGCATTGTGATCAAGTGGAAGACATATTCTCAATTTCATGATTTTCATCAATGGAGTTACTCCCGAGAGATGATCTATCAAGATTGTCCATGTATGAATCATTGAGGGTTTCATAGGGCTCTTCCCATATAGCTTCTGCAAGAATTTTTAAGAATTATAAGCTACCCCTAACAGTATGCATGGTCTCATTTTTGGCAGAATTTCATCATCAAAACTTGGAATATCATATATGCCAAAGATGTATTCATCAAATCAACAACATGTGTTGTTGGCTTGAGTGCTTAAGAGACTTTCTGATCCAATTTTCTTCCTTCTCCATACTTTTTTAACTTTATTTTTTGGCTTGGTAGTCATGGTTTTAGCTTGTTGAGGGACCCAGGTCAAGTTACAATCACGAGCCATATGTCAAAGTTTATGACATTTGAAGCACTCCATCTTGTTCATGAATGAGGAATTATTAATTATTCTTGCAAAGTTGCTTCTTAGGAGTTGATGAGGACCATTATATATTTCCTTATGGTATGCCCTACAATAATTTGTCGTGTGTCAAAAATTTATACAAGAATAGAAATATCCTACATATATTCAATGATTCTTTATAGTTCTTCATAGATATGTTGATCTCGTTGTCATGGTGCTATTGCTTTAATAAACTTACTCCCCCTAATAATTTGCATGCCTTCATATAAATGGATGAGGTAGATGATCAACCGACTCACCATGCCTTCATAAAATTTTCTAGCTCCTCTTTTATCTTTAGACAAGAAATATTGATGCATTGTGATCAAGTGGAAGACATATTCTCAATTTCATGATTTTCTTCAATGGAGTTACTCCCGAGAGATGATCTATCAAGATTGTCCATGTATGAATCATTGAGGATTTCATAGGGCTCTTCTCATATAGCCTCTGCAAGAATTTTTAAGAATCATAAGCTACCCCTAACAGTATGCATGGTCTCATTTTTGGCAGAATTTTATCATCAAAACTTGGAATATCATATCTTCCAAAGATGTATTCATCAAATCAACAACATGTGTTGTTGGCTTGAGTGTTCAAGAGACTTTTTTATCCAATTTTCTTCCTTCTCCATGTAAGTATTCTGGACACCACATATCTCCACAATGGTACGATATTGTCCACTTTGGGCCTAAGCCCTCATGGCTTTGCTTATGGGCTTTACCCCAAAAGGCCTCATACCAATGGAGATATTTGTCCATCCTTATATACCCATGATCCTCCCCACTTCTAGTCAATGTGGGACTTTGGTCGTATACCCAACACTCCATACGTTTTTAACTTTCTTTTTTGGCTTGGTAGTCATGGTTTTAGCTTTTTTAGGGACCCAAGTCAAGTTACAATCATGAGCCATGTGTCAAATTTTATGACATTTGAAGAACTCCATCTTATTCATGAATGAGGAATTATTAATTATTCTTGCAAATTTGCTTCTAGGGAGCTGATGAGGACCATTATATATTTCCTTGTGGTATGCCTTACAATCCTTTGTCGTGTGTCCAAAATTTATACAATAATAGCAATATCCAAGATAGATTTAATGATTCTTTATAGTTACCAATATCTTCTGCAATGAGCGCTAACAATATCTTCACCCTTAGCACTGCCCTCAAACAATCTCCAAAGCACCTAGTGCATCAATGACAACTTTTTCTTCTTAGAACGTATCTTGACAGCTCTTCACGGTACCCAAAAAATTTCTCCAAGGTTACTTCATGATAACATCAACAATGCATCATGATCTCCAATGATGTCTTCAATAGGCAACTTGATTATTCTCCAAGGTATGCTCAATATCAGCTCCAAGTGCTCTTTTAGGTCTACAATATTCCAAGATAAAATTCTATTACGCTTCCAATTCCCTTCAATGGATC
Source organism: Pinus albicaulis (assembly GCA_034641835.2). NCBI lineage: Eukaryota > Viridiplantae > Streptophyta > Pinopsida > Pinales > Pinaceae > Pinus > Pinus albicaulis. Next base: position 1,432,315,578 of record CM076582.1, on the reverse strand, counting down.
TTCAGTGTCAGCTCCAAGGTATGCTCAAGGATATCTTCACAAAGTGTCTTCACAAGAAAACTAATCTTGAAAGGTGTATTTAAAACAATGCTTCCAACAACAATTTTTTTTTATGTGGCTTGTTTGGTTCTAATTGATGATGTCAATTAGAATTCATTTAATGTCAACCTGGGAAGGTAAACTTAGAAGTGCTTATCTAAAATATATAGATCTAGAAATATTCCTAATTTGTCCAAGATCTATAGTTCTCTTACAAGAACATATTCTACAAGATCTCTTCCAACATTAGAACATCTAATAAGAACTTAAAAGCTGCAATGAAATAAACCTAGATCTAATAATTGTTTGAGATCTTATGGTTCTCTTACAAAATCACTTTCAAATAAGATCCTTCCAATATTAGAACATTTAACAAAATTTAAAAGCTGAAATCAAACAAAAACATAAATTAAGTTATACCTAAAATAAACAAATAAGCATGCAAGTGAGGCCATGGGGGCCCTCCATAACTCCACAAGCACACCACTTCAATGGAGACTGAGATGTAGAAGAAAAATCGAAGTATGATCATTTATTGCAAAATCTCCATTACAAACCAACTCTAAGGTTACAACTCTAAGCTTCTAAGATTACATACTCCAAAATTCTAAGATTACAAAACTTCAAGATTACAAATGGAGGATATTGTACTCCTATTTATACAATGGAATGAGTAACAAACTCATAATGATCATCCACTAATCTCTCTTTAGTTCCATACATCTCACAACCATCTAGACACATAACCCCTTTTGTCCTTGATCTTCTCCATGAGGTTTATCTTCTCAAATTCGAATTTGATCCTTCAAGGCCACATAAAGGTGTCTTGGAAGCTTCCTTGGCACCTACACATGTCACAAAAACAATCCACTTTCCATATATAAAGTAAAATATATTATTTTCTAATATTTAATCAAGAATTTCTCTTAAAAATGCTTAAAAATTAATAATATTTGGAAAATATAAATGAGACCCATTAATGGTGAAAAATAGGGAAAATGAAGTGACATGGTGGTGAATAATGAGTGTATAATGGAAGCATAGGTGAAAAATGTATGGTAATGAGTGATATTTGTATAACATTTTGAAACCCAAACATGGCTTCAAGGCTGCTCAACAATACTGCTCCAAGAGTTATTAAAATTGCTCAAGAAAAGTCCCAAAACTCCTTCAAAGTATTTTCAATATTTGCTTTAGAAATGACAAGGAAGCTGCTTCACAAGATACCAAGGTTTATCTTTCAGGACTCAAGATATGTCTACAATTTCTAAGGTCAAGTCTATTTTAAATCACAATTATTCTCAAGGCTACTTCTAATTACCTCACTTCAGCACCCAATCTCAAAATTGTGCCTCAAGGTTTGAGCCCTCCAACAAATCGCTTCAACGAGTTGTCGACAGGTCTGGTTACACCACAGGTTTGAAGGATGTGCCTCATAGGTTTGAAGGTTTGATTACATCACTCGTTACAGTCTTCAAGTCTGATTCCTCCAGCATACTAAGGTAAATGACCACAGTTCACACTACTCACATAAACGCACAGGTCCGAGCTTGAATGGAGGCTCCACAGGTGGTTTCTTGAGCCTTAACAAATCTGAGTCACTTAAAATCATTTTCCACAAGTGACTGTCCAAGCCTCTCAACAGGACTGAATTTAGAGTCCTGAAACTGGCACTGGTCTAAGTATACACAAGACAGTGACTTGGGTGTTCTACATCCAGTCTACTCACAAGTCCAAACCTCCACAAATATCTATCACAAGTCACAAGTTGTTGTTTGAGTTTCTCCCACAGGTGGATCTGCAATCCGAGGGCACAGGTGATTGTCAAGGTCCAAGCTACATGGAAAATAAAAACAGGTATGAGCTAGAGACAACACTGTAATCCTTATTCGAGCTTCAGAATTGGTCAACAGTCTGAGTATTTGTATATTACAGAACTAAGCCACTCTGTGAGGTCTACATTCCTTGATTGTACTTTTGAAGTCTTTTTGAGATTGTCTTGATGTAATTTTGCAGTATTTTTTTCTTGGGATTCTTTTATGATATCGATTGCCTCTTGCATCCTTGATACCTTCTGCAGAGTATTTCCTTTGGTCAAATTTATTGCCTCTTGTATTCTTGAGACCATATGCATATCCTTTTGGAGTAGGTTTCTTCCAATGTCATATTGAATCTTGTCCTTCCCTTTGCAGGAACTAGGGGCATCAATATTTCTTCCAAGATTTTCCACATCCTTGTTGTTTCAAGCATTAAGGTTTTCATCATTCGTGTTTGAGGGTTCACCTGCATAGCCAAGACCCGATTTATCAAGAGGAGGTATTTGATGACTTAGGATGTCATCTAAGTTTTGATATATTTTCATACTCTTGTTCAAATGATCAACTTCTTCTCTTAGGGTATCAAATTCTTCTTTCATCATCTTTTATTATTCATCCTTCTTTGCTAGACTGGTCTCCATTTCTTCCTTCATCCTTGAAGCTTCACATGTTTTGGCCTTGACAGAGGTGATAACTTATTTTAACTTGGTGATGCCTTCATCTTTTTCTTCTAGTTGACATGTCATATCATTTCTTTCTCTTTCTGCTTCATCGACTTGTCCTTCTAGGAGGGTCAAAACTTCCATCACCTTTTCATCTCCTTGTGCCTATTTCCTTGCTTCTTCTGGATGATATTTATGGGAGGAGACCACTTCCTTATATTGACCAATTTTCACTTCAAGTTTGCTCAAATCCTTGTGCCTTCATTCAAGATGGATTGACAAAATGTTTTCCTTTTTCTTTGCTTTATCCAGTTTATTTGTCATGGATATGACTTCTTCATGATGCCTTTTCTTGTTTTGATTAAATTCCTCCTTAAGTTTGGCAAGATCCTCATATCTTTCTTATACTTGAAACTTGAATAGGTTAAATTCCTTCCTTGTATTTTCAAGGTCATGGTCACCATCTTGTGTTCACTTCTTGAGCTCCTCATTTTCATTTTTCAAACTACTTATCTCTTCCAGGGTAGCTACAAGTTTTTCCATGAGATCTTCTGTGATGTCCTCTTAATTTTATTCATCTTCTAGATATTCTTTGGTCTTGATGTCTTCTCTCTTATTTTCAGCTTCCTTAATGGGTTATGGATTTCCTTCTTTCTTTCCATCATCTTCTTGACTAGAGATCATGATTAGTGCTCGTTTTGAGTGAAGATCTTGAAGTCTGTCCCACATACCTTTTGCCGAAGAACATTTTTCCACTTTGGCCTTTATAGGATCTAGTAGCCCACTCAAAATTTCCTTTATCCTTCTTGAATTATATTCCTTGGATTATTATTCCATCATGCTTTCAATAATCACTGATTCCCATACTTCAAACCCTTAAGCCATTAAAAAATTCTTCATTCGTGCCTTCCATATTTCAAAGTTCCCATTGAACAATCAATATTTGCCAATTTTATTGTCTTCATTTTCATGGTTAAGGAAGAGACATATTTAGAAGGATTGGAAGTTTTCTTCCTTGGATTTCCCATTTTGTTCTAATGATCAACCTTCAAGCTATTAGGCTTTGAGTGAAGGTACTAGCTCTAAAACCAATTCTTGGAAATACTGAGAGGGGGGTGAATCAATATTTCTTTTCAATTGTTATTTATACTAGTTAGATCACTTATAATTAGAACACAAAATGAAAAATAAGAATAAATACTTATATTAGTCAGATATAGTGATGACTTCAATCCTCTTCTTTGCAAAAAATCCAATATAATGATGTGTAGGGATCCATCCTATATGAAGACACCAATTTTCAATCCTACTAGGCACCAACCTGTACTTTGCCAAGCACCGACTTGGACTTCACGAGGCTCTAACCTCTAGGGTTCCAACCCTATCTTCCAAGGCTCCAACCTTTTTACTACGGGGCACTAACTTCTAGGGATCCAACCCTATATCTAGTACATGCTCCAACTTGGTCTTCTTGAGGACTCCAAACCTCTAGGGCTCCAACGCTTTGCTTGAATTCTTCAAGATAGATTCAACAATTATTTACGGATCCCAATATATTCTAAAACCACTACAAGGAAAAGAACCTATAGTGGAGGTTATAAAGGAGGTTTTTAGTGTTATAAAATTGGCCAAATTTGTCAAAAAAAAAATTGCTACAACATCTGTTTTTTGTAACGAAGGTATTGGTGGAGCTTTTAACGGAATTTAAACACAACTAAAAAACCTGGGCAGTAGGAGGTTATTACGGATGTTTTTTTCATCAGTGCACTACTAATATGTCAACGCACCGGTGCGTGTCATATATACGGTCGGTCTAGGGCGGTCGAAGGTGCATGCATCGGGCCGTAAAGGTATAAAACCACACCAGGTGCATTATAGGTGATACAACGCACAAGGTCATTCTAATTGGTATTGGGATTTCTGTGGTGCCCATATGTCATATTGTGCCTCAAGGTTTGAGCCCTCCAACAACAAGACATACTCCATATGAACTTGTTTATGAGAAGAAATTCCTATTTCCTATAGAATTTCAGATCTAAACTTTCAATATGGCAGTCCAGTTGGGGCTTCACTTATCATAAACCCATATGCATAGATTAGAGCAACTGACGGAGCTTGATGAAATCAGACAAGATGTGGTTCAAAGAACCAGTTTAGTCCAGAAGTAAAGGTCAAAATGGCATTAAAATATATAAAGGAGAAAAAGTTTAAAGCAGGGGATTGGGAACTTTTGTTTGATTCAAAGTTCAAAGAATTTCAAGGAAAGTTTCAGACTCATTGGTTTGGGCCTTATGAGATTGAAAAAGTCTTTGACAATGGAGCAGTCAGGATAAGGACAATTGATGAAGAAAAGGTACATCTTCTTGTGAATGAACATCGATTAAAAGTCTATAATAAACCAATTTCAAGAGAAGAGTTTATCAAAATTTTCCAAGATAATACTGATATGAAGTTAGTGAAAAAGAATCCTTCTTCTTCCCCAACTTAGTCTTTTTATTTTTCATATCTAAAAAAAAAAAGAAAAATAAATAAATAAATAATATATATGTGTGAATAAATAAATATATATATATATATATATATACATATATATATATAGATACATATATATATATATACATATATATATACATATATATATACATATATATATATATATATATATGTATATATATATATATGTATCTATATATATATATATATATATATATATATATATATATATATATATATATATATATATATATATATATAATTCAAAAATAAAATAATAATAATAATTGTGTAAATATGAAAAACCAATTAATAATAGCATCCTTATATAAAGAAATATAGGATGAAACTAGTGGGTATTCAGGTTTATTCCATTTCTAATAATCCCAAAAATATTTGTTCCCTTTCTTTTCTAAAAGAAACAAAAAGTAGTACAGAACTACTTCCATTCTGCAGTTGTCATTCCATTCTGCAGCAGACATTCCATTCTTCAGTTGATACCACATTCTGCAGCTCTGTCACATTCTTACAGCCTACTGAAGCAAGAATATTGAGCACAAGAAATTGAGAACTCCATTTGAAAACCATCATGCTAAAGGATACCTGAAGAATCAACACCAAGGAAATAGAAACAAAAGTTTACGTTTAAAGGTAAGTTACATAAATTTATTTAAATAATAAGGTCAAAAACATTAACATGTATAACGTAGATTATCACATGCTGCCTCAATATGTCATAATTTGATTTGATTTTGACTCATATCATATCATAGATCGGCCACATCATCATCATCATGTTTCATAACGATCCATAACGAAATCCCCCATTTATGATTAAACGGTCATGTCCTGTTGTTGTAACCTATTCATCTATGTTTCTTAAAACCCCATCAAATATCCATATCATTCATACTTTCCTACAAACCCTTGACGTCCTTCACGAGATCTGCAACCCAATTTACTTCATACAGAGAAGGATAATTTTGAAGGCTAGACTCTTCACGACATAAGACATGGGTTTGATAGTCAGGACTAAACCTATGGGAGCTAAATACACAGAGGTTTATCCTCATATCAAAGAGATGTTGTAGAAGGCTAAGTGTCTCAAGCTTATAGAAAATTTTGATGGTTTCCACAAATATATCACTAAGTCTTTTGCGAGGTCTTTTAATGGAACAGAAGTCGAAATAGGAGACATAAAATTTTCAGTGACCAATGCATTCATAGCTGAAGCCACAGAGCTCCCAAGAGTTGGCGAAAGGTGGTTCAAAAATAAATAATTTCACAGTGAAGCATGGAGAGTTATCCTCAAAAATCCAGGTATGGATCCTTATTTTTACAAAAAGGGCATTCCTAGCTCAGCACTCAAGAACAAATGGAGGAACATCACTTCATCACCCAATCTCAAAATTGTGCCTCAAGGTCTAAGCCCTCCAACAAATCCATTCAATGAGTTTTCCACAAGTCTGGTTACACCAAGGGTTTGAAGGATGTGCTGCATAGGTTTGAAGGTCTGGTTACATCACAGGTTACAATCTTCAAGTGTGAGTCTTCCTACAAACTGAGGTAAATGACCATAGTTCACACTAATAACATAAAGGCACAGGTCTAAGCTTGAATGGAGGCACCACAGGTGGTTTCTTGAGCCTCAATAAATCTGAGTCGCTTAAAATGACTGCCCATAATTGATTGTCCAAGCCTCTCCACAAGACTAAAGTCTGAGTCCTAAAACTCTCACTGGTTTGAGCGTACACAAGATTCTGACTTCAGTGTTCCATAGCGAGTCTACTCACAAGTCCGGACCTCCACAACTATATATCACAAGTCACAAGTTGTTTTCAGATTTTCTCCCACATGTGGATCTGCAATCTGAGGGCATAGGTGGTTTTCAAGGTCTGAGTTGCATGGAAAATGATAACAGCTATGAGCTAGAGACAAGACTGCAATCCTTATTCGAGCTTCAGAATTGGCCAACCATAAAAAAATTTGTATATTATAGATCTAACCCACTGTGTGAGGTTTGCACTCCTTGACTAAGGTCTTCAATGATAACTCAACCTTCAGATTTTACCCAACCAAAAATTCTTCAACTCCTTCTCGGCCTCCTTAATACTATTGTGCTTCTTCTACGAATAGATAATTGAAATTACATGGTGAAATGAAGTGTTTAACATCATGTTTATACACATTTTGTTTTTCGATGAAGAGTCACGTCTATTGGCCAAGGGACATGAGCCTACAAGTCGGCTTAGGTCAGATAGCCTTAAAAAATATTATATTCAAACTTGAAAATTCATTTTCTTGCAACCTATGAGGAGTTAGAACGCGAGTGATAGCTCATTAGAAAGGTAAAAATGTCCTCTATAAGATGGTGTCAATTTCAACCTTTAATGAGGTCCTTTTCCAATAAATAAATCTAATTTTTTGAAAGAGTCATCATGGCAACCTATAATATTTTATGTCTTTGGAATTCAAGGTAAAGGTTCCTTATTCAAGGCATCATTCAACAAGGCTAGGCTTCTTAGTATTTGTATCAACAAAAGATAGGGTTTCATTCATGTATGTGAAGGTATTATTCATAGGCTTAGAGCTTCATTGTTCATGGTGCATCATTAGTATTTTTCATGTATGTAGCATAGAGTTTCATATATGCATTTAGCATATCATTAATGCATAGGCTTAGGGTTAAGGCTTCTTAAATAAGAAAAAAGGACTAGGGAAACATGAACATCTTCTAGAGCGTAGCGGATAAATGTACTTAGGGTTTTCTCATGTAGTTAGGACAACATCACGAAAGGGTTATTCCAAGAATATTTTCCATCTCCAACAATGCCATAATGACATCAATGACAACTTTGAACAACAGGGTTGTGTTATTTTTTATATCTAATGGTTTATTGGTTATGTCCATAAATCAAAAAATTGAAGCTTGTGAATTTCTAAAACAATCAATTACATTTTTTCTCCTTTCTAATTGGCCACGTAATACATAAAATATATAAATTAGCATTGTGTATATACGTTTTGAATGTGAAATGTTTAAATAATCGTAGTTGTGCTTTCTTTATTAATGAAAGAAAGTACTTGTATGTTAATAATTCTTGTTTCATTATTTATTCACATTTAGAATTATTTAGCCGTAGATCCCAACCGCACAGAGGAAGAAGGATGTGTGCGGTTGAGACCTTCCAACCACAAGCTTGGGCCTGTAGCATGTGGTTATAACCAAAATTTCCTATGTGCGGTAAAAAACCAATACCCTAAAACATGTGTGAGCCTCAAACCCTGTAATCTCAGACCTATACGAACCACTTTCCTTGACCAATCCTCAGACCTATACGAACCACTTTCCTTGACCAATCCTCAAACCTATGGCAACCAATAAATGAAGAAGAGAAGAAGAATATGCTTAGTGATTTCTAAATGAGCTCGAGGTCACTTATATTTATAGGCTTTTAAGGGTGACCAATTTCTTGTTAGGGTCAACCTGATCAAATGTGAACTTGTGAGCTTCAATTAAAAAATACACTTTCGCTTGTCCAAATTGAGCGATTCAATAGTCAAAATTGGTCGTCTCGAAAAGATGAATATAGTATCATGGATGGAATTTTTCACTGAGCTTCCAAATTAACACTCCTTCTCATCTAGGGATAAATTCCAACCGCATCATGTAATAATTATATGTATCTTATCATCACATCATGTCCCATCTCTACTCAACTATATCTAATGAATCATTCTCGAATCTAAAGAAGAAGAATCATCGAGGAGCATTAGCTACCACCTTCTAAAATGTTGAAGAGCACATCTCAACCTGAAACCTCATGGTGGAGAAAAACATCATCAACCCCATATCGAGCACTAGGTGATATAGGGGAGAAAATATAAACCCATCATATTTCCCACTTATCTTCCCAACAATGACCCTCAAGAGTCTGTTAGTAGAACACCTGCATCATAATCTACTTGGATTGTACACCTCCAAGTACACTATCAACCTATTGGCCAGAAGGGGAACAGTATTTCGATAAAGCCCTGCATGTGGGTATGCTGAAAACTAGGGTATAATATGTGTTAGCACTCAAATCTACCTCAGGCTGAAATGAAGTAAAACTCAAGGCTACATCAAACCACGCTCAGCCTCGTAGCTAGCCCTACGAGGACAGGAGAGGGCTCTCTCCATCAATCTCGATAAAATGAGCAATAGGATGCGAGATGACTTACAATAGGAACTGATTTTAGGCTAGTAAAGAGATAGGTATGTTTGATTTTTGATTTTTGGGTTTTCGCTGGAGAAATGGGAAAAACAAATTTTGGGTCCAGGGATAAGGTCAGACCTTTGCAGATTTCGAGTTGGGGCGAGGTAGGTGATTGTCTTGATGCTTTTGATTGGATATACGGACAGATTAGACCGACGAGGAGCTGAAGAGGGCAAAGAAGAACTTGGATCCTCTCCAAACATTCGAAAACATATAGAACTAAATGAATTCAAAGGCAGAGCACGGTAAACAATGGATTCAACCTCATCTACTCATTCAATTTAGTTCAGAAGCATATGAAAGGATGGCATACATTAAACATGAAGAAACTTACAGTAAACAAAGAGAAAACACCATCAAGAACAGAACACCACAAGGATCCCAACAAGTGCCGCAAAACCTCTGATCTTTCCTTAGCCAAATATGAAAAAATATGTACAATGATATCAAAAGTCTCCCAAGAGTCCAACCTCTCCAACCTATGAAAATGATTGAGAAATTACATCATATAGAACATCCTAACCCCTTCCCACACCTCTAGGGGTCGAATTCCTCCTTCAGGGGTCAGTTTCAACCAAATTCTAATCATGGAACTACAATCTAGGCAGCTAACAACTTGCCTCTAAAAGAGTGGGAACTGATCCATTTACATGATTTTTACTTTTTTGAGAGTGAATCTTCTAGAATAGATAAAAATAAGCCAAATTTACATGCCAAACATAAATTTACATCATGAAAACCCAAAAATTTCATCCACAAGCAAAACTGGTCCAAACTGGCCGAAAATCTGAGCTGGAAGTTGAAAATTCAGCCAAAAATTTAAGTGGGTCGCATGACTTTCAGCCCGATTTTGAAGGACTTCCCGGCATCCAAATTGAGCTCATGATAGCTCGTTGGAAAGCCCTAGATGTTGGCTATCCAACCCAAGTGGAATTTTCCAATTTGGACCTCATTTGACCCTCCAAAACTTCTTTCTCCCAGAAGTACTTCCTGCTGGTGCAAAAGGTGGCAGCAAGGTGGTTTTTATGGTGTTTTTTAGCTTTTTGACCATCCAGAATCTGATGAAATGCTTCGGTAATGCCTGAGGATGCATAAATTACCATGAAAAATCCAAAAATGTAAAAATTTCCTTCAGCAAGTGTCCCAAAAAAAAGTGAGCATATGAGTGCGAGACCCACTTAACTGAAAAACCTGTTTTTAGACCAAAAAATTTCAAAATGACAAAATTTTCTCCGAATTTGCTCAAATTCAGAGTGAAGATCCTCCATCATGTATCTTTCCCAGTCAATGAAGCCTCGGCCAAAATCCGAAGTGGATTAGGCCTTTTCCGCCGTTTTAGTGCTTCGCTCAACCTCCTCTTCAGAATCTTCATTCTCGCTTTGCAGACATGCATGCGAGCCCAATAATGTCCTTTCATGTGACGAAGCATGTCTTTGTCTCTATCATTATCCTGTGAATGTACCTACGCTGATGAAGAAGGCGAGACCCCTTCCACGCCATGTGGAGATAGTACTCGCGCTGCTTGATGAAGTCAACGAGACCCCTTCCACCCCATGTGGAGATAGTACTCGTCGTGATGCTGCAAACAAAGCTCTGTGGCCTCTCTGATATGTTACCACTACTGGCGCACTGCTATGCTCCATCTCAGTACATCAACCTCAACGGTTGAGTCATTGTCCTGCTCATATCCTTGCTCATAAACTGAATCTGTCTCTGACATGGCTTTGAACAAGATATTTGCAATATGGATGCTCATATAGGTGCAGTGAAGGCAAAGTCTTAATGTTTGTTCAAACCCCAATAAATGTCACCCATGCACCCCAGTATCAAAGGAAAACCAGAATCATCATAGGGATGGCTTTGTTTTAATGGCATAAACACTATCTCTGTGTTCAGATTGCAAGTAGGTTTGACAAATGACTACCAAATGCAAATGTGTAGTCAAGTTTTAATAATGGCCAAAAATCTGTCAAAGGATTGTGTTTTATGTAATATAGAATAGGACCATCTTTGTAAAGACCATATGGAGGACAAAACGAACATGACAGTGGTAGTCAAATGCTGATGATAACAGTGATACAGTGATGGAGTTTAAATACAAGCCAACATGAACATTGTGCAAAACATGAAAGGGTATAATGGTAATGATAAAATGATGACTGAAGGCGTGAGGGTCACATATACAATGCGCTAGGGTGTGAACCATTCAAAAGCTTCCAAATTCTTCATAAACTATCCATACAATTGAAAACCCTTGAGGAATCATTTGCATGGTGAATGTAGGGTTTACACAATTTTCTCCAAGCATGGTTAGTTTCTTCAACATCAATGACATCCTAACTACATTAAAAATCCATTGAGCGATGATAAAAACCTGTTTGTAAGCCGCCGGAGTTAATTTGGATCGAAACTGGGAGCCAAACGCAATTTTCTGAGTTCTGTTTTTAAGTGGGTCGCATCTCCCTCAAGTGGGTCGCATCCACTTCAAGTGGGTCGCATCCACTTCAAGTGGGTCGCATGCCTCTTGCCACATAGTGCATTTTGAAGGAAGCTTTTGGAGGCCTTCCCGGTGTCCAAATTGAGCGTGTGATAGCTCGTTGGAAAGCTCTTGAAGTCTAATTTCCAACACAAGTGGAATTATGCAATTTGGATTTCATTTACCCTGTCAAAAATCAAATCTCCCAACACTACTCCCAGCAGGTGCATCAATTCTCTTGGGGAAACGGTATTTTTGACTTTTCTCTAAAACCATGACACCTGTGTAAAAAGTGAAGGAGGTTTTTCTTCCTTGGAATGTTTTGGACAAAAGCCTCTCTCATTTTTCCAAAATTCATCTTTGATTGCTCTGAAACATCTTTTGAGTAACACTTATCCCGATGTGTGAAACAAGGGATTTTGTCGAAATGAAGCGAAATGAAGGGGATAAAGGGCTTCTAAATTCTTGGGGAGATTTTGGGAAGTAGGTAGGGATGTTAGGAAGCAGGGGAAAGTGGAATCACAGAGATTGAGTGAGGGGAAGGGGTCCAAAAGGGCAAAACACAGGCCTAGCCTAGAAAATTGCCAAGTTGTGGCAAGAAACTAGGGTTTGTGCAAAAATGAGGAATTTGGGGGATCTCAGTGATAGGAAGTGTTTAATAAGGTGAATTAAGTATAGGGGAAGGTGTGTGAACATCAGGACACAAGTTTTTTCGATGATTTGACCATCCAAGAGAAATTACCTCCAAAACCCTAGGAGAGGGAAATGGACCTTACCTAGGCACAACTGAAGCATGAACGAGGTGTAAAATGACTCTTTGGAACCTGATATGATGATGAAAACTCTCTGAATGATGGTACACTCAGCTGAATGGTGACATGGACCGACATTTGGACAACTTTGAAAAGAGTGAAAACAAACCCTAAACCTAATGCCTAGTGACCAAATTTTGCTTGAAGACTCATTGAAATGACAAAATTTGACCTTGACACCTTAAAATCATTTTGTAAGAGAATTTTTGATCACTGGAGGAAGGCTGCAAAGGCTGACACTAACAATATGAAAATACCAATAGAGAAGAGAAATATCTCCATCCATATGGGTAACATATAAGGGAGCAACACCTACAACCCTATTGTCCAGATATCCCTCAATCCCTGGAGCCCTCTATCTCAATTCCTCACCCTGGGAGCTCAGATAGGGGGGAAGAGTTGGCTCATTGTTCTCAATCAGTGATGCACCTTATCAGGAGGGGTCACATCCATCAGTCCAATCTTCTCTCTGAAGACCAAGAACTTACCTTGAGGAAAATCCTTGTTGAGAATATCCACAATCTGCTCATTTTTAGAAATATGATGGAGTCTAACGACTCCTCTCTGCACCATGTCTTGAATGTAATGATATCAAATCTCTTTGTGCTTGGACTTGTCATGAAATACGAGATTTTTTGCTAGACGAATCCCACACTTGTTGTCACAATATATCACTATAATGTCTAAGACCTAATCAAATAGCTCTCCAAAGAAATTCTTCCACCAAACCTTTTTTCATCTATCCATGCAAGCGGCAATGTATTTTTCCTATGCGGTACTCAATGTTATGGACTTTTTCTCCCTGCTCATCCAATATATCATGGTAGATCCAAGGCTAAAACAAAATCCAGGCGTACTCTTCTTGTCAACAATGCTTTCTAACCAGTCAACATTAGTATATCCATGAATTCAAACATCTCTGACATAATATCTCAAACCAAGGTTGATTATCCCATGCAAATATCTCAAAATGTGTTTGGAAGCAATCCAATATGCATAGAGAGGCTTGGTCATGAATTGAGTCAACATCACTTCATAGCATATGTCCAGAGGGGTGTTCACAAATAACATCAAAGCCCCAATCAACTATCTATACTCGAATGGGTTCTCCAAATCAGGTCCTACAGCTTCTCCACATAACTTATTGAAATTCATTTCCATTGGTGTGGGCAAGGACTTGCATTCTGTCGTTCCAAATCTCTCCAACAAATTCACGACATATTTTCCTTGTTTTGGACATTGGATAAACCAATTCTCCCCGTGTGTTTTGCAACATGTACTATCCACCACTCGTGGGTCCTTATCTTTGGTTATGCCATCGTTGACTAATACCTGCGGGTTTGATCTAATGACAATCGTGATTCCCAACAAGTGGTATTAGAGCATAGGTCACAATTTCAATACACATTTGAATCATGTTGGGGGGGAGATTGTTGGAAATTGGATAAACCAATGCTCCTTGTGTGTTTCGTGACATGGAATAACCACCTCTCGTGGATCCTTATCTCGCAATCGTTGACTATTACCTGCAGGTTTTCATCTAACGACAATCGTTATTTCCAACACCATGTGAAAGGAAAATCTCACCGAGCCTTTGCAAAACCTCAAGGCCTAGAAAGTAGTGCATGAATCTAAGGTATTTCATATCAAATTTAGAAGCTAACTACCTCTTACACTCGATCATCATGGGTGATCAAGGAGGATCTAGGAGGACAAGTGGCTTAAAATTGCTCAAAAATCAAAGTGTTTAGATGACAACAAGACCAAGAACATGTCGAATAGTTCTCCATTCTGAATCCAATGGTGCAAACGACGCCTAAATCTGAGGTCGTATGAAGAAGTTAGAGCAAGTCAAAGTTTTTCTCAAAGATGGGCAATGGGCTAGGTTTAAGTGTCCCGCAAATTCATCGCCAACCGGAAGGGAACTTAGCTCCCGAAAACAAGGCGAAATTGTGGCCTCTTTAATTTTCCCAATAATCCTTAAATTCGAGAAAACCAAAAATGACTCATTAGCTCCCGAAAATAGGGTGAAATTGTGGCCTCTTTAATTTGCCCAATAATCCTTAAATTCGAGAAAACCAAAAATGACTCATTGTTTATATATATATATATATATATATATATATATATATATATATATATATATATATATATATATATATATATATATATATATATATATTAAAAGGGTGGTGGGCCACCAACCTTGCCACCCCACAAAACTGCATTGGTTAATATTAATTGGGGGTCAGGCTTTCAACCCCGCCACCCAAGAACCGACACCATATAATTAAAATAAAACGTTGGGGGCGGGTTTTCAACCCCGCCACCCGAACCACCCCCATATAAATGTAACGGCGCACTATTCTGGCGGGGCGCGACTGGGTTGGACCGCATGGAGTAGACTCGCCCACTATCCAACACCTTTTTAATACAATGTTTAACCAAAATGGGGAGGAGCGAGATTTGATCCCCGAACCCTCCTCCGCCATTGACGGATCTTGCCACTACACTATCGGAGGTGCCTTGTGCACTTCGCCCTCCTCTAGATATAAAACCTCTCATTTCCAAAGTACACCCAAGAAAAGTAGCAGGAGAAAGAGCGGAACCATGAGCAGGCCAAAGTGGTGGAACCATGCCCTAGGAATATTGAGGGGCATCAAAAAGATTCCATGGGGTGCAAAACTTGACAGTGTCCATTTGAGACAAATTTTATGTCATTTTACACCTCTCGGCGACAAGAACTCAGCAGTGATGTCTGTTTCTACATCAGAGCTCTCCATTTTTCGGGCATTTTTCCAGATTGGAGGTATAAGGGTGCTTTATGTAATTTTACTTGTACTTATTCTTCTTCTTGCCACTTAATGAATGAAGGCCTCCCCATTGTTGATCAAGGCCCGGAGACATAGTCTAAATTGGACGAACTCTGTAATCAATTTTTGGTGTCTTTATCTCATGCATGTTATGGTCTCTTTTTTATTCTCTTTATGTGTTTATGTTTCATGGTTTTAAGTGCTATGTTATATGTAATTCTTTAATGCATCTATAAGCAAAAGATCTTGGATCAAGTAGTATCATAGTAGGTCTTTGTCGATGCGAATTCCATGAGTACATGCTAACCAGAAGCAAGCTTCAAAGAGGCGAAGGAAAGCTTAAGTCTTTTAATTTTGAAGGAAAGCTTAAGTGCACCACGAAGAAGAAACATGGCAGATGAGGAAGCTCATTGGGAAGAAGAGCGGAATTACCGCAAGGCATTCTACAACGTGGCAGAGAAAGTAGACAAACTATTTGTAGAGTATGAGAAGACCATCAAGCCCGAGAAGAAAAATGAAGATGAACACGGATCACTAAACCATGGAGACGGTGGAGAAGAACCCCCTCCCTATCCATCTTCTAGTGATAGTTCCTAGGCTTCTTCTCATCATTCTCGCAGACATCATAGGAATACATCTAAGAACACCTTCCTTAAACTAGATGTAAAGTTTGACTTGCCTATGTATACAAGAGAATTTAATGCGGAAAAACTCAACAATTGGATTATATAGATTGAGGTCTATAGCCGCATTCAACAGATCAAGAAAGGGGAGGCAAAGATCCAATTGGCATCCCTTAGACTAGGTGGCACCACTCTCGTTTGGTGGGAGAGAAAATTGTAAGGCACCAACAATATGGGTAACCTTCTCTCCTCATGGTCAAATTTTATTTCTGCATTGAAAACTCAGTTTTACCCATTGGACTATAAGAAAAAAGCATTAATGGAATGGCAACACCTAAAGCAAGGCAAAGGCCAAAATGTGCAAAACTTCACTGAAGAATTTAGAAAACAAGCATTGAACTTAGACATTCTGTTAGATTCACGAGAGATTGTAACTAAGTATATCGGCTCTTTACATGGTTACATAAGACATTCATTATTATTGTTTGAGCCTGCTACCATCGATGAGGCCAGTGTGAAGGCCATGCATATTGAAAACAAAGAGACATATGAACAAAATGACCACCCAAAAAGATCTGCAACATCAAAGAGAAGAGGGGAAAATACCTCTTGTACCCATTGTGAGAAAGAAGGACATGAGGAAGACAATTCCCAGAAATTGCACCCTAAGTTGAGACCTATAAGAGATGACAGGAAGGAGAGGCAAAAGAGAGTTGCCACCATGCAACAAGATCAAAAGTCTGAATCAAAGTAATGTGAGAAGGTCACGGTTGCGGTAGCTGCACGAGGTAGACCAATTGACTTGGGATCAAATTCCGGTGATGAAAGGAGGATTGCAGCTCTTGGAATTGCAGTAGATGGACCCATCGATTTGGGTTTAGATTCGGGAAATGAAACAGAAATTTCAATACATAGTGTACTAAAGATGAAAAGTTTGCCCAATGCGGCATGGCTCCAGGAACTTGAGGAGATTAATCAAAGCATTCAAGCAAATAATAATGAGCTAAGGAGACTCCTACAAGAAGCAAAAAAGGATAAACAAAGGTTGCTATGCCAGTTGCGGGCTAAGGACGAGGCCTTGGAGAAGCTGCAACATAACCCCCTTGAGGTAAAAATTGTTTCTTTGATTTCATATACTTTTCATGATGACTATTTTGTTACTTTTGAAAAACATAATACAGGTATCAGATCCAAACTATTGAAGAAGATGGGGTATCAGGGAAAGGGCCTCCACATTAATGACCAAGGGATCATAAACCCTATCAAAGTAGAAGAATTAACCCGTCATGCAGGACTTGGGTATGTCAGGAAGGAAGTTTGGGAATGCTCCAAGATAGCCAGCGACCCACCAACAACAGATGATGAGAGTGCCTCGTCACATTCTAGCGACAATGAGGGATCCATGAGCACCTATTAGAGGCACATCAGGAGGAAGCGTTCCAAGACAATCCGGAAAGTATGGAAGAGGAAGGAACATTACCACAAGGATGAACACCAGAAATTTGCATGTAAAACACTTCAGGCCCAAAAATCACCCATGAAGAATCCAATCATCGAAGACATTCCACAAGAAAATCTGCCACAGGGAGATGACCCATTTACTTTATTAAGTAAAAGATGGTTTTTTTGAGGTAGTATCTTGATATGGCATAATTTGTAAACCATGCATTGCAAGTAAATGTAAAGGTGATGATGTGTTTGACATCACTTTGAAATTGCAATGATGATGCTTTGGCATTTTCTTAGGAGTAGTTGGGTATTGTTTTTTATTATGTAATCCTTGACAAATGAGTGTGTGCTATAAACTCTTGTCAAGTGAGGGGTTTTTTGAGTCATGTGTAGTTTGTATATGATTGCAAAGGATGTACCAGATTTGTGTGCAAGTGATTGAAAGTATGGTATGGCGAAGACACAAGCAGTGTGCTGGATGTGTTAATTCTTTTGGTGGTCCAAAATCTCCTCAGTGGGGAGGATTGATCTAGGTTGATCTCATAGGACAAGTGGCTTAAAACTGCTCAAAAATAAAAATTTCCAAATGACAACAAGACCAGGACCATGTAGAAGTGTTCCCCGTTCTGAATCCAATGGTGCAAACGATGCCTAAATCTGAGGTCGTATGAAGAAGTTAGAGCAAGTCAAATTTTTGGTCAAAGATGGGCAGTGGGCCATGTTTAAGTGTCCCACAAATTCACCGTCAATCGGTAGGGAACTTAGCTCCCGAAAATAGGGCAAAATTTTGGCCTCTTTAATTAGCCCAATAACCCTTAAATTCGAGAAAACCAAAAATGACTCGTTGTTTAAAAAAAAAACAAAAATATATATATTAAAAGGGTGGCGGGCCACCAACCCCGCCACCCCACAAAACTACATTGGTTAATATTAATTGGGGGGTGGGTTTTCAACCCTGCCACCCCGGAACCAACACCATATACTTAAAATAAAATGGTTGGGGACGGGTTGTCAACCCCGCCACCCGAACCACCCCCATATAAATGTAACGGTGCACTATTCTGGCAAGGCGCGGTTGGGTCGAACTACGTGGAGTGGACCCGCCCACCGGAAACACATTTTTAATACAATTTTTAACCAAAATGGGGAGGATCGGGATTTGATCCCCCGACCCCTCCTCCGCCATTGACGGATCTGGCCACTACGCCAGCGAAGGTGCCTTGTGCACTCCTCCCTCCTCTAGATATAAAACCTCTCATTTCCACAGTGCGGCCAAGAAAAGCAGCAAGAGAAAGAGCGGAACAATGAGAAGGCCAGAGGGGCGAAACCATGCCCTGGGAATATTGAGGGGCATCAAAAATATTCCTTGGGGTGCAAAATTTGACTGTGTCCATTTTAGACAAATTTTATGTCGATTTTACACCTCTCGACGACAAGAAATCAATGGTGATGTATGCTTCTGCATCAGAGCTCTCCATTTTTCGGGCATTTTTCCAGATGGAGGTATAAGGGTGCTTTATGTAATTTTACTTGTACTTCTTCTTCTTCTTGCCACTTAATGAATGAAGGCATCCCCACTGTTGAGTAGGGATCGGAGACGTAGTCCGAATGGGATGAACTTCGTAATCAATTTTTGGTGTCTTGATCTCATGCGTGTTACGGTATCTTTGTTCTTCGCTTTATGTGCTTATGTTTCATGGTTTTAAGTGCTATGTTATATGTAATTATTTAATGCATCTATAAGCAAAAGATCTTGGATCAATGGGCTCACTACTTGTCAAGAATAGATCATAAACATATAAAACCAAAATCAATGCCATACCTTGGACTACCTTGAAGTATAGGTTGGGATAGACATTGCTTCTTATGAATCTCAAATTCACAAAATAACCGTAAATGCAAGCGTACCACAGTTTGGGGGCTTGTTTCCAACAATGCAATGCCTTCTTCAACCTTGCAAAAATATGTCTTTCGGTCCTCTTCTTCAAGTCCCTATGGCTTCTAGACGTACACTTCTTCTTGTAACATGCCATGGAGGAATGTTGTCTTCACGTCCATCTAATGAACGGGCCAACCTTGACTCGCTGCAAGAGAAACTATCAAGAAAATGGTTTTATATCGATCCATAGGTGCAAATATATCATCATAATCTTCTCCCTCTTTCTGGGAGAATCCTCGAGCCATGAAAATTGCTTTATATTTCTCAATGCTTCCATCGACTCCATGTTTGGTATTGAACAGCCATTTTGAAGTCACCACGAATTTCCCCTTCAGTCTCAACACAATATCCCATACATAATTCTTCATAATTGATTCATATTCTTTGGCCATAAAATCCTTCCAAACCCTCTAAAGTGAACCCAATGTGCAATCCATCCAACCAAGTCTTTGGAACATCCATCCCCATTAAGTCCACACATTTGGATCATGGGCCCAAGGTGTCCCAACCATCTCATACATATATTGGTTCAACTATCTTGCTTGAATGGTGTTTAAGGAACTCATCACCTTTCCCTTCGTTTCATGCCATGTTAAGCATTTTTCCATTGAATTTGTGATAGACACCCCACTACCTAGTAACTCCTACTAGCAAACTAATACATCATACCAACAAGTCAAAGTGTTCCTACCCACACATCTATGAACTAAGGAATGTCCATATCTAAGCCATTGTGTGTGACCTATCCAAGAAACCTTGATTGAGAACTCTCACCTTGCTTCCATACTTAACCAAATTGCTTTGCTAGCTCTTTAGCACTTAGGTGGGCCTTACCAATGTGAAATAATACACAAAGCATGCTTATACAATCTAGCAACCTACTTTCACAACCAATGTAAGCCTATTAATGACCATCTCAATAAATGGGTGGAGTTCCCATCACCAACTCAAATCCCAAGGCCTTAAATTCTCCTTCATTTAAACTTGTTGATGTCATTGACAGCATCTCTAATGTCATTGCTAGGATCATATGCAATTGTATATTGTTAAGATTTACTTTGAACAAAATATCCCTTTCCTCAATTTTACCAAACATTGTTTCCTAAATTTCCATGCCACTACAGCTACCACTTGCTACTATTGTAAGCCAACTTTCGCTAATAAGGGAGTACAATTTCCTAACATTATCATTATTTCATTCTACAATTATTGCAACTCAATTTTCCAACATTGTTATGACTACTAACTATTGTTATTGCAACTCAACTATCCAATATTGCTACTACTATTACAACTCAATTGTTAAATATTGTTGCTACTACTACAACTCAATTGTCCAATATTCCTATTGTTATTTCAATTTAACTGTCTAATATTGCACTTCCCAAAATTTATGTTGCTTTGGTGCTTTGACTAATCTACCATGTTTGTGTACATTGAGCTCCTGCATGCCCTGAACTTATTGAGTAGCTAATCCAACCATTGTGTCCAAACCATGAGGATGCACCTCTACATATACAAAATAGTGAGTTCCATCCATAATTAAGTTGCCTTAACAAAGGAAATCTCTCCATCCTTTCTTAAAATATGTCAAGTCACCTCCTGCAACCTAATAATTTTTTCCAAGGCACTAACTCCATGGAAAATTTATGTTCAATTTTCTACTTCATAGGTAGTAGGCCGACTAAATTGACCTCAAAGAGAAGAAGATGATAACTGACATGGATTGTTGCTCCACAAGTTTCACTATATTGATAAAACATACTTCTTCCTCTATCCAACTCTTGTCTACTAGCATGGCACCATTTCACCAGCATTATAGGCTCCATTGTTTGCTCTCGGACAATGAATCACCTTGTGACCATATATCAATAAAAAGAATATCATAGGTGGTTTATAATACCATCATCAACAAAAATGACAACGACCTATCTACAATCCATTAAGTCACATGAATAAATAAAAATACCACAATAACTCTAGCTTGGATACATCGAGAGAGGCAAGTTCGACCAATTCCACCATTGCTCTCCACCAATAATATTGCAATCTATGTGTCAACTTATTGATTTCTCCATTCCATTTTCCACGAGGAGGTCTCAAACTCTTCCTTAGTTACTTCAGACCAAGGTTAACATGCCTTTACCTTCTCAACTTGATTTGTTTTCAAGTCCAACCCATGTAAGTCAAACATTCTAAAATACCTAGCCATTACCTCTGTAGAACTTTTCCCTAGTTAGCAAGATTCTTTGGTCAAATATTTCATTGTCTTCATTTGTCCACTTATATATTTAATGGCTTGCTAATTTAATCGACCATCCATATCTTTGGGCATTCCTACCATTGTAGATTCAATCATGGCATTTAGCCAAGCAAACTTGTGTTCCAAATCCTTCATCAATCTATTATCCAACAAAGGTTGCAGAAAACTCCCTCCTAAAGCTTTGTCACAACTTTGGTCGATTTGGGTCAACCTCTACTTGAAAGATTCCAACTTCTCTCCATGACCTTAAAGAGAATCCAATATTTTCTTTATATCTTCTATACGGTCACAAGTCTAATGGGGGAGAATGCAAGGCCTTCAATTGAGGTGCGAATGGAAACGTCATGAAAAATGGTGCACTACGAAAACATAATTAATGATACATGATTTATAATCTATGTTCCTTAATCAATATATGTGCATCCTTGCATTTCTTTTACTTTTCTCACCAAGTATTAATTATATGCATTGCCCCTTAATTTTTTATTAATCCTTTCAAATTTTCAAGAAAAAAAAAAATAAAATTCTCCATTTTCATATGAATTGAGGTGCCAATGTGTTATAGATGCTACAACCCCTTCCAAAATTTTGCATATATTCTAATTTTAGATCCTCCTTTTGGTCTTTTGAATTTTCGTTTTGAGTTGCTTAATTCATTCTTTGTCTTCTTTTTCTAAGTTTAAAGTCATATTATAATGATCTCAAGTGTCGAAACTTCTTGATCTTACACGTTGAGCTTGTAGCACTCAATTGCACAATACAATTCAATAGTCACTCCTTTCCACTCACACATGCACATTCCCTGATGGTAGTGATTGTGAATTCCTTAACAAGAGGGACTACACAATCCTCTATGGTATTGAATTGCGCAATCGCTTGTGATAGGAAATTGCGCAATCCCTTGTAGCAGTTAATTGCATAGTCCCTTGTGCCAATCAACTAGACAGTTCATGGAGACAACTAATTGCGCACTCACTAAGGAAAAACATTGTGCACCCCCTGTGAATAGCTACTGTGCAACACTTGTTCAAAGTGTGGGCACACTTTCCAAAGTTGACATTGTTACAAGTGGTTGCTAACTAACTCTAGCTCCTATATTTTTGACATGCATGCGAAAACCCTAACCTTAGATCTATGAGTGCTCACCTATATAAGAAGCTAGCCCAGAGCTCATTCTCACACACATATTTGGAGCTCTGCACATTTCTTTGAGCACGCATAGCTTTTGGTTGCATGTGTTATGCTATTTTGGGTAAGCTTCGTAACTATCACTTTTATTTTCTTTTGCTTTCACTTTTGTCATTTTTGCTTTCGTAAGTGTTGTTTTTTCCTACATTTTACATTACAAGTGTATTTTTTTTTCCATATTTAGCTTTTTCATGTGTCGTTTCTCTCTTACATGCTTCTTTTCTAGTGTTGTTTCAAATTCCAAGTCCTTTCGCATTTTGGTAATCATTGCAGATTAATCTATTTATGCATGTTAATCTTCTCACAATCCTCATTGCTTGATGTTGATGAAAATTTAGTTGAATTCTAAGCATATGTGCATCCCCATCTCTCCAGCTATGCATTACTCCCTTCCAGGAAGCAAATTTCAGGCCTTTCTCTCTATTGATCTGACATGCGCACCTCCCAAGGCCTCAATCTCTACAACCGTGCATTGACCAAAAGTCTGTCACAGAGAGACTTTTGGTCAATGCACGATTGTAGAGATTGAGGCCTTGGGAGGTGCGCATGTCAGATCAATAGAGAGAAAGGCCTGAAAATATATATATATATATATATATATATATATATATATATATATTCGTGTGTGTGTGTGTGTAAATTCCATTTCTTTGCTCAATATTTTCATTAATCATACTTCTTTGTTCTATAACTTTATTCTCAACTCCATTGACCAAAAGGAAGGGCCTTTTGGATTCTCAACAACCCAATGGGTCACTATCCCATAATAAGAGTCAAATGTTAATAAAAGTTCCTCAATCAATATATGCACATCCTTGATATTTATTTTCCTTTTTTTTCACTAAGTGTTGATTATGTGTATTACCCCTTAGTTTCTTTCAATCCTTTCAAAATGTGGGAAACAAGCATATAAAAATTTTGCGCACAAACCCTCTTTGCATGATATATTTTCACAACACTCCATTGCATAAAAAAAATTGGGTGCATATGCAGAGAATTCCATATAATAACTTTTGCATTTCCCAAACTCTCCATACTTGTATTCCACTTCACTCTAACAATTAGTCCTTCTCATCAAAAAAATGCAGAATGTAAAACATAATCAACAAGATTAAACCACCACATCACACAAGTTTTTGCAACCTTCACTTTTTCCAAGATCGAAGAAGCAATAACAATAGTTAGGGTTCTTGAAAAGTTAAATATTTAAAAAGGACTTTAGAAAATAAAGATATAGATTCTTCCAACATAGAAAGTAAATAAAATCTCTTAAAAGACCTCTCATACTTTCCTCTCAAATAATAATCATCCAACCTTTCATTATAGATTCATTTGAGTGTTAAAGGTTGTTTCTTGACTGTATTGTCTTTCTTTCTTCCAAGCCTTCTCCATCTTTGTATATGGTCCATGAGATCCCCATCCCAGTCCATTGAGACAAACTCTTTCCCATTTTCACAAATATTATGAATTTCTATAGACATTTGTTTGATATTTCTGACTTTCAGTTTAAAGCATGAGATTTCAAATTTGTGTTTCCTTTCATCTTTCATTTGTCAAATAAAATGATTATTTAAAGTTTTATGCAAATGTGGTTCATTTTATTTCATCTAGTCGAATGAGGTATTAATAGGTGCAGTAAAGGT
This sequence comes from Pinus albicaulis, assembly GCA_034641835.2. Classification (NCBI taxonomy): domain Eukaryota; kingdom Viridiplantae; phylum Streptophyta; class Pinopsida; order Pinales; family Pinaceae; genus Pinus; species Pinus albicaulis. The sequence continues at coordinate 1,432,291,102 of CM076582.1, read as the reverse complement.
ATGTTAATGTTTGATAGGTAGGGACATGATCTTCATGGAATATCACATGTTGAACTAGATGGATGACATGGTCTCATGTTTGTAGTTTATTATTCAAGCATGCTTAGCTTGGGGAGCCAAGGTGGCAATGATACCACATCACTTAGTGTGAAACAATAACTCTATCATTTCACAATGTTTAAGGTGCCTAACTCGGGTTTCGTTAAGCATAGTTTAGGTGATCCACATAGTAGATGTCCATGCCCAACTAGAAAGGTCATGTCAATGCAACACAATGATTATGCTAATTTCATTTTATTTCATATTTCATGTTAATAGGTGCATTAAAGGTATGTTAATGTTTGATAGGTAGGGACATGATCTTCATGGAATATCACATGTTGAACTAGATGGATGACATGGTCTCATGTTTGTAGTTTATTATTCAAGCATGCTTAGCTTGGGGAGCCAACAAAAGGTTGCTTATGGTTAGGTGGAAATGATACCACATCACTTAGTGTGAAACAATAATTCTATCATTTCACAATGTTTAAGGTGCCTAATTCGGGTTTCATTAAGCATATTTTAGGTGATCCACATAGTAGATGTCCATGCCCAACTAGAAAGGTCATGTCAATGCAACACAATGATTATGCTTATTAAATAGCATGTGATGCTCAAGCAAAATTAAAAGTCTAGTCCTATGACAAACCCTCTATTTATCCTCTTATTTGGTTGACGACTTTGCTACCACATAATTATTATAGATATAGATTGTGATTCAAGCCCATAATCTCCCCATGCAAGTGGGTGATCTTCCATTTCTACTCCCATATCATGTCCACCACCCTCTAGACTTAAGCATAGATTCATGTGTACTTCTAAAAAGGTAGCATTAATTCCATCTTGTTCTCTATCTCTTTTGTCATTTGCTAAGGATCATCTAGCACACAATTGTCTCCATGTATTTTTATCCCAATTGTATTAGTATGCATTGCTATGGTCTCGTACTTGCATGCCTCCTTGCTAGCATTCCCTCTCCCTTTCTCAAGGTTATGGTATCCTCAACTAGGACACCCTCAACCCATCCTTTACAACATTAAAGTTCATTGTGGGTTCCCCTTATCTTAGTTATCCAAATTGCATCGCCCCCTCTCCCATCTCAACGTGTCAAAACAGTGTTTTCCTCTACTCACATCCCTCCTTCTGAATGATACTCTCGTGTGGAACCCATATGATCTTGTCTTCTTAGTTCTCCAATATCATAAAATTATTTTATCCAACTATATATCTATTTGTAGCCTCAATGAGTTTTTTAAGTCCTAGAGGAGAATTCAAACATGGTGTCCCTATATTTGTGCAATTCCTCTTATCTTAAGTCACGAGAAGCTCTTGCATCTGTGCTTAAAGGATTTGATTTACAATCTAGTTCCCTTGATGTGGTCCAACACACTAAGGATAATTTCCCTTATTTTATTGTAGTATCAACCCCCCACCACACAAGAACCTTTTATTATATGACATATCTATAAGGTACTATATGACCCTCTTGTACTCATGCCATATGGCTTTGGATGAGGTTAGATTGCATCACCTCCATGACAACCTTCTTTAGGTCACCATATGAATTATGTTGTAGTGAAGAAACTCACAATCGACTCCTATGCAGGTCCCTCTTTCTCTATTCATCTAATGTTGTGTCAAAGTCATTCAACACTATTGTTATATTCCAATGTCACCAATTCAACTTGTTGGGTATGTGTTATACTCTTTGCATGACTATCCCCTTACACAATTCATGAAAATAATTTGGGTGGTTTTGCATCTATTTTTGGTATTTTTTGACACATAATTTCACTTTTAGCAGTTCTATGGTGCATGGCGATTCAACCCATGGCTTTGAAAATTCGGTAAAGTAATTATGGTTTAATTATAATATAGGGTTAATGGATTAGGGGTTTACAGATGTTGGAGGATATACATATTATATTGTAACATTGTAAAAGAATAAGATACTGAAAAATCTTTCTAGTTCTCACAATTTTGGGTTTCCAGGGTAAAATATTTATGTTAAGTATGCGTGTGTGTGTGTGTGTGTGTGTGAGAGAGAGAGAGAGAGAGAGAGAACCATTGCCTCTTTTTTGTTTTTATTGAGAATATATTTGCAACAATTAATTGTACATGGTTAAAACCAATATGTGGTATCAAAGCAACACCTACTTTGCCACTAATTTTGACTTGAGCCTATGGAAAATCTTATTACAATGGGAGATCTATGGTGTAGATTATAGTGGTGAAAGGAAATATCCAAAAATTCAAAGGAAAAGATTGAGGAATTCACTGGGTGGAGTTTCAAGCTATGGAAGCACAAAATTGAAGATATTTTGGTGGACAAAGATCAATGGATCATTCTGGATATGGGTGTTGCACCAATGGCAGTGCCTATAGAATACTGAACAAATTTGGATAGGAAGGCGATGAGAGTAATACAATTGTGTCTCTTAGATTCAATATTACTGAATGTTTCAAGAGACGCTACAATGAAGGCATTTCGAAACAAGTTGGGGGCTTTAGATTAGTCTACGTCCCCGATGAAAAAATTGTTCCTACAAAATAAGCCACATAAATTGAGGATGAAGGACAGAGACTTGATGATAGAGAATCTAAATGCTTTAAATAGTATGGTATGCCAATTGTTATATATTTATATTAAGATTTCAGATGAAGAAAAGTGTATCATTTTGTTGTGTTGTCTACTAGACTCATGGGATAGTTTGGTTGCTGCCATAGTTAGTAATGCAACTACTTTGAGTTTTGATGAAATAGTCTCGTCCTTGTTATCAAAGGAGATGAAGTATAATAATGTGGAAAGTCAAAACACAGATGCCTTATCTATAAGAGGAAATTCCCATGATAGAAATAAAATAATTCCTTAAGTGGGAGATCTAAATTTAGAGGAATATCTAAATCTCTAGTAAAATTTGTAAGTTGTGTTTGTGATGTGGAAAAGAAAGGCATTACAATCAAACACTATAGATCCAAAATAATAGGGAAGGGGAAAGGATTTGATAATGCTCCTTATATAGACTCAAAATCCTCCTTAGATAGAGGGAAAGTGCACTTGCCTTCTTTACACGCATGCAAATCATGATGTATGGATGGTCAACTCAAGTGCATATTTTCATATGACTCCTCACTATGAGAGGTTTTGAAAATATGAAAGGTATGACGGTGGTGATGTTTTTCTAGAAGATTATTTGACAACCAAAACCATAGGATGATGAAACGTCAAGTTGAAGCTCATGGTTGGAAGGATTGGAACACTCCTTGGCATTATGCACATAACAAGATTGGCCAAAAATATGATTTTGTAAGCAAGTTAAAAATGTAGGGTGTAAAAATAATACTTGAAAAGGAGACTTATAGGATGGTTTGAGGAGCAATGGTATTGCGTAGGGGAGTTCATATTAGAACTCTATAGAAGCTGTTAGGGATCATTATTAGTGTCAAGTGCAATAATTCCATTGTTATTGGGAGTGGAGATGAAAAAGGAAAAACTCCCATGGTCTCTAGAGAAAATGTTATGTTGTGGCATTAAGTATTGGGACATTTTAGAGAGAAAGGAATTTGGGTACTACATGGTAAAGGTACAGTTGAAGGTATATTAAGTGCTATATCGATTTTAATTTTATGTGAACATTGTAAATATGGGAAGTAGAATTGGGTAAGATTCTCCTATAGTGCTACAAGGGCAAAGGGAATATTATAGTTATTGCAAACTGATGTGTTTGTACCTAAAAATTTCATCATTTGGTAAATATGTGTACCATGTCTCATTTATAGATGACTTATTGAAGAATACATGAATTTATTTCCTTGGGAGGAAAAATAATTTTTTTTACAAATTTAAAGAGGTTAAGGCTCTTGGGGAAAATTATATAAGAAAAATAAATCAAAGTGTTTAGGATATATAATGGTTGATAACTATAAAGGAATGAATTCAAGTACTTGCATAAGAAGTTCAGTGTAACAAGGCATAAAACTACTTCATACACACCTTAAAAAATTGGAGTTGCAAAAATGATGAACATGGCATTGATCTAAAAACCAAGGAACATGCTTAGTGGTGTTGGGACAAGAATTAGGGGTAGAGGTAGTAGATAGTGCAAGTTACCTTGTAAGTAGATGCCCTTAGCAACAATGGATGAAAAAACTTCTCACAAAACATGGAATAGTAAGAAACCATCTCTTAAACCATATTCTAAAGGAAATAAGAGTAAAATATATAATAAAGTTGAGAAGTGTATCATTATTGGATATAAAGTTGGTTTGAGAGGTTATAAGATTTGGAACCTATAAACAAAGAAGGTTTTGTATATTTGAGACGTGATATTTAAAGAAATCAAAGATGTTGTCAAATAATAAGTCCTAGCAAGGGAGAAATAACTCAAAAAAAATAGAGTTTGAATTGAAATATGATGAATCAAACTCTACACAAAAACATGATTCAGAATAAGAACCTCACACTCTAGTATTGAGGAGATCAGTTTAGGAAAGGGGGAAACTAGAAATGTATACTCCAACTAATTTCCATTTCATTTTTTCTCTTTTTTTTACTCATGATCATCCTAGAACTATTAAGGAGGAGTGGATTCAAAGGATGACAATTTGTCAAAAAAGGCCATGGTTGAATAAATAACAACTTTAGAAAAGAATGAGGCTTGGGATTTAGTGGAGTTGCATTTTGGAAGAAAGCAGCTTGGTAGCAAATGGGTGTTTAAGAAGAAGTTGAATGCATAAGGCAAAGTGGAGATATAAAAATCTCAATAAGTAGCAAAAGGTTATTCCTAGGTAGAGGGATTTTACTTTGGTGAGATTTTTTCTCTTGTTGCCATGTAAACTTCTATTAGATTTGTTTTATGTATTGCTACTACTTTTTATTTTGAATTCTAATAGATGGGTGTGAAGAAAATATTCCTGCAACCAAAAGGCTTTGCAGTGAAGGGAAAGAATGAGTAGGTATGTAGGTTGAAAAAGTTCTTGTATTGGTTAAAGCAATCACCAAGGATGTGGTATCAAAAATTTGATACTTATACATTAGGACTTGACTTCACAAGGAGAAAAGCAGATAATTATGTGTATTTCAAATTAATTGGTGATAAAAAAATTTATTTGGTCTTGTACGTGGATGATATGTTGCTTATTAAAAATGATAAAGAATGGGGAAATAGGAAAATTCACTTAAATTTAAGGAAATATGTTGAGATAATACTACAAAGTTTTAATATGTAGGAATTTAAATTAGTGAAGGTCCCTATTCCTATAGGTGTAAAGTTATCTACAAATCAGTCTCCCAAGACACAAGACAAGGGAGAGGACATGTCACGTGTTGTGTATTCTATTGTGGTTGGTAGCTTGATGTATGCAATGGTCTATAGTAGACCATGTTGAGAAACTAAGTATAATATAGTTTATTGTTTGATTTCTCTTCTCGATAATCACTTGTGAACATTACATGTTTTTCTTATTATTTATCATGTCTTCTTCCTCAAGCAATTATATGAATGTTCAAAACGTAAAGATATCAATGAGAAAACCCAACAATTCTTCTCTTATAGAATCAAATCCAAATGAGATGTATCCAAGGCCAAGACCAAGACCTAACAACCACAAAGATATCAAGTTAAACCCTCCTCCAAGTCCCATTCAATAGTTAAAGTCAACACCAGTCAAACTTCTTCAAATCTAGTCAAAATCATAATGTTGGCCCTGTAGTGGATGCCAAATTTCAGCCCTACAATACCTCATATTTTTCAACCTTGTTCCAAAGAAAAGTTCACACGTGCGAGCTACAATAGGGTAAAAATTTCAACTTGTCTTCTTGTGCTTTGACTCTCTTCTCTTTCCTTTGGCTTCGGCCTTCTTCATTCTAATTTAGGTGTAGACGGTAATTGTTGATATAATGGATGAATGAACTATCCAAGAGGTCGAATTTCCTCCTATATAGAGTTGTCTAAGAGGGTCTAATAGATTCCACTAGGCCGACTTGTCCAAGGAGGGTTGACTTGGTCATCTTATGGGCTTATGACACAAATAATTTGTTTTTTCTCACAAATGTCCAAATGGGACATGACTCAAGTATAATTCCTTTTGACTCTTTTTTACCCTATAAGCATGAATAACATTATTTGGCTAAAATAAAATAAATATAAGTATAATAAATACATCAAGGGTAATTTACATTATGAAGACTGACTATAGTTACAACTTCAACAGATTAAACATTGCACAAGTAGTGGGAGTTTTGAGCAGGTATGTGTCAAGACTAGGGAAATAACATTGGGTAGTAGTAAATAGGGTTTTCACATACTTGCATGTTACCATTGGTTATGTATTGTGTTACCAACAAAGACTAGGATTAGGCCGAGTGTTCCATAAATTTTCATGGATATTCCACTAGACAGTTTGTCACAACAAATATGATAAAATTATACCTAATAAATCCAAAATATACTATATTACAATTTCATATCTCTTTATATTTATTGATTTGTAGATTACTGCTAATAGTGTATGCATGTGAATTAAAATTATGCAAAAAATAAATAATGGTGAAATAAAATCTCATGAACACAATTGACACATGATATGACTTGGGAAACCTTTTCGATATAAATTCCCAGTTAGAAAGTGAGGTAACTCCACTATCTTTCTCTCAATGGAAATATGGTTGTGAGTACAAAGAAGTATGGCCTATGGCTTGTGGGCTACTACAATGCAAAAATTCTCTTTTTGTGCTCTATCTCCTGTCCCTCTTGGTTATTTTGGCTCAACTATGGAATAAATGTACTCGAAGGCATGGAGCCCCTTTTCCTACTAGTGGCCCACTTATAACATAGCCTTATGGCCTACTAGTAGTTAGGTTTGACAACCTCAACTCTTAACCAGAGTTATAATATAGAATCTTATACATCATTCTTCGTCATAATAACGTGGCTAGCCACTTTTCATGAGTAATGGAGACTGACGTGGCATTCTCTCAAATTATGGCGGTGAAAATAGGAAGGTCAAATTTTGAGTGGCATAAATTTTGCATAAGAACTCTAATTGATGTGATTCTTGTGTCATTAGAAAGGTCTCCATGTGTATATTAGGAAAATAAGGTGTTAAAATAAAGCAACAAATTTTTGCCACCAAAAAAATTTCATTTGATGCCTCAAGATACTCCTATAAAGTTTCACACCACAATTTGCCAAATTGGGTCCAGCCGGTAAAAAGGGTCCTATGAGTTTATTCCTCCATTTTTTCCACTTTGAAAGCATTGATATGGATTAGAAACAAGATAATGATCCAATTCATGTTATTTAGTGTTGAAAATACATGGATTTGTTGATGTAAACTATGATGGAAATATGGATTACAAAAGATCTTTGAGTGGATATGCGTTTAACTTATTTAGAGGAGTAATCAATTGGATGAGCGAGAGACAATTTGTAGTGGCACTCTAACCTACATAAGATGAATACATGGCAACCACTCATGCAATCGAGGAACCAATTCGTTATGAATATTTTGTTTAGATATTGGTTTGGTATAACGAGCCATAAGGATAGATAATGGCAGTTACAGTGCAATATTTTTGGCAAAAAAACCTACTTATCATTCTAAGAAAAATCATATCAATGTTTAGTATCACTTTGTGAGAGATATGGTTGAGGATAAAAAGGAATTTCAAGTAAGGGTGGACACTTCGAAGAACGTTGTAGATTCATTAAAAGAATTTGTGAGCATTGAGAAGTTCTCTTGGTGCAAAGAAACAATGGGCATTGTTTCCTTGGATTGTTGATTATGTACTACTATGACACCTTTTATGCAAAGAAAACAACAAGTGGGAGAATGTTGGGTGTGTACCATATTCTTTGCATGACCATCCCCATGCATGATTCATATGCACCATGTGAAAGGAGGTGGGGGGTGGGTGGGGTCAAAGAAGGGGGTGGTAGTCGCCAATTTTTTTTATTTTTATTTTTTTTGGGGGGGTGGCAACTTTTGCATTCATCTTTGGCAATTTTAAACACATAAATTTTTCTTTTAGTGGTTTCATGGTACATGGTGGTTCAACCCATGGTTTTGAAATTATGGTTAAGGAACTAGGATTTTATTCTAATATAATGTTTGTGGATTTGGGTTTTACAGATGATGTTGGATATACATATTGTAATATAACATTCTAAAAGAATAATATACTAAAATATTTTTTGGGTTTTCTTGATTTTGAGCTTCCAAAGTACAATCTTCGTGTTCAATATGTGTGTGTGTGCACCATTGCATATTTTTTGTGTTTATTAAGAATCTATTTACAATAATCAATTTTATAGGTTAAAACCAACATGACTATTAACCTTGGTTTCATATAAATATCCTTGAGTGTAATCATCATATGTTCCCAAGGGAACCTAAACATATGGGATGACCTCTCATACCAATGGTCTATGACATCTCCACATAGGTCCCAATGGAACTTGCATAACATGGTATGTGTGGCCTTTTGCATGCTATATTATGTAGCGCTTATATGTCCTTGTCCAATGCTAGTACAACCAAGTGCATACGATGCATCTAACTATCATTCCTTTTTCAATCAGACACATATCTAATATATGCATGTTTTCATTCCAATTATTCCTTTGTTTTTGGTCCTTGCATGAAAAAATTGCTTGTCATTTGTCTTCTCAATTTTAAGTTTTATAATAAAATAATTATTTCCTGAAACAACTTAACATGACTTTCGCCCCATTAATTTTGCTTAACACTATGTTATTGTAGCAGCATCCCCCTCCATTAATGTTGTGTGCCTTGGATTAAAATTCATTTCCCCCACATTAATGTTACTCACCCTTGCATGGATTTGATTTTTAAATTCAAAACATGATCTTAAATTCAAATCCCCCCTCAACAATGTGTCCAAAAAATAACTCCTAGAAGTGCAAGCCTTTGAGGTGATGATTGGTACTATGTGATTCATTTCTTTAGTTTCAATCCCACTTCTTCACCCATGTGGGCATCATTTGATATAATGAGTGGTAAGTGAACTATTCAAAATCATCATAAATTTGTCAATTGCAATTAATACTTATGGAATATAGCTCACGGTTCAATTATTCATTAGATACAAATAATCTCAAAACTGATATATAGCAAGTGGCATTGACACAAATATGTGTACCATTAACATGACTATGGGAAATTAATTTATCATCTAATGTGATAAGTGTTAAATGGACTACTCGAAATCATGATAAATTCATCAATTGAAATTAATACTCATGGAATATGGGTCATGGCTTAATGAATTTTTACATGTATATAATCTAAAAAATGATAAACGAGAAGCAACATTGACATAACATGAGTATCATTAGTGTGATTATAACTCACAATATAATTCTTGCAAAGGCAACCCCATGGCCAATGAAACCCATGTTTCCCCTTTGCTTCTTTGGCCCATACCATGTTGTGAGACATTCCTCTTTCAAGGCCATACCCCAAGATGTTTTTTCACATGGATCTCTCTAGTACTAATTCTAGCCTTGTTAATGGATGATTCATAAGGAAATTTGACACCCAATGCTTTCTCCATGAAGATTCATGGACATCCAATATATGGGTGAAAAAGGCATGAATTTGAGATGGATTTTGGAGGTGAGGCATGTATTTGTTTAAGATCAATAATGTCCCATCACTATCCTTCCCCGTGGTTCATCAATCAATTGTCATTTATTCACCTCAAATATTGAATAAAAAAATTTCTCTACCTTGCATTTTATAGGGTTGTGTTTCCCGTTTTTCAGCACCTCATTCTTTAGTGACTTAATTTTTGTCGATGACAATGTATTGAAAATTTTTATAATGCACAAATTGTCAACCCCTTGATTGCACTCACACAATCAATTTGTTTTTCTTTTTTTCTCCTTTTTTGACTTTTTTGTCATTATTTCTGTGAATTCCTTGTTGACCTGATGCCCCTATCTCTATTTCATGCCAAAATAGATTTTACACCATTTTTAGCTTTTAGACCATATTCATGAGATTGGTTTTTCCTTCTTCTTTCATTCCAAATACCATTTACCGTGCTTTCTCGTTCTTGGAGAAAGTGATCTCCCATGCATGCTTTACTTGGATCATCTTTCCTTTCACACCTATTCTTCTTATATAAGTCTCTCCTTCACAATGACTCGTGGGTTTCACTACTTTTTTCACCTGTTCCTCTTAAGGCAAGGTCTCCCTCATTCTCACCCCTCTTGGGGTTGGTTTTTTTTCATGCCTATTATTCCTAGTGCATTCTCACCTTCACGTCTCACTCCTCTTAGGATTTATTTCCTTTCACACTTAATATTCTTAATGCATGCTCCCCTTCATGTTTCATTCCTCTCAGGATTGGTTTCCTTTCATACTTTCTCTCCTCAAGGCAAGCTCCCACTCATACTCATATGTTCCCTCACGGTAAGTTCTCTTTCACCGTTACCCCTTCTAGAGCAAATCAATGATGGTGTGTCCAGTTTGTTGCTTCTCTCATAAGAATTGTAACAACCCCTAGGTTAAAAGTTCATGTAATAAAAGTTAATAAAGGTAAAATAAGACAATGGACAAGGGACACTTATTCCAAGATGAATGTTGGGGAAAATATCTTAGCGAGCATCACTTGTAGTGTTTATGGCTAAGGGAAATTGGAAAATGCAATGGCTAAGCTTTTGGAAAAGCAAAAAGGTATTTTTGGCACATTATTTATGAAAATAATGGAAATTATGAGAAAAGGAAGGTGAAAGGTCATAGGTTTCATGTGAGGAGGAAAATGAATTAAAATAATTTAAAATTGAGAAATTAGAGGCCTCATCAATAAAAAACCTCATAGCATCAGTTGGTATATTTTTGTCAGTTTAGCATTAGAATTAGTCTCGGAGAGGAGAAAGCACGAACGACAGAAAGAAAGCAAGCAAGCAAGGAAAGGAAAGCAAAGGAAAAGCAAAGAAGGACAAGGAAAAGCAAAGGAAGGAAAGGATCAAGCAGCTTAACCGACAATTCTTGCAGGTAACAGATTTCATGTGTGATTTCTTAGCTGGTTTTGACATGCATGGTTTGTGCATGTTGGTATATGGTTATTTTGTTGTCATTAGCGTGGATTTTGTCAAGATTATATAGTTTCTTTTAGCCTAGCCTTTCCATTTTCAGATAGCCATGGTGCGATGGCATTGTTCTTGCTTTTCAGCTTTAGAATGTTGGATGGTTTCAGAATCTCGGGTGAGGTGGTCTCAAGAAAATTCCCAAAGGCCTCAAAATCCCTTGACCGGTAATGGTGGGATACACGATAAAGCTTGAGGGTGGAGAAGGGAAAATTCCTCAAGGATGATGAAGAAATTTTGAGGCATCCAAGCTTGGTTCGATTTTGTGATCTCAGCACAGGTTTAGGTGTGATCACAGTATGGAGGGGGTGGAGGTGGTTTAACCTCTGGATTCCCTTAGTTGTCTTTGGTTTGGTTTATCCCATGAGATCCCACATTCATGCTTGGAATATGGCACGAGGATGATTGGCCGAAGAGAGATTTGGCTGAGCCAATATATGGTCGGGTGGAACGTGGAAGTCCCAAACTTGGTCAGTATTTGCCTATGCTTAATAAAATTAAGTTTCTCTAGCTTTTGGTAAGGAAATGTACTAGCTATTATGTGGCTTTAATGGTTGTTCTCTTATTGTTATTTACTTGGTTATATGTTGGTTATAAGCATGACTTTATGACAGATTTTAGTCATGGATCTTTTCATGTTTTCACTCATTACTGAATAAATAATGAATGCATGACCAAATTTATGTTAAGACAGCTAACGAGAGAAGGTAGTGACCCTTCTTGTTAAACCTTAGATGATTTTTCAGTCCCTCATGTTCAGACTTGCATTCATGAGTTGTAGGTTGCATACCCCCCAAGTGTTTAACAGAATGTCAGTCCTAGTTGGGGAAGGACTGGTCAAGTATTAGTTCCCGTTTTTGGGTTACAATCATTGTCTTCATGTCTTTTATGGGTTCTGGAAGTTTCGTAGTTTTATGGGTAGAGGCGTAGCCCCAACCATGGAAAATAACCTTAATTCTCGCAGTCATTGGCACAAAAATAACAAAAAAAGGCGATAGTCGCATTGATGTAGGCCTATGGGATCAACTGGGAACACATAGTCGCTTGGAGGCCTTGACAAGGGAGTGACTGGGGCTCTAAGTCAAGAAAAAGGTGAGTTTTCATACGGGTTGGATACCTGGATGGGTTGGGTTACTCTTGGAGGTCCTGTAGCACATGAGGGAAGTCATTAAGGTCTTGTTGTGTCAACTCCATTTCCTTAAATCATCTAGGAGGTTGAGTCATATCATAGTGACCCTCAGCTCATGTTTACCTCGAGAAAGCCAGTGAAAGTGGGTAAATGTGGGAGGATGCATTATAGGGTGGTATCAGATCGTGGTTGCACTCTTTTTGGGTCATATCTAATACCACAAGGTGGTATCAGAGCGTGGTTTCACTCTCTTTAGGTAAGTTTCATGTTGTAAAGGTTATGGATTTCATGAATGGGATCATGGTATTTTGTTGGTATGGTTATGCATGATTTTGTTATGATGTTATGTTAATTACATGGATATGGTTATGATTATACGTGTACATGCTAATGTGGACTAATCTTACAGATGAGATAAGCCTCCCCTAAACATCACTAAGTTATGGATTTGATTTTGGTATCTATTTGGTTTATCTGACATGGTATACTTGCAGGAAGAAGAGAATCAAATATGAAAATCAAACTGATAGACAACAATTCCCGTGACTCTCCCTATAGATCAGTTGGGCGGCAAGGAGAAGATTATTCTCCTAGAATTACAGATACATTGAGGAGCTCGAGGGCAGAGATAAAAGTTGTAAAGAAGACAATGTTAGGTTGTTTGAGGCATAGGAAAGACTTGCAAGGGATTAGGAGAAGCAAGTATAGTTTAATGCATCGATCCTTCAAATCTTGTCAGAGTTGCATAAATAGGGATAGTTGAGAATGAGTCAAGAGCAGGAAGAGAAAACTAATGGAACCTATGGTAGCAGATCTCAATCTGGATACATATTGGACAAAGGGGAGACAGTTAGAGGTGGAAGATCACTATATACACCTGACAATAGGGTTGGTATGTGTGCGCATCATTCTAGTTCCTCATCCAAGAGACATCATCACATTCATCACCGTCGTCATTCTTATAAGAGGAGGGAGTATTTTCCTAAAAAGTTCAAGAAAGTGAAGCCTCATACATTTTATGGAAAGATGAAGAAGCCAGAAGATGCAAAGGCATGGTTTCTTGGAATGAATAAATTCTTCAGATTGCACAACTATTCAGAAAACATGAAAGAAAAGATAGCCACCTTCATTCTTAAAGGGAAAGCAGATATCTGGTGGGAAGATGTGAAGAATGTCAAGGCCATTCGAAAGGAAAACTTGATTTGGGATGATTTCGAGAGGATCTTCAAGAAGAAATACCTATCAGATAGGTACTATGATGATAGAGCTAAGGAATATAATGAGCTACAGATGGGTTATATGACAAATGATAAGTATGCTAGCAGATTCTTGGAATTGTTGAGGTATGTTCCATATCTCAAGGAGGAAAAGGATAAGATCCATAGATTCATTATTGGATTGCCAACAACATAGAGACCAGATTGAGTTTGATGAGCCTAGATCGTTAGAAGAGGCCATCCGTAAATTGAAGCATTTCTATGAGAAATCAAAGTGAAAAGCTGAGCCTAAACGTGACTTGAAGGGAAATGAGAAGGTAAAAGGAAAATGGCCACCGAAATGGGGAAGACCTCAAGATGCAATTGATAAATAAAATGTTGCTCCTTACAATAAGTTCAGTGCAATTAAGAAGGGACATGTGTCACAACTCGGAGAGCAACAGATTAGAGGTGATAATAAAGCACAGTTGCAGTGTTGAATATGTGGCAAAGAAGAAGGATTGTCCATTGTATTAGAGAGGTAGGCCTCAGATCTATAATGCTCACGAGGCACATATAGTTAGATATGTTGGTCATAGTATTCCTCGGATGTATGCAGTTGTGGAAAATAGGCAGGCGGATCACAAGCATATATCATTGAGATGGGCAATAAGCTTTGTGATCAAGTTATATCTATTTTGATTGATCATGGATAAAATTATAGTTATGTTAATCCTGACCTGATGGATAAGTGTGGCTTGACAAAATAAGTGCATGCAAAGCCTTGGTTGGTGCAGTTGGCTACAAGTATAAAGAAGATAGTTCATCATTAGGTAAGAGCTTGTGCATTTAAGTTGAATGGTATGCCTACAACAACACATTTGAATGTACTTCCTTTAGGATAGTATAGCATTCTTATGGGTATGGATTTCCTGTATCTTCATAGGACCAAAGTATATTATTGTGACAAGGCTATTGATTTCTTGGATGATAATGGAGAGAACAGAATATTAGAGGAATAAGAAGCCTACATAAATGAGGATGGTTAAATTTATGCAGGCTAAGCGCAGTTGCAAGAAATCGTGTGTGATGTTTGCAGTTCATATTTATAGTGACAAGGGTATGGATGTTGAGGATGCAAAAACCTTCAAGAGGTATCCCGTATTGCAATAGTTTCAGGATGGGTTTCCAGTAGAGATTCCAAAGTTGCCTCCACACAGGGAAGTGGAATTTTCTATTTATTTGGTACCAAGGCCAACACCAACATCAAATGCACCTTACATGATGACCACATTATGATCAGGAGATCAAGTCATATGCTCAAAAAGGAAAGTGCTCAAAACAAGTCCGAACCTGAGCGACCGGAAAGGTCTCGTCGTTGCGATTCTGGCACCACGAACGTTCGAAAAACCGATGTGGTATGAGGAAGATATTGGGTTCTATTCGTTTTCCCAAACATAAAAAATTTGGTGACTGGATGCCCAGTCAGCTTGCAGGTACAGTCAGTGGAATATTCTAGGAATATTCCATTTTCTTCAAAGCCAATATGGTGGCACCATGTGGCACTTTCTGGGTCATTGGATGATGAGGGTATGGAAGGATCTTGGCCGTTGGATGTGTTTGTAGGTGGAAAATGATTGAGTGACACATGGCAATCCCACAGGCCGCCATGTGTCCTCATAACAGTTGAGAAAAATTTTGTGGAGTCGACGGGGGTCGAACCCGTGACCTCCTCTCCGCACATAATACCTTTTACCAACCTGCCTACACCATGGTTCTTACCCCTATACTTCTTCAAATTTATTTGAAGTTTTATGTTCTCACCGGTGAGGGCTTGGGAGGCCAGCCCCCCTATCACATGACCATTCGCCCGAAACTATGACCCACACACTAACCACGGCATCCAATGTAACCGGCGTTAAGTTTGTAATGATTGTTCACATGGCAGAGGTAAACAGTAAAGGTGACGGTTTCAAAGTTTGGAACGTTGCCACTCTAGGTTCCGACCTCCAGCGGGTTTGTAGCAAGCAGGTTGATCACATGCAAGAACGGTTAGTGCGACGGTTAATAATTGCAGGTTATGGAACCGTGTTTATTGGGGTTCCAACCTCAAATGGCGAGGGTTTCAAACCGTTAACGGAGGATTCGGCGAGGGTGGCATGTGACCACCCCGCAAATCACCATGTATTTCCAAGGTTATATGCCCGCCTAATTTGGAGTGTGCCCCCAAATTTGGGGTTTACTATTAATTTATCTGCAGTTAAACTGCTTTAACTGCCAGTCTCCACATTTAGTGGAGCTTTTCTAGCGGTCATTGGGAAAAATGCATTGGGAGGTCAATTTTCGACCAATTTTTGGTGAAACAAGAGTCTACCTAGACTAATTTGAGCATTCTGGAGCCATTGGTGTAGATAAAATAGCGATTAGAGGCTTGCAAACATATGTAATTTATAATTTTGAGCATAATGAAAAAGAGGGACATGCCATTGGGAGTTGGACCAACAGATGTAGCCCAAGAGGGGTGAACTGCTTCATCATGCCTACTGTGTAAAACTTATGTGTGATTTTTTTTCTCTGTTATGCACTATTGTTCAGTGTTTTTCAGGCTTATTTACATGCTTAAGTTCACTAATTCATATAATTTTCATGGTTAAAACTCTCATACCTTAATAAAACTTATGGAAGAAATCCATGAGAAGGAGAAATCCATGAAGAGGTGGATCCCAAAGAGGAAGAAAGAGTGTTAGGAAAGCATTCCTTCACATGACTGAAATTGTGAGAGTTCTTTATCAAGAAAGGAATGAAAGACTAGAAGGAGAAGGATCTAAACTTCAGAAGGAAGGTCAGGGTTCATCAAGAGGTCAGAAATATGAAGATAAATCTAAGAAGGGAAATGGAGGAAATGGAGGCAGTGGAAATTCACCATCATCACCCTCATCTTCATCATCATCATCCTCTACTTCATCTTCATTACATCAGCCATCAAAGTCAAATAACAATGGTAAAATTCCTTTTATAAAAAATGATGTTAAGTTTGAATTGCCAATGTTTAATGGTGAAGTCAATGTAGAAAAGCTTGATAAATGGATTAGGCAATTGGAAGTTTATTTGAGAATTCATAACCTTCATTATGATGACACCAAAATCCAACTAGATTCATTGAGGATGGAAGGTGCAACTCTTGTTTGGTGGGAAGCCAAGACAAAGGAGGAGATAAAAAAACATGGTAAAATTATTTTATCATGGACTGATTTCATTACTGTAATAAAACAACAGTTTTATCCATTAGCTCTCATGTAGAAAGCCATAATGAATTGGCAAAATTTTAGACAATTGAAGGGACAAAATGTACAAGACTACACCCAAGAATTTAGGAAAAGAGCTCTCTTATTAGGGGTAGATTTGCAGAGTCGGGATACTTTGCTCAAGTACATAGGGGGCTTACATAGCTACCTTAAACATACTATCCTCATGTTTAATCCTACAAGCCTAGATGAGGTATGTGTTTTGTTATGGCCTAAATCTACCTCAGGCTGAGGAAGGCAGAGTCTAGGGTAACATCAAACCACGCTTAATCTGGTAGCTAGCCCTACCAGATCGGGAGAGGGCTCTCTCCTGGTCAATCTCAGCAAAAAATGATCAGTGAGGCTTGAGATGACTTGAATGAAAGCTGATTTTAGGCTAGGTATATATGAAAAAAAGTTTGATTTTATTTTCAAGGGTGTTTTGTTGGATCAAAGGGAAAGGCAGATTTTGGGTTTGGGAAATGAGCAGTTTTGCAGGGATCTGAATGGGGCAAGATAGGAAATTGTTTTGACGCTTCAATTTTGAATGAAATGGATAGCTCAGACCGGTGAGGAGTTGAAGAGGGCAAGATACTTTCAGGAATCCTCTTCAAACAGTTTAAAACATAGAAAATCAAACAAACCCTAGGTAGAGCACTGCAAATTTTATTGAATTCCACCTTTATCCTTGTTTGTTTAGCTTAAGAAGAAATAAGAGGGAAAATGATACACTTGAAACACCAATCAACTTACATTAACAGAGAGAAACACATCATCAAAACAAAGAGCCACATGAATCCCAAAGAGTGCTGCAAACCTTGGTCTATTCCTTTTCCAAACTGCAGAAATGAAATGTACAATGATGCTCAAAGCATTCCCAAGTGTCCAATAGGCAAATGACTGAAAAACTCCAAGATATAGACAAACATAACTCATCCCCAGCCTCTAGGGGTCGAGCTCACAAGTTTAGGAGTTGTTTCAACAAGATCTAAACTGAGAACTGGAAAATAGGCAGTGGAACAGCTTGCCTCTATAAGATAGGAAACTGATTCATTCAGTTGCAATTCACCTTTTGATGGATGAATCTACCTCCATGAGTAAAAATTTAATAAAACTACATCAAGATAAATCAAACTACATCTAATTACATCATGAGTTTAACATTTGGAATTAAGAAAGTCAAAATTTCAAAAACTAGGCGAAAAACAAAGTTACTGAGTCCAAAATGAGCAAAAATCCCCAATGTGTTGTGCCTGATTTCTCTATGCGTCGCGCCAGTTTGGAGCTGATTTTGAAGGCCTTCCTGGTGTCCAAATTGGCTCCAAGTGGACTTGTTGGAAATTTCTTCTTGTATACTTTCCAACACAAGTGGAATTTTTGAATTTGGTCTTCGTTTTCCCCTCCAAAAATGAGTTCTCCCAACACTACTTCCTGTGTGTCCAAAAAGGGGCAGAAAAGGTCATTTTTAGGGTGTTTTTGACCCTTCTGGAAGCCCAAAACCTGTCAAAATCTCTTGGCCATAGGTAGGCATGCATAAATTTTCACGAAAAATCCAAAAATATAATTTTTTCCCCAAGAGAAGCTCCCAATCATAAGCGCGCGCCAAGTGGCACGACACGTAGAGCTGAAAAATCTGTGTTTAGGCCAAAAAAAACAAAATTTGCAAAATGTGTCCCAAATTTCTTGAAATTTGGGCTGAATTTCCTCCATCATGTACTATGCTGGGCCAAGGAAGCCTCGGCCAAAATCTGAAGTCAATCTTGCCTTTTCCGATGCTTTGAGGCCCTCTTCAACTTAGCTTTCAGGATCTTGATTCGTGCCTTCCAAACATGATTTCTTGCCCAATAATGATTCGCCATGTGCTTCAACTGGTTCTTTTCCTTGTTGGCCTTCTTCAACAGCTTTTCCAAATGAATGTTTACCCTTTCAAGCCAAGTTTCGCTATTAGCCTCAATCCCTTGCTCAATGGATGTCATCTCGGTTTGGCTCCTTTTGGCAGCGTGCCGGTTCTCACGTATATTTTGCAACTCCATGATAGTTTTTTGATCTTCTAATTGTTTGTTTCTCTGCTCAAGGTAGTTGATTATCCATTGGGCTCTTTGTAAATTGACGAACAAAGTATTTATTTCCGCCTTCTTCTCCTGAACAATCTCTCTCAGCTTTGAGCTTGGTGAGCCCAAATCATCATCAATGAGTATGAAATCTGTATCCTGGCCTCCTGAAGGCCCCTCATCATGTATTGGCCTCCTACCCTTGTCCTGTACCTATACTTCTGATGAAGGAAGCGATACCCCTTCCACCCCGGGTGGAGATAATACTCGCTTGGCTGCTGCAAACAAACCTCTAGTACCCCTCTGATAAGTGACAAACACCGGCACACTAGCGGTCTGTGTCTCATGACCTTCATGCTGATATGAAGGTTCACCTGCCTCATGAAAATCCTCCGAAGGTACCTGAGAAGCTGTGAAGAAATCATTAGAAATGAAATCCTCCCATGAAATATCCTGCAAGCCGAGCTGATGCATAACCACAATTTTGATGAGTGCAAAGTGATAGATATTGCTATATTGTTGCTCAGGATTTTTCCTTTGCACGAGGGTGGTCATCTTCTCAATATTCCGGCATATGAAGTAAGGGAGGTTCATCATTCTCACCCTGGTAAAATGCATCAGCAACCTGATATGATAGGCATAGAGACGTGAAAACCGGCCCTCACAATTGAAATATTTGATAACAAGTTTCATCAAAGGAGCATATGAATCTTTTAGAAACCCAAAGGGAAAAACTCTACTGAGTTGTCTCAAAAAACTAGGCTTGATATATGGCTCATAGTGTTCCCTGTCAACCTGCTGCCTTTTGTTCCATTGCTCTCCAACATTTGGAATTCTGGTTGCTTGAGAGATAGTTTCAGGTGTTAAAGTGAATGTCACACCTGCAAGAGTGACTTGACCATTATGTAAATGCAACACAAATAATCGGGCCATCTCATGATGGTGGTGAACTCTGGCAATCATTTCACAAAATTGATAACAAGACTGTTGTTGAAAACATGAAACAGCAAGAGGACAGACCTGCAGCTCAGCCAATGAAGTAGGCTCCTCCCTCACATGTCTGCTACTCTTATGAGGTCTCCTAGGTGCATGCAATTCAGTTGTGGAGTCACTGTCTCAGTCATAAGAAGAATCTGTCTCCATTTTGCCAAAGTCTATGTTGCCTTAGATGAATATGAGGAGTTTGGTGTCTTTGGTTTTTGTTGCCAAATGTGTGATAATATGTGGGGGACAATGGAGGGAGAGGGTAGGGGGAATGAGTGATATTGCCAATTGAAATTTGTCAATTGAAGAGTTTAGGGGCAGTCACTAGATTTTTTGGGATAGCATTTGGGTTTTGGAAATTTGTAATTAAGATGTGGGATAATGGGAATATGGAATATGGAATGAGTGATTTAGGGATATGAGGGAATAGGGAAATGGGTTGATGGAACAAGAATAATAGTGATGAAAGAATAACAAGGTGGGGAAATGGAAGTGATAGGCACAAAACCAAATTCTAAACCCTAAGGAAACAATCCTTGAACAAGCAAATAGGGTTTGAATTTTCTTGTATTAAATCCTCATAAACAACACAAGACACATGTTCATTGGCAGTGGAGGGGTTACTTGACTTACTTGGACCGAAAGGAACCGAGCAGATTTGAAGTTTGAATGCAATTGGGGTTCAACACTTTGCGGCCCTACGCATCGCGCAGCGAACCCAACGCGTCGCGTACCTCCAATGCACCATGCAGGAGTAATTTCAACACAGTGGGGGCCAACCCAATGTGTCGCACCCACCCAATGCGTCGCGTCGCCCGGCCAATGCGTCGTGCAACTGAACTTGCACAATTTCACCTTCAAATTTCTTCCTTCGCTCTCCACGATTTCTCCTTGGCTCACTCTGTCCTCTTGGCATACAAATGAACTCTTGAAACATAAAAATGATTTATATACCAAGGATTTTAATTCTCCATTTCAAAAAAATCCCACTTTGTAATGTTTCAGATTTTCACACTTTTTAAAAAAACTATGTTTTGCTTAATTTTGGCTTTTTGACTGAATGATGTGCTTTATGTTTGTCCTGCAGAGAATGGATTGGCTGGAGCTTGACAAAGGTGACCAGGGTTGCCAGTGAAAATATTATTGCAACTGAGAAAACTTGAAATTACATTATATTTGTACATAAAAAGATGAAATACCCTATTTTTCTTCAAAACAGAGTTTTGAAGAAAAATACATTATTAAGCATATGATGATGAAATTTTTAGTACTGAATCCTTATTTCAAACTCCTCATGTGCCTGCTGACCATTATTGGGGATTTTTAAAACCTTATTAATGAAACCCTAGAACTAATGACACTAAAACCCTAAACATGACTCTTTACAAACTAAAAATGACTCTTTTTGACTGCAAATGATCTTAATGCACAGAAATAGGCCAACAGGTAAAGGACATGAGGGACATGAGCAAAAAGCCACTACCGTCAAATGATCCATGCTCCTAATGGAATGTAGCTGACTAAGTGAGACACCTAATATGCAATGCAACAAGAGAAATTTGATCACTGACAGAGGGATGAAGATACCAACACTAACATGTTCAAGCTACACATTTAGAAGCTAGAGGGGAAAACACATTTGAAGAGGGTAGAAACAAGCCTTTTAAGGGGAAAAAAAAGAGAAGACCTCAAAAGGAAAAGGAAAAAAGAATGCATCTATCAAGAAAGAGGGAGAGAAAGTGTTTTGTAAACATTGTTCAAGATATGGTCATGAAGAGAAAAATTGTTGGAAGTTACATCCTGAAAAGAGACCCAATTTTAAAAGAAACAAAGGGAAGTAGAAAACTGCAACTACAACTCAACATGATTTAGGAGAAGATTCAGGTGATGAAACTAAAATTATAGCCATGGGATTGAAGAACATGAAGGGGAAAGAAATTGAAACAAAACCCAGTACTAGTACTTCAAACTGTCACATAGAAGCTCCAAATGAAGAAGAGATAATTGAATTGTTTCATGTGAGGGTCATATCCAAATATACCAATATTGATACACTGTTTGACAGTGGTTCACAAGCTAACTTAATCTATGAATACTTGGTCAAGAAACTTAATCTTGAGACCATTCCACATCCAAAACCATATCCACTTGGGTGGATTTGTAAGGATTCAAATTTTACAGGTTTCAAAGAAGTGCATATTGTGCTTTGCAATAACTGCACATTTTGTTGACACAGTTGAATTAGATGTGGTTTCACTTGATATTACAGATGTTGTGTTGGGCAGTCCTTACTTGTACGACAGGAAAGATATCTTCCATCGCCATGAGAACAAATACCATTTATTCAAAGATGGCAAGGAGTAAATTGTTAGAGCACATCACAAGAAGACGATTATTGCAATGGTAAATGTTGGATAGGTAAAAAGGCTGGTGAATTCAAGTAAGAACTTTGTTCTTATAATGATTAAGCCTAAAGATGATGTTAATAATGAGTCATTTGAAGATTGTGATCCTAAGTTGAAATCGGATTTATATGATGTAGTTGATGCACATCATGAGATGTTTCAGGAGCCAACAGGTTTGCCTCCTAAAAGGGAGATTCAACATGAGACTCAGTTTCAACAAGATTGTCCTCTTCCAAAAATCGGCATGTATCGCATGTCGATAATGAAGAATGCTGAAACAAAGAGGAAAATCAAGGACTTGATGGACAAGGGACTCATAAGGCCAAGCACTTCGCATGCGGTTCACCTATAGTCCTGATTCTGAAGAAAGATGGGACTTGGCGCATGTGTGTCGACTTCAGAGCTTTGAACAAGATAACGGTGATGAATTGATACCCACTCCCAAGGATAGATGATTTGTTAGATCAGCTAAAAGAAGCAAAGTGGTTCACTAAGTTAGATTTACGAAGTGGATATCATCAAGTAAGAATTGCAGAAAGCGACATATGGAAGACTGCATTCAAAACCAAACAAGGACTGTTTGAGTGGTTGGTTATGCCGTTTGGTTTTTGTAATGCACCGACGACTTTCATGCGTGTGATGGATAATGTTTTGCGTCCATTTCTCGCTGACTTTATGATTGTTTATTTAGATGATATACTCATTTTCAGCAAAACAAGAGAAGAGCATGTCTTGCATGTAAAGAGGGTACTTGATGTTTTGAAGAAAGAGAAATTATTTCTTAAGATGTCTAAGTCTGGATTTGGAAAAAATTATTTGGTTTATTTGGGACACATTGTAGGAGGAGGCGCATTGAGAATTGATCCTTATAAAGTGGAAGCCATTGTGAATTGGCCCACTCCCAAATTAGTAACAGAGGTAAGAATTTATTTAGGCGCAACTTAGTATTGGAGAAAGTTTATTGCTAACTTTTATGCCATAGGAGCTCATATGCATGCAGTGACAAGTGTGAATAAAGGCTTCCAATGGGGAGGCAAACAACAAAGAGTTTTTCAAGCTTTAAAATACAAGATCAGTTCAGCTCTGGTTCTTGCATTACCAAATTTGAGACAGCCATTTGAGATACAGACCGATGTTAGTAATTATGCCATGGGTGCAGTATTTTTGCAGCATGGTAAGCCTATCGCTTTTCATTCTGAAACCTTCAATGGTGTTGTAATCAATTATACAACATATGACAAAGAGTTGTATACATTGGTACAAAGCGTCAAGAAGTGGAAACACTACTTGATGGTTAAAGAGACGATTATTCATACCGATCACCAACCGCTACAGTACTTGCAGTCGCAAACAAAATTGCAGTAATCACGACATTTCAGGTGGATGGGATTTCTTCAACAATTTCACATGTTTATAAGGTACAAGAAAGGTATTTTCAATAAAGTTTCTGATATTCTTTCAAGGCCTATTATATGTGCTTCTACTTTGCTTAAAAGTGATTCTATTGTAAATGAGAGTTACATAGAACAGTTTGCATCTGATGCATATTTTAAAGATGTGTATGCTAGTTTGAGAGAAGGGAATCAAGTTGAGGAAAATGATTATCACTTGCATAAAAAAAAATTGTTTCGTTTGGACAAGTTGTGTATACCACAAGGAGAGAGACTTAGTGTCATGATAGAGGCGCATTCATCTCTTATTGTTGGTCACTTTGGGGTAAGAAAAACAATGGCGCATCTACAAAGGTATCGTTATTAGCCTCGCATGGTAAATAGTGTGTCACGTTTTATAAGAGGATATTCTATGTGTGCAACAAGTAAGCCTAGAAAAAGGAAGCTTGGGTTGTACATGCCACTACCGGTACCATCAAGGCCATGGGAGAGTGTCTCCATGGACTTTGTTGGAGGTCTACCTATGTCAAGAAAACAGCATGATTATCTTTATGTAGTTGTGGATAGATTCAGTAAAATGTGTATACTTATGCCATGTAAGAAAACCATTACTGTTGAACAAACTGCTGAACTTTATTTTCAACATGTATGGATTCGTTTTGGTTTGCCAACTTCTATTGTTAGTGACAGGGATTCCAGGTTCATTGGGAATTTTTGGTCCAATCTTTGGAAGATGATGGACACAAAGTTGAAAAAAAGTACAGCTTTTCATCCGCAAACTGATGGCCAAACTAAGGTGGTGAACAGGACCATTGTGCATCTATTGAGAGGATATTCAAGCAGGCATCCCAAGTTGTGGGATGAACAACTGCATTACATTCAGCACGCTTACAACTGGGCCAAGCACTCTTCTACAAATACTTCACCTTTTGAAGCTTGCTTTGGGTATTTGTCGAAATCTCCATTAGACTTCATCTATGAGAAGGATGTTCCAATTGATGGGCATAGTGATATTGACAAGGCTTGAAATTTCATTGAGAAAATTCGATTATTCATCATCAAGTTCAAGAAAATCTTGAGAAGAGTCAAAGCAAGTACAAGGAGAGGCATGAAAAACAGAGAGTTGATCACAAGTTTTAAGAAGGATACAAAGTATGGTTGCACATAAGCAAAGAAAGGATGCAAGGATAAAGTAAAAAGCTTAAGCCTATTCGTTATGGTCCATTCAAGATTATTAAATAAGTTGGTAATAATGCATTTCAACTTGACTTGCCTTCATATACGCAGATGCATTCCATTGTCAATGTTGAGAATTTACGTTTGTATGAGCCTCCATTGATTGATGATAAAGGGAGTGACATTCAAGTGCCATCTATAGAATATTTCTCACCATAATTTATGGACGAGCTCAAGGAGGATGCCATCCTTAATAGGAGGATATGCACTTATAAAAGGGAAAGTGTTGATTATCTTCGAATTGGGCTCAAGGAAAGCAAACTAAGTAAGGCAAGATGGATGGACGTGGAAAAGGTGAGGGATTTTTTCCCTCATCTTTTGAACAAGTGATTAAAGTCTTTTGGGGTCAAAAATATTCCCAATGGGGAGGTGTGATCAGGATATCAAGTCATATTCTCAAAAATGGAAGTGCTCAAAACATGTCCAAACCTGAGCAACCGGAAAGGTCTCGTCCTTGCGATTCCGGCGCCGTGAACGGTTCGAAAAATTGATGTCGTATGAGGAAGATATCGTGTTCTGTTTGTTTTCCCAAACAATAAAAATTTGGTGACTGGATGCCCAGTCAGCTTGCACGTATAGTCAGCGAAATATTCTAGGAATATTCCATTTTCTTCAGAGCCAATATGGTGGCACCACGTGGCACTTTATGGGTTGTTGTATGATGAGGGTAAGGAAGGATCTTTGCCATTGGATGTGTTTGTAGGTGGCCAATGATTAAGTGACATGTGGCAAGCCCGCAGGCCGCCACGTGTCCTCATAACAGTTGGGAAAAATTTTATGGAGTCAACGGGGGTCAAACCTGCGAACTCCTCTCCACATGCAATACCATTTACCAACCCGCCTACACCATCGTTCTTACCCCTATACTTCTTCACATTAATTTGAAGTTTAATGTTCTCGGCGGTGAGGGCTTGGGAGGCCAGCCCCTAAGGGCCAACCCCCCCTATCACATGACCATTCACCCAAAACCGTGACCCACACACTAACCACATCGTCCAATGTAACCGACGGCAAGTTTGTAATGATTGTTCACATGGCGAAGGTAAATAGTAAAGGCAACGGTTTCAAAGTTTGGAACGTTGCCACTCCAGGTTTCGACCTCCGGCGGGTTTGTAGCAAGTAGGTTGATCACATGCGAGAACAGTTAGTGCGATGGTTAATAACTACGGGTTATGGAACCGTGTTTATCGGGGTTCCAACCTCAAACAGAGGGGTTTTGAAACCGTTAATGGAGGATTCGGCGGGGGTGGCATGTGACCACCCCGCCACTCACCATTTAATGTCAAGGTTATCTGCCTGCCTAATTTGGAGTGTGCCCCCAAATTTGGGGTTTACTATTAATTTATCTGTATTTAAACTGCCAGTCTCCACATTTAGTGGGGCTTTTCTAGCTGTCATTAAGAAAAATGCATTGAGAGGTCAATTTTCAACAAATTTTTGGTGAAACAAGAGTCTACTTAGACTAATTTGAGCATTTTGGAGCCATTGGCCCAGAGAAAACAACCATTAGAGGCCTGAAAACATATTTAACTTACAATTTTGAGCATAATGACAAAGAGGGACATACCATTGGGAGCTGGACCAGCAGATGTATCCCAAGAGGGGTGAACTGCTTCATCATGCCTACTGTGTAAAACTTATGTGTGAATGTTTTTCTCTGTTATGCACTATTGTTAAGTGTTTTTAAGGCTTATTTACATGCTTGAGTTCACTAATTCATCTAATTTTCATGGTTAAAACTCTCATACCTTAAGCAAACTTATGGAGACAATTTGTACATGTTTATTTAACTGAAAGGACACTTAGCACAACAGAACTAATACACTCCTTTTAGATCACACTAGAATTAGTAGAGTTGAAGTTGTAGCTGAAGGAAATGCTTGATAAGGGATACATTATGCCAAGTGTATCACCTTGGGGTGCACCAATGTTGTTTGTGAAGAAGAAGGATGGTACTCTTAGATTGTGCATTGATTACAGGCAGTTGAAAAAGGTGACGATAAAGAACATGTACCCATTGCCGAGGATTGACTACTTGTTTGATCAGTTGAAAGGAGCAACATTGTTCTCAAAGATAGATATGAGATTAGGATATCATCACGTACATATCAAAGAAGAGGACATCTACAAGACTGCCTTTAGGTTCAGGTATGGGCATTATGAGTTTGTTGTAGTTCCATTCAGTTTGACTAATGCTCCAGCTACTTTTATGTGTCTCATAAATAATTTGTTGCGTCCTTATCTGGACAAGTTTTTAATTGTATTCATTGATTACATATTGGTATATTATAAGAACAAGGAAGAGAATGTTGAACATTTAGCAGTGGTGTTCAGATTGTATGCTAAGCTTAGCAAGTGAAGTTTATTTCAGACATAATTACAATACTTGGGGCATGTTGTTTCCAAGAATGGCATAGAAGTAGACCCGGAAAAGATAAAGGTTATCATGGAGTGGGAAACTCCTAGAAATGTGGAGGAAGTCAAATCATTCATGGTGTTGGAACAGGGTCTCCTACGAGCTGCGAAACTGGTCCATTTTGGATACCTTTGATTATATTTAATCTAGCGCAGGGGTTTTGGGGTGGGTCAAAGCCATGAAAGCATTGTAATGGGTAAAAGGGTAAACCAAGGGTCTGAAAACCACAGTTTGTGAACCATAGGAAAGGCTAGACTAGATTATTATAAATAGAGGAACATTTTGTATTGTAAGGAAGGAAATGAAAAGCTATTGATGCGAATGGTGGTTTAAGCTATCTGTTTGGGTTTTGGGGAAAGGACTCCTGCTGGCTGTGTGTGCGGAGATCAAAGTCCAGCTGTGTGTGGACCCTACTGTTGTGTGCATAGGCTGGGAAGGGAATTGTAAGGAGGAATTGATGAATGAATGAATAAGAAAGGTTGATAGGGAACTGAATCTGTGAGTACTCTTTGTGTGAATCGTTGGTAATTACTGCATTGTGCATTTTCTGTATTTAAGCTGTGAAGATCTGTGTAAGTGTTTTTTGTCTCTGGATCTGTTCTGATTATGCAATACTGTGATAAAAGCATATAATTATAGATCTAGCGCACGTGGATGCGAATAGAGACCTAATTGACCCTACGCAGAACAAGGTAATCTGGGAATTATAGGGTCTAGCGCAACTCTGCTTGCCTTACCTATCCTTTCTCAGGGTGCGGAAACCTAGTTCCAGCACCCACCCATACTACTTCGGGTGAGACTTTGACCTGCGGAAGCAGGTCACTTCCGAAAGGGCCAGTAGTATAGGGGTTTTTTGGCAAACCTTGAGCTCTGAAATTGGGTCAAGACCCCTTGAGCCAACAAATGGTTCCGTTGCCGGGACCAGCATTGTGAGACAGGGTTAGGGTACTGACAAGGGAATACAGGAAACCTATCAAGAAGGATACATGTCAACGCATTGCAAATTACCTACCTTTAAAGGTACGGACGATGAAGATATGGACTGATTTTGGTTTCTTCCAGACTCTGTTTGGACTGCGCAGAATGTGGCAACCGATAAGGTGAAGAGGGCGCAGCTGTCCCTGGTGTTAGCACCCGAATTGGACCGCAGGCTGAAAAGAGCAAAATAGGGTAACAACTAAACCACACTCAGCCTTGTAGCTAGCCCTACAAGGACAGGAGAGGGCTCTCTCCGCAAAGATAGATATTCAATAAAACACAATAATGGACTGATATTAGGCTAGGTAAAATGATGGGAAAAGGCTTTAATAAAATGAATGAATTCCAGGGATGTGTGGGATTAAATGGGACAGTTGAAACTTGGAATTAAATTAGGACACAGGGTATTTCATGGGGAAAGTTAGGCAAGATATTTAGCAATCAAGTAGAAATAAGATGGAATGAAAAGACTGGTGAGAAGCTGAAAATGGCACAATAAATGGATCCTTTTCAAACAGAAGAAAAACACAGATAATGAATGATTTCCCAAGGCAGGGCATGAAAATGGATCCTACCTTTCTATCTTGAAAGCATTCAAAAGGAAATGTTTATGGATGAGAGGTGAAACATAACCATTTACATATGAAACAAAGAAGAAAAACAAATGCTAAATCTCATACCACATGGATCCCACAAATCAGAGCTGCATCTCTTATTAATCCCTATCAAACTGTACAATGAAGCGCAAAATGTTCTTCCACACTATTCCCCTACTTCTGAGTTACAGATTCTCAGACTCTTTTACCAATGATTTACAATTACATTAAATAAACCAGATTTGTGGAAACATAGATCCACAAAAAATGGAGCTATTCTAACAGCTGAAGAACTGAAAACTAATCATAGAAAAGAAATCCAACAATCTGCCCCTAAGAAGGAACAATATTACATTTGATTATTTGGGCAGATTTCACAATTACGTTGTTTAATGATAAATATGCGATTTGAGGAGCAAATCCCTATCCTTACGTTGCTTTAGAAATCTTTCTCTTATTTAGCTCTTGGCCAACTGACTATTTCCTTTGCTTTCCATTATGCGTTTGAATAAACTGACTTTTTCAATAAAATGTTGTTGGAACAAAATGAAATGAAATTATATACCTTTGTGAAGGGAAAAAAAAATTTTTAATGGGAAAAAGGGAAGGGAGGGGGGACCCGCATTATAATCGCAATTGGAAATGGATAGAGGAAGGGAGATACAATATAAACAAGAGCGAAAAACTTTCAATGCGATTGGGGGAGGTCCGATATTGTAATCGCAATCGGAAGATCATGGAGGGGACATAATATGAAATGGAGCAATTAAAACACGGTATGCGATGGTATCGTTGCAAATCGGGATCGGAAGGGGAAGACATATGTGAAACATAACCCAAAGCTTCGATGCGATTTGGGGTGAGGCCTTTGTAAAAAACAAAACAAACAAAGTTTGATTTTGTAAAGGGGAAAGGGCTTTATACTATGCACGGGCGAAATTTTATGTGGTGGGACCTGGTCAATCGGCATCAAGGATTGGAGGAGGGCAGAGGGGTAGTCATATGTGAAATCGCCGATGCGATGATCAGATGGACTGTGGGCCATTGGATCGGATGACGAGATCGACAGTCGAAATGTATATCGGGCGGGTTTCCATCAGAGTTATATAATGCAATCACATCGGAGGTTTTGGCAAGAGCCAATCGGGGAGGATTAACTGAAAGTGCCGATTGCGATGGCTTGATCTCATATGGGCCGTCGGATTAGGGGGGTCGATCAACGGTCAGAATTTTCATCGGACGAGGCCAATACAATCGCGTCGGAGTGGATAACAAATATGGTGCGATGTGATCGGAATGGGAGGTGCGATCGAAGGGGAAGGGTTGTGATTGCGATGGGAAGTGGCGGGGTTTTATAATATAACACTTCAAAATTTATTATAAATTTCCAAGCCATGGAGGGGAAATGGTTTGGAACGGCGAGGA
Source organism: Pinus albicaulis (assembly GCA_034641835.2). Classification (NCBI taxonomy): domain Eukaryota; kingdom Viridiplantae; phylum Streptophyta; class Pinopsida; order Pinales; family Pinaceae; genus Pinus; species Pinus albicaulis. The sequence goes on along the minus strand of CM076582.1, from coordinate 1,432,260,852 downwards.
CTTTATATAAAACTCTTATTATAAAGTTCTATGGCAATGGTGGGGAAGTGGTTTATGAAATAAATCGCATATGTATTAAAATGATTTATAATGCGATTTGTAAATCGGAAGGGGAAAATGGGTTTTTATAAGGAAAATATTAAACTTTAAACATAAAATTTTAAGGAAAAAAATGGGAAATAGGGATTATTTGAAGATATAGGGAATTTTACTTCACTTAAGCATAAATTTCAATCCAGAAGTCAGTTTTAAGAGTGTAATATACCGTTGGAAAGCTCTTTTCGGGCTCTTTCTGATTAATCTGCTTGGAAGATGATTTGGCACTGAGAATGCTGTGAAAAAATTCTCTGAAGGCAGGATGATGACTTTGTGGAGATGGCAGCTTCTGAATTGTGACTTATTACATATGATGATATAAAATTACATAATGAATGATAATAAAGGCAAAATATCATGTTTTCACCTCAAAACATGTTTTTAGGTGATAATTAAATCAAACTGAATAAAATATATCTTTTATATTCCAGGTGTTGTGACTTTGAATTTATTGACTTCAACATGACCTTGCTGATATTTATTGACATTTGACTCATTAATTTGACCATGGTGAGACCGTAGAAACTAATGAGACCCATCCTATGACCTAATGATATGATTTTGAAAGTGAAAGTGACTCATGACCCAAGACCATAGAAATGAAAATCATCAAGTACCTCATGAAGGAAAACTGATAAAAAATTACTACCATCAATGAATCCATGACCTAGCGGAATGGTGAAATTTGTTCGATATGAGACTCCTAATATGCAAATGAAAATTAAGAGCATTTTTTATCACTGATGGAAGTATGACTAGACTGACACTAACATTGGCTCCAATGGGGATGGTAGCTCCTTGGAGGTGCCAAGAACACCGTAGACCAAGTAGCCTTATCCATTGGGCATGGAGTCAAAAATGCTGAAAACTGACACAAATGCAAACTGACTCTGACTCAAAAATAAAACTGAACACTGAGATAAAACCAAACCATACACATATCATCCAAGTTTTATAGCCTTCACCTCGGGCCCCAAACTTGAATGACTGTGTACTTGAACACTCATAAAAATAACATGGTATATACAATGATGATGACATAGATTTTGATCCTTTGTCTTCAACAATGGTAGTGCTTCAAAAGCCTACCATTTACTGCTCCTCCAGGGAAATCTTGGCCATCCATTTCTGAAAGCAAGAAGGCATTATGTCCCATGTATGCTGAAATTCTGTATGGCCCTTTCCAAAGGTTGTCAAACTTACCGTGCTTCCCTTTGTCTTCATTCCTAGCATCCCATTTCAATACTACATCATCCAGCTAAAACTTTTCTACTTTTTTCTTTTGATCATAGATCTTTTTAATCTTCTCCTGCAACTGAAATGCATTCTATGATACTTCTTATCTTTTTTGCTGAAGGTGGATCATCTGATTGATCCTTCGCTAATGTCATCGTCCTCGCTGCCAACTTCTTGCAATAATCTCGTAACTGGGACTATAAGAGATGTAGGAAAGACATCATCAGTCCCATAAACTAATTCAAAAGGCGACATACCTATTGATTTCTTACTGCTAACTCTGTCTACCCACAGTGCATTGATGAGCTTTCAGTGCCAATTCCTTTTGTTTGCCTCCAGCATTTTCTTAATTATATTTATCAGCGATTTGTTCGATGACTCTGCCAAGACGTTGCCTTGCAGATAATATGATGTGGAATGGCCCAATGCGATATTATATTTGTCACAAAAATTGATCATCTTCTTGGATCGGAACGCTGTTGCGTTTTCTGTTACAATTTTACAAGGGCATCCAAAGCGAGATAAAATATTTGTTTCAAGGAATTGAATAATTACCATGTCAGTCTCTTGCCTCGCTGGGATGGCCTTGATCCATTTCGTAAAGTAATATGTCCCTGTCAATATCCATCGGTGTTGTGCTGAGGATGTGAGATGTATTTCTCCTATGAAATCGAGCCCCCATTGCTGAAAGGGCACGTTCACTGAAACTGGTTTCAAAGGAAGCGGAAGAAATTTCTTCTTTCCTTGGAAAATTTGGCATTCATGACAATTCATCACTGTTTTGTATAAATCAGAAAATAATGTGGGCCAATAATACCCTGCTCTTAATACCTTATTATCTGTAGTCTTCCAAAACAAGTGACCACCACAGTCACCTTTACGGAAATCATACATTACTTTTTGAGCTTCTTCTTCCACCAGAAAATTAAGAAAAACACCTCCTGGGTCTTTCTAATACAGAGAATTGTTCAAAATACAATATTTAGCATATTTAAGTTTCAAAGATCTACCTTTACTCTTAAACATGTCTGTAGGAGGTGACAGATGCTACAGGACATAGACAATTTCCGAATACCAAGGAGACTGCAAAAAAATATAGGAAATAGGAACCAGCAAACCTTCATCTTCATCTTCTGCCACTGTTGTTATGAGGTTTATGTCCAAGGCACGCAGATTTGATTGGGCCATCAATTTTTCCAAGCCTTGGCCTTTGATCAACTTCGTAGGCTTTATCTCCAACTCGTACTCCAGCATAGCTGCTATCCATTTGCCTCTTCGACCTTCTAGATCAGTTTGTATCAACACATCCTTCACTGCTGCGTTAGGGACATATGCTATAGGTGCGAATGCATAATATAGACCCAAAAATCCTTCAATGCCTTGACAAGTGCCAATGCCTGTTTTTCAATAATATTGTATCTCAAAGCAGCATTTCTTATAGTCCTACTGAAAAAGGCAATTGGCTTTTCTACCTCATCTCACTTTTCCATTAAAACAGCAGCCATGGTATGCTCAGATTCAAATGAAAATATAACAAAATCCTGAGTATAGTCGGGACTAATCAAAATTGGAGCATTGGACAAATCAAACTTTACCAGATTGAATGACTTGATAGCCTCTTCATTCTACTTAACAGTGCTATCCTTCTTCAACATATTGGTCATTTCTCTCAAATGCACAGCCAAGTTAGGTATAAATCTGCGCAAAAAATTCATCTTACTGTTAAAGGCCTAAATCTCTTTCTTATTTCGTGGAAAATCTATGAGCTGAACTGCCTCCACTCTGGCTGGATCAATGTGGATGCCATCTTTAGAAATTATATGCCCAAGCAATTTTCCTTAATCCATGGCAAAGAGACTCTTTTTGCAATTAAGAGAAATCCCAAGTTTTCTGCAACGCTGAAAAACAACTCTCAAATGGTGCAAATGCTCATCATCTGATCCTAAAAACACTTTCAAATCATCCAAATAAACAACAAGAAAAACATATTTTTCATTTGCAAAAGCAATGTCCATTTCACGCTGGAAAGTAGCTCTAGCGTTCTTCAGTCCGAATGGCATTTTAGCATACTGAAAGGTTCCCCAGGGTGTTGTGAAGGCAGTTTTATCTTGTTCCTTCTCATTCACCAAGATCTGGTTGTAGCCTGAGTAGCCATCAAGTAGTGACAACCTGTATGCTCCAACTACTTTCTGCAAAATATGGTCCATTTTCGGAAGTGGATAATTATCCTTTAAGGATGCCTTACTCAAGTTTCGAAAATCTATACACAATCTTATTTCTCTAGTCTTCTTACGCACTGGGACCAAATTTGAAATCCAGTCAGAAAATCTAATAGGAACTATGATACCTGCTTTGTACAGCCTATTTACCTCCTTTTCAATGGATGGCAGCAGTTTTGGATTTATTCTTCTCAGCTTCTGTCTGAAATGTTTCTGATCTGGCTTGATTGGGATAGTATGCTGGATTATGTTCTTGTCATACACTTTCAAATCTGAATAATCCCATGCAAACACATCAGAAAATTCAGAAAGCAATTTAACATACTTCTCCTTTACCTCATGGGATAATTTCTTTGACAATTTCATGAACTTGGGCTGGTCAAGTGTTCAAAGATTCACATATTCAACTCCTTTCTCAGTGGGCACCAAGCTTGGCTTCTTTGCAACATCATCCTGGTCAAAAATCTCCTATAGAGGTATGAGACCTCTAGGAATCACATTATCCCTTAGCTGCAATATGTCCATCTGGTTTGCTTCTAAGCCCTGATCGTCAAACTCATACTCACCTTCTATTGGAGTGTCTTTAAATTTTCCATCCCCTTGCAAAAATGCATTAATATCATTATCATCCCAAAACACTTGCCAATACCTTAAATTGTCTGGAACAGCAAGCCTATGTTTGACATAGATCTCAAACTTATTGCTCGAGTTCATCGAAATCTTCAAGTTTCTTGCAGTAGTGGCAAGAGAATCAGCTATGAGATTCTGCATCCTGGGTACCGCTGTCAAATTGTACTCAGGGAATGTCTTCAAAATGTCCAATACTGCATTTATGTATGCCCTCAATCTCGGATGCTTAGCTTGGTATTCTCCTTTCACCTGTTTGATTATCATCTCGGAATCACCATACACAGAAATCCTTTTTGCATTCAGCTTCTTCAAAATTTTGAGACCTGCAATCAAAACCTCATACTCCGCCTCATTGTTAGAGCAATCAAAAGCCAACTTATAAGCACAAACTCTAACATTGCAGAGAACCTTTTCAGGCTGGAAAACAGGGCTCCCAATCCATATTCCAATACCAACTCCATCCTTACCAACCGCTCCATCAAAATCCATGTTCCAAAGGCCTTCTTCTTCTTCTTGTAGATGCTGGAATTTTGTTCCTTTCTCTTCTTTACCTTGGTTGATTTCTGGCTTTTCACTGTCTTTTGGCTGCTGGCAGGCAGAAGACTCAGAATTTTTTGTTGCTTTATCTTTTTCTTGTTTGAGGACTTCTATGAAATTCTCTGAAATCTCAGGTATTTCATCTACTTGTACCAACTGAACATTCTCATCATTCAAACCACCATCAGAATACAAGACAAAGGACTCTAAATCTGTGTGGACAGCTTTAATGGGATGGTTTACTGGCTTCTCTTTGCTAGTAATCATATATTTCATTTTCTTTTCCCTATATAACTTTCTCAACTGGCCAAATACAGGGATAGTGGCATAAGAGAAGTCAAGTTGCATAGTTCCCTTGAGTTTTGCACCCCAAGACCTAGATAGAAGCATTCCAAACCTTGGTGGGACATCAGCAACAACTACATCCATCAAGACATTCTTTGTTGGAATCTCATCTAAAGACACTACCAAGTCTTTGATAAGACTGATACAATGGACCCTACTTGAGTCAAAAGAATACAAATCATGGTATTTTCGAGTGATGTCAAGACCTAGCTTCTCCATGACGGCTTTGGGCATCAAATTATGTGAGACTCCAGAGTCCAACATAACATTATGCAAGATGAACTCATGTACTCTAGGACTCAGGTGAAAGGGAGGGACTTGATTTTCTTCAGATTCTTCTGTGGTTGGACCAAAAATAAGTTCAGGGTAGTCATCTTCTACATTAACCATATCAGAAATAGAGTCTATTTGCAAGACTTTAGACACCTTACCTTTATATGCACTGTTCTTAACTAACTCTATGAGGGGCATAGACACTTTTAACTTAGAAATTTCATTTCCTAAATTAAAGGAGGGAGCTTTTTCTACCTCTTTAATGGGAGGGTCTTTCTTCTATGTTTTCTCCTTTACTGCGCTTTGCTGATTCTTTGCATTTGTTGTATTAGTAGCTGTAGGTGCTTTGCTTGAGGAAGGATCGGCCAGCTCTTTTCCTTTCTTCTATGCATCGTTCTTTATTTGAAGTTATTTTCTTTTCTAAATGGGACTGATTGTAACATATCTTTACCTTAAAGAGTACTACCTTTGCTGAGTCGACAGAGCGTTCATATACCCTCTCTGGTAATCATCAGATTTCATTTTCCAACACTGTGTCATTGGCCAAAATGAAATTCTGGTCTTTTTTAATGTCTGGAGTCACCACTGTGTATTCTTCGTACTCTGTGAGGAAAATTGGTGCACCATCAGTTGTGAAAAAAGTGATGGGCTTCAAACACAGGATCATTGTCATCTGAGTCTGTCCCTTGCACGTAGTTCTGCTGCAATGGTGTTTTAATCTGCTACTGTGGTGGTGTTGCTTGGTCCTGCGCTCCTTGCTCTCTCTGTTTTATTCTGAATTGTAGTTGTTGCCCTCTAAATTTGGATTTCTTATTTGAGGCTCAAGTCTATCTGCAATGGTTAACCTATCAACCATTTTTTCCATTGTTCTAATCAGAGTGTCCATTTTACTGTCTAAAGGAGAGGCCTCCTCTTTCACTGTGACTCTTTTCTCAGCTCTGGCTCGTGCTCTTTTGGCCAGTAGATTAGCTTCAATGCTTACTGCTATCTTCTGCATGTCTTCAAGTGAAGACGGGTCTCTTTCACGTAGCTGATATGCCATATCGGCATCAAAACCATCTGGAAATTTCAGCAATGCTAATCCCATAGGAGGCTTCAGGTTAGCCGGAATATCGTTATATACAGCATTGAATCTTAAACAATAGTCCTGCATAGTTTCACCCACATTTCTCTTAATATTCTCATATTCAGACAGAATTTGGAGTGGGTTCTTTTTTACCTCCCACCGGTCCAAGAACTGGCTATGAAACTCCTACAAAGTGTGAATTGAGCCTGCTGGTAAGGCTCTAAACCATTTCCTAACTTCGCCTCTCAAGCTCTGAACAAACAACCTAGTAGTTACATTCTCATATTCCACCTCACATAGATCGAAAAAGTCATTCATTTTATCAACGTGCTGCTGAGCTGTAATGCTCTGAGTAGCATCAAAGATAGGAATTTTTCTTTGATAGTTATCTGGAATATCTTTGAGAACCTGAGGTAAGACCAAGGGTGCATACCTGGCAGCCATAAATCTAGGTGGATTTACAACAGGATTTGTAGTATTTATGGGAGGTGTTGATGGAGGATATGATAACTGGGAATTGACTGTAGGGGATGCAGATGAATTAGGACGAGGCAATGCAGTTCCTGGCGACTCTGAAGGATCAGGAATATTAGTTACATTGACGGACTAAGGAGAATTCAAAATGTAGTTGTTGTGGAGGTAAATCCCCTCTGCGGACAGAGGCGATCCCTACTAGCCCAGACTGGGTCTAGCAACAATCATTCATGCTATAGTGTAGGTTCCTAATTGCAAATAAACCAACTAGTGATGAACGCTTACCTGGAATTCAACGTTGTCGCTTGTAGAGAAAGTAGCGCTCCCGTTCCTTAGCTCTGGCAAATCACAATCCTCACGATCTTCGTGATCGGACACCTGCACACGCGAGAAACAAAACAAACGCAAGCGTAAAATCCAATAGATGCAACTATATGTCAGTTAGAAAGGACATAACTCATCATCATAAACAACAATAAGAGTGGAACCATAACCAATAGTCGTTTATTATTAATCAATCAAAGGAAGAATACAACCATAGTTCTGATGCTGAATTCTCCTTCGGCGGGTCGCCATCAGAACACGTCTCGAAAGCCTATCAAGGATGGGACAAACCTCTCTCTTTGGATCTTGACAACAGTCTCCTTGCTTGGATTTGGCCTTAAGGGAATTATGGAGGCTCTTGCAGCATAAGGCTCTTGGGAATTTGAGAACTTGAAGACTAGCTTGCAATGGAGATGGGCAAGCTTTTATAGATGGAGGAAGGGGAGTTGGGATCCCTATAATCATGGGATTGGCCCTATCCTCAAGGAAGCTTCCAGGAGAGGTGGTAAACCACTTCCTCTACATGGAAATCCGGAGCCAAACCTCCCAACTCAAGATAGTTACCAGGTCATGAATTGGTTAGGATGAAACTTCCGCCATTTATTTTTTTAAAACACTCCTTAAATTGGCTGGCGCGAGTGCGACTCTGGGACAGAGCGCCAATTAGCGCAACCTCTTTGAAGAATTTTCCCCATTGGCGCAGGTACTGAACTGTCTGCCCATGCCAATGCAAAAAGGGCCATTTTTAGGGTTTTTCACAAGGAGATGTCTTCAGGGCAATGAAAGCTCTTGTTCAGAGGGATGTCATGAAAGTGATTTCAACCAATGTCACTGCTCACAGGTCACGGAATGAGCCCTCCAATGTGTGGGATAGGGATTGCAGGGACAGTGACAAATTACTGTGTAACAGATGCCCCCTAAAGCATGAGGCCTGAGAGAGAGAGAGGGGTGAAATGCTTTACGAGAACGTGTCCAACTGAAAACTCCGGCGTCAGAAAACCTACGTGGAGAAGTACAACTGATATCTTAGATACATGATATATATGCGGTATGGGCGCAGCCATCCATAACAGAGTATACAATAATCTAGATCCAAGGCATGGACTACGGATTATCCAAAGGAGGATCGAGCAACAGACCTGCATGGGCGCAGCCATCCAATGAATGAGTCATGCAACCAATCATAATAATCCACAAAATCGCAACTTGGACTCTAACAAACAAAATCCAGGGTCTTGCGCTCCATCTCGACCCGAAAAAAGTACAAGTTCAAGCATGCGAATAAGTGGGCTGAAGTCGAACATTCAAGAACATCGCCCGATTATCATCCAATGATGAAAGCTATTAATAGACGCGAGAGGTACCACCAATAATGACAATGGCCCTCAAGGTACTATAGGTACAATCTACGGCATGTGAATCGGTGAGCTGGTGTCAAACACCCGTAGAATCACTCAATAAGAGGCCAATGATGAAAACCTCACGTTGAATGCGAAGAACCTGCCATTAAGGCATGCAGGCTCCAACGTACCAGAAGGGAGTCTCTAGATCAGCTTCTCGGATAATGAGCTGAAGTTGACAGGAAGTGATCTTGATCGAAGGTGGGCCATAGTGTCTCCCACATCATCGACACGAGACAGAGGAACATAATGTCTTTGTGAATCAGGATCATATGAGAATCAGAGGAAGTTTGATACTTTGCAGAGGTCAACTTCTCTTGAACATATCGGAGGCACGACAGTGGAATTGGCAGTATTTGACATCAAAAAAGCTTGGATATAGTGACGGTAGCAGCAAAGCAGATGAGAGTGTCAAAAGGGATCACCGAAACCGAGAGGCAAGTGAGAGACGAGATGAGATGTCCCCAACCCATACGGACGCACAAGTGCCATGTTCAAGAGCGACATACCGCCGACACGACAATGATGTCGTTCCATATTTTTCCCGCCATTTATGGCGAGTACCCCAATTATTTTTTGGTGACAAGCTCAAGGGGATAGCATATGCTTCTAGGATATAAGTCCATCCTAGTACGTTTAACGAGCTCCCAGGAAGCAGAGACTCCGAGCGTCATTATGACCGAATCCGATGTCATCGGGTTTAACGAGTCTGACAAAAGAAGAACTCGCCGTCTTTTTCGTTTTTAGAGAGTTTGAAAAGACAAATTCGAAAAGTAAATCCCAATGGTCCCTTTTCGTAAATAGTTCCTCAGATCCGAAAAGGTAGAAAACTATGTATGAGAAAACCTCCTAGTTGTGATAGGCTAGGGTATTCCTTTTTCGTAAATAATCTATCCCAACCCGAAAAAGGGGTAAACGTATACTGGGTAGATGTCGTTTCGCAGCCACTTTAACGAGATCGAAATGAAAATGGCCTCGGCAATATTTTCATGTTTAGAGAGTCAGAAAAGAGCTGAAAGATGACTCCAAAATGAATTTTTCGTGTTTTTACCAAGTCTGAAAAAGTATAAAATACAACTCGTTTCACCGTTTAAGTTGCGTAAAAAACCTGTTGCTGCACACAGAGGCGAGTGTAAAATCCATTTTCGACAAAATATATTAAAATATTAATAAAAAAGGACTTTTAAAACCTAATGAGATTTCAAAAGTTATAAATAAGTCTCAAATGGTAAAAACAAAATTAATTTTACTATTTACCTCACAGGAGAGCAACAGTGGTCTGTTTGTGTGCGAACTTCTGACGGCGATTGTGACTGATCCAGGCTACCATTCAGATTCCCGTTCGTTCCAGGTAAGAGGTGCTTCCTTGTACTCCATTTTAATCCATTTTTTATAGTTTTCCATTGCTTATTAGAATTCTGTGGAGAATTTTTAAAATTTTAGGGCTTCGCCCATTAGCGCGGGTATCGGGCACAAACCCGCACCAATGGTATTTTTCATCCAAAGGGCCTGCGCCAACTGGCGTGACTGTTAGGAAAACAATCGCGCCAATGGCGCAATTTAGTTTTCCGCTTTAAATTTCCGATTTGTGAGTGATTCAAATGGATTTCCAAGCATACCAGAGATCTAATCAAGGGTTTTTGACCATGTTGATGCAGGCAACCAAGAAAAATGGCTATCGAATGGAAAGAGAGGGAGCATGGAGAAGAGGATGAACAGGCTATGGAGAATGAGACTTGTATGAATTCCCTCAAAAACTGTGGGCTTAAAAAAAGTTTCCTGACACCTTGCTTACGAGCTCAACTGGAGCTCCTGCAATACTTGATCAGCATATGGGACGAGAATGAACAAGTGTTCAAGCTGCGGGACCAAGTATTAGAACTTGAGGTTTCTGATGTATATTTCATAACTGGACTGTCGCGCAGAGGTTCGGTGCCCGTCTTGACAGGCAACAGACTTTCTGGAGAGAAGATGGAGCAGGTGATGGCAAGAGTGTGCCGAGGGGCACGACTGGGATTGGGAAGCGGCAAGGTAGATATCCATACTATCCCCGATCAAGCACTTAGAGTGGTGCTACATACCATCACGCAGGCTGCGGGATCACAGGCACCAGACGAGGTGACCAAGGCCCAACTCCTTCTAGCTGCTGAGTGTATGAATCCGACACTATTTTATTGGGCTACTACAGTGACAACAAATATGAAAACACAGCTCACAAAGTGTAAGCAGGCCAAACTAAAACAGTTTGGATATGGTTCCATCTTGGTATCGTTCATCCTGGAATGACTACCTATCTTTCAGGGCCAAGGGGCCATAGTAGCTGAGCCGGTACCACAAGAGTCGAGGATGACTCGCTGGGCAGCACTGATGCCCAGATCAGGAGGAGCCCAACAGATGTCCTGGAGGCCGGAGTTTTTTGGATGGTTACGACGTCAGTTGATTATGGTCGAGGATTGGCCATATGCAGGGACCGATTTCACTAGAGACCCAGACCTTCCACTCCCGGAGGGAGATGATTGGGACGAGGAGTTGGGTATGATCTCTCTTTTTTATTTTTATGTTTTATGATTTTTTTTTTTGGTAATACATGCCCGTCCTAACAACAGTGTTATGTGTATGCAGATGTCGGCCCTGAGAAACCTGTCGGTATGTCTCCTATTTCACGGAGAACTCAGCCCGCAGCTGACCCTCAGGCGGAGGGTGCCGAGGGAGGAGAGTTGATCCAGAACCTTGAGGGAATCGCCCGGGGGATTCCAGACTATGCCCAGCTGGCAGATGTTCCACTAGCATACCAGAGACATACGGTGGGAGTGCATAGTCGCCTCCACCATCTTCTGAGACGCTTAGTGCGTACAGTGACTTGTTATCATGAGTACCACGCAAATTAGACACCTAGGGATTATTTCATGCATTTTTTTTGAGAGACATGTCGTCTCCGGATGTATTAAGACGAACATGTATATTTTTTGATTTTATGTGGCGCACACTGTGTAAACATTTCGATACATATATATATATATATACATACCTATTTCTGTATGGATCTTTTCTTTTTACATGTGATGTTTTTTTTTATATTTCATGCAAATATCAAATACAATGTTATCTAATGTATCAGTTGCATAAAAAACGACCCAATGAAAAATTTCACACAATGTATTTAATCACAAATTTCATTTTTATGCAAGCTTAAAAGCACACATGAAAACACACATGCAAACTATGCTTGAAGAAGACGGGCATGCCCCCAGCATGGTGTCTCAATTCGAGGTACATGCCCCCAAGCTTCAGTCCATAGGAAATGGATTGAAGGTTGAAAAAGAGATTTGAACTAAATCTAACAAAACTCGAATTGAACATGCTCGTGTTTCATTATTTTAACGAGGTTGACACACTTAAAAGAATTGTCCTCATAGCTGCTTGTTTCATTGTTTTAGGAGCTTGACACAAGAGGAGGAACTATGCTCCGGTGAGCTTGACGGAGGAGGCTCAGGAGGGAGACGATCAGATACATTACGCTCTAGACAATCTGACATTGCCCCCAAGCTAGGCATGAATGAGGAGCGATGATGTCCATCGCTCCAAGGCAGCTCCTCAAGAGACATTGTTTCTACAATGGCTTCATCAGAAGGAAAAATCTCTTTGAGAGGATCAGGCGAATCGGCCTGACCGAGCCAGGGGGATTGGGAATAGATGTCTAAAGCCATGCTCAAAGGAGCATGCTGAGGAGGGGGAGGATTAGATGCGGTGATTATTTCACAATAGTTAATCTCTACTGGAGTTAAGGGCATCAATTCTTCAAAATCAGTCACCTTCTCAGGCGTAGGGATGAGCCATGGGTTGTCACACCTAGAGATCATGTTAACTTGAGCGGTGTGCGGTGGTGGTGCGGGAAAAATACCCATTAGGACGGGGTCTTTGAAGAGACCGGGCCCTACACTGTCAGGGGGATTTGGGATCTGATCCACATACAGAACGTTGTTCTCAGAGGTGGAGGTGAAGAAGGACAACTGATCCACCGTAACGATTTTTCCCTCGTGAGGGAACTTAATAAGTTGAAAAAGGGTGGACGGCACGCATAACATGGCATGAGTCCAGCTGCGGCCAAGAAGTATATTGTAGTTAAGCTTGGCGTCAACCACTTCTACTTCTACGTTGACTGTCTTCCCCTGTAAATTAATCGCTAGACTCTCAAGAACACCTAGGGGTTTGGATTCCCGACCATCGAATGCCTCTAGGGCATTGGGAGACAATGAAAGGGTCGAAGAGCCAATGGCCTTCCAGCAAGCGGATGACATGACACAGGTAGAAGCACCTTCATCCACAAAAGCCCTATGGATGTTAAGACCGTTGATCCTGACTTGAATAACAAGAGCGATCTAATGTGGAAGTCGGGGGGTGAAATTTTCTAAGTCAAAGGTGAGAAGACTAGAATCGGCGAGATCGATTCCATCGATTGCAGATAATAAAGCTTTCCGTTGTGAAGGGCAACTTTGAAGAACTTCCAGTGCAGACATGGCAGAAGGCGCCTGTGCCAGATCCTCAACAATACTATAGTGTTGGGCAGCACAGGCATTCGGATTGTAGGAAGATAACGGCCCTATGGATGTTAAGACCGTTGATCCCGACTTGAATAACAAGAGCGATCTGATGTGGAATTCGGGGGGTGAAATTTTATAAGTCAAAGGTGAGAAGACTAGAATTGGCGGGATCAATCCTACCGATTGCAGACAATAGAGCTTTCCGTTGTGAATGACAACTTTGAAGAACTTCCAAGGCAGACATAGAAGAAGGCGCCTGTGCAAAATCCTCAACAATAATGTAGTGCTGAGCGGCACGGGCATTCAGATTGTAGGAAGATTTTCGTAAAACACCTTTAGAAGGTGGCCTCACAACAGGTTCAGCAGTAGGCTTCTCAATTTCCAACGAACCAGAGACAGGTGGGGGAGGTGGACCATCCGCAACTGCCTTCCCCGGTGCCTGACGCGATTCGTTGTAATCCTTCGAACGTGTAGCAATAGAGATAGGTGCAGCACCATTCATCATAAAGACCTGGGACCCAAATGGTGCAGATGGTGAAGGCTGTTCAACCATCTGGGTCTGCTAATACGGGAATGGTTCTTTAAGAACTGCCGGAGACCCTTTGGAGCCTTTTAGAAGTTGTCTAACTTCAGAACGTCGTGGACAATCTTTTGTATAGTGATCTCCTTCGCAAATGAGGCAAGGGTACTTCGGTTTGCATGGGGAATCGTCCTTGGTACGAGGTTTGGACTCTAGATTTGGGGCATCAGATTTAGATTTTCCTTTGCCCTTCTTTTTCCCTTTCGAGGCTTTCTCCGCAGGATTGGCTTGAACGGCATTAACCTCCGCAGTTTTGCCAGAATCGGTAGGGGCGGGAGAAGCAGAATTATTGGATGAGTTGGACTTCTGCTTCCCATTCGAAGATTTCTTCGAATTCTGAGAGACGGAACCAATAACACCATCCACCGCTGGGGTAGGTGGGGCTTTAGAGGTTCCAGACCGTGGAGCATCAAGCAAAATATCATACAGTGTGCCGGGTTGTGAATATACCAGATCCAGATATTGAGCACGTGC